>JAOYRR010000501.1:0-209229 GCA_038994665.1 Podotricha telesiphe | reverse complement strand
AAATACTAATTTCCCCGAGTGAATATCGAACCCACAACCAATCGAGCTTACAGTCAGATGCGTCGCTGCGCCGCGATGGCTTCAAAAATGGAAATACAATTCAATCATAATCTTTCCCCGGAGTGGGAATCGTACTTACTACACACCGTATGAACTGTCACACACTGCGCCAAAATACAATAATATATTCTAGTGTACAAATAAATCGCAACCACAATATTGAACTTTATTTCTATTTACTGCATTGGTTCATGTTTAATGTTTTGTAAGTTCTTCGTAAATCACTCAGAACAAAGGCATGCGGGCGTGCTTAAATAAAATGTAAAGTATATTTTTTCATTCAACACTGATATTGCGATCCTAGTAAAGCAAAGAAGAAGAAAAATACAAATAAAGAAGTATACAAATATACGTGATAGTCATGGGTTCCATTCCGGTTAGGGAAATATTTATACAAAAATATTTTCACATTACCGTTTATGTGTTATTTTTACATGCACAATGAGCAATAAGCGCTGTTGGGCAATTGTTTAAATTAACAAGTTTCTAGTTTATCTTAGCTTATTTAAATAAGAGGGAGATGCATGTAGGAATGAAATTAAATACGTAATATATATATATATATATATTATTAGGTACCTTAAATATTCGAGTTACTTTCATGATATCGATTCTAAATATAAATCTTATATCAGACCAAAATCTGAGCTTCCGTTTTTCCTGGATAGGTTGGTAGGCAAAGAGAACCTAGTATTAAAACACTTCAACTTCCGCTTTCCCTCCCCAATTTTAGACCTTTCTTGTTAAATGGCGGAACCCAACGTCACTTTGCCTAACCGGAGCAGGAAATAAAATTATGTATAATCATTAATTCTTCCCTCGAGTTGAGATCGAACCCACAACCATCGAATTTCCATTCAGACGCTGTCCCACTGCGCTACGATCACCTCAATATCTTTATTATTTGGAGAAATAAATATAAATGTAGCTTACATAAACAACTGTTGTATTAAATATATAAAATTTTATTGTTGGTTTACCAAAAAAGTTTTTATTTTTATGATTCTCGTACGGAAATAGGAAAACTGTAATAAAACTGTTCGGCGTTCTCTTAGAAAAAATATATGCAGAAATATATAACGTATCGTTTGGATGAAATGTGAAGTAAAGCGCATTTGGTGATAATTCAAATTAAATTGTTTGTAAATTTATTATATCTTTGTTGTACGTTGGCGGTATTGTTATAATAAGGTATTGCTAGCGACCCGCATAAACTATAGCTGTTTCGTATTTCCAGCATCGTATTTGCATTTCATTCTCGCTCTCTTTCACACACACACAACATACATACAAATTTTGCAAGCTATTTTATTTTTTGCATTATATATATCTATCTCTAGGAAATCTTCCCTAGATTTATATATATATATATCCCCTAGAGTCAGTATACCTGTGACCACGGACTACTGTAAAGTGTTCGAAACGTCGGGTTCTAAAATGTATTTTCGAATACCAATATTATACGCGATTAATCCGATTAGAAATGTGTAATAATCGTGAAAATCAAAGAACTTATCATTATATTGTTTCCTGCGTCGTATAAGTCTAAATGATTAGTTAATATACTTAGCAGCGCTACTATTTCTCACAGTCCCTTGAAGCTTCTTATATAGTTTTTCAGGTGACTTTCGACAAAAAACGCCTACTCCATATAGTCTTGGCGTTTCTCCGATATGGCAGAAAAGAACTTGTCATATTCCTTAACTTTACCTGTTACCGTGTCTTCTGACTTCTGACAGACTAATAATGTTAATGCGGTTTTTAGAGATGTTTTTTGTTCTAGTTAGCGTAAATAAGTCGATTGGGGCTTAACTTTATAAGTCGTTATATATATGATATAAGGTGATATATGATTATTTTTAGTAGTGTTTGAAAAAAATATTTGTTCTGGAGGGTTTTGGGCGTGATCCGCGGAGACCAGACGGCTAGAAAGATGGTTCAGTGTTTGTTTGTATATTAAATGCGTTTGTCGTGAAAGATAATATTAATTGCTTTTATTTGTTATTTTTGTTTGTTTGTGTGCATGGTAAATCATTTTCGTGGTTCGTGGTTTGATTTTTGGTTATTAGAGTGTTTCTGGTAGTCGATTCGATTTTTGTAGTCCTGTTTGCGTTTTGTTCTTTTTATTAGCTTGTGCCTTCGACTCTGGTTGCATAGAATTATTACAGTTTTGTGATATTGACAGTGTTCTTTTCTTGTTGCCTGATATTTCTGTAGTATATAACCAGTTTGTCGTACTTGATAGAGGCGGAGTTTCCTTTTTCTTTATCAATTAATGCTTGCTCTTATAGTTCCCTTCTTTTTTCTAAGACATGCTGTGAGAACCCTTCTGTTATATAATAAGGTACCTTTCAGTACTCCTCGCTTAAAGATTTCTATTTTGATGACCAGCGGATTAAATGATACGGTGATCGGTCGAGAATTTTCTCCTTTCTTCCTTATTCTATAGTTATATTATGTATATAGTGTATCAGATATGAATATAAATACGCTTAATACCAAAAACTACGGTATTTCTCCGCCATAACTCGCTCCGTCTCGACTGCTTTAGCAGACTGCTCTAAAAAGTACAATCTGATTTCGTGGTTCTCTAGTTTCTCTTTGAGGTTGTCATATTTAATGTCTTATACCTTGAAGTTTTTACCAATGTGTAATTTATATTATACATAACTTGTTCTGTGACTTTGTCAGTTGATTGTATAATTGTTGATTTTTGATCGTTCAGCTCATATTTAATTCCGGCATGATTATCGGTTATAGTAATGTGATTATTCTTAGTTTTGTTTTAGTATTTGTATTGCCCTCTGTTGGCCCGATTAGTTACTAAAACAAGAGACAGTAGTTTGGTGTCTAATCGCTTTAGTTTCAATTTCGTTAAATGGCTTTGTTTTATTGGGTAAACTGCAAAATTATGCGTCGATTTCATTGAGTTTTTATTAGTTTTTCATCGGAATTTAACTTTTCCACTTCGTAAATTAGTTTATAAATCACTATTATTTGTTTAATGCAAGAAATATCTCTAGTAGTTCTAAGAAATTCTTCACTTCACTGTTTTATTTATTTGTTATTTGTTGTTTTTGGACTTCGTAAATAATATTTTTCGAAATTAACTTCCTCATGCTTTCTCTGCACTTGATTTTAGTATAAAATATCTCCTGTTGTACACAAGATAAGGAGCAGACAGTTATCGTAGTTAAGTAGCACCATCTCTCTGCTACAGACAGACCAAACATCTATAAAATTAGTAGAAAGTGAATAAATCGTCACTAGAACTGGCTACCATAATAAACATCAACGAACAGGCTATCGTAGCATGGTGTGACAGCGTCGAAGTATATACGCGATGGTTGCGGATTCGATTCCCACTCCACTAGATTCCTCTCTGTCGACAAGACAACTCGCGGATTTGAGTAACAACATTTAACAAGCAATGTCTCTCATTCAGGCGGTAAGTGGAGAATGGAGTGTCTTGACACTAATTTATCTCTGTCCAATCTGTTATGCGGGAACGGTGAAACTGATTCACTAGAAACACCACAAGAGAAGTGTAACCAAAAAAAAACCTATAAACATATATAAAAGTTTATTCAGTCATTATTAGTCCATTAACAAGACCTTCAAGCTGTTCCGAATCTTAACTTGTTTTCTCTTTTTTAGACAACATTGTTCCAACATCGGCTGACTCATTCAAATTTATTTTTCCTCGAATCTGAAGTAGAAGTATGGCAAATATTGCCAGTCACATTGTGAGTTATGACTTCATTAGAATCATTCATTCATTAGAATCTTGATTAATATTTTCGATGCTTTTAATATTCGTGTATTTTTTTAAGTATACAATAAGAGTTAATGCTGTTTCGTATTGTATGCTATGCTATAGCTATAGCTTAGCTGCTGCTAGCTGTTTTAATACGCTTAGAAATAATTTTGAAACGATTAGAAATGATTTTGTAGCATATTTTTGGGTGTCTGAATAAACTTAATGGCTATTGGTTTAAGTAAAATCGGTGAAATTCATATCAGATTAAGTACCTTTAATTTGTAAACGCGACGTCTTTATATAGTCAGGATAGCTAGGAAATGAACTTGGTTCTTTTTGTTGATCTCACAAAATGTTGGATATACAGCTGTTAAGGTTACTTCCAATTAGGCTAATGTATAAATATCTTTTTTTTTCTTCATCTTCACGCTTTGTCCTACATACTAGGAGCATTCTCCGATTAGCGCCTGAATTCGAAACATTGTATGTTGATTGAAAATCATGTAAATACAGTCATTCCTTCTAGTGAACCCATGACCACGGTTACAAGCAGACGCAGCTCCACTGCGTCGCGATGACCTCACTTATAAATTTATAAATAATAATACACAAGTATTGTTGGTTTCACCTGCGTGAACTGTACCTGTTTCGTATTTTCGGCAACCTTTTCGTAAAAACATGAAATCCTGGAAAAAGCTAGGCAAAATTGGAAAAAAAAAGTAGCTTATGTTTATTCCAAGATCCTCAAGTATCTCTATATAAAATATAATCACCATCCTTTCAGTGGTTTGGCCATAATGGCGTTACAAACAGACAGACAGAGTTACTTTTGCATTTTTTATATTAGTATTGATGATTTTATGACCATATATGGGCATTTACGTAACTAATTTTAAACATCTGACCGTGTGTACAGTCCAGATTATTTGAATAGTAATTTGTGTTATATGCAATGTTTTTCATTTCAATGGAATTAAATATAAATGAATGGGAATAATTAAATATTTTTTTCTTATATACTCAATATTTTAAGTCATATTCGTAATAAGATATTAATAGGTTTAGGCTTTACATACGCATAGGTTTTAATAACATTAACAAACTTTCTAAATATGCTAATTGTATGTGGAAATTGTAGATTCATATTTTGAAACGTAAACCAGCCTTATATAGTTATTTACGTAGAATATTTTACAGATTAAAATGTGTGAATGTATAAATGAATATATTGAAATATGTACAGTGGGGTGAACAGTGTCTGACTGTAAACATGATTAGTGGTGGGTTCGATCCTCACTCGGAGGAGCGTGAAGCTGAAAAAAAATAAAGAAAATTTGCAATAGAATTTATAGTTTTGAAGTAGAAGTATTATTATTTATTTTCTGTCGAAGACCAAATGATGTACGTCCATAGCACTGGCCTGCAGGGACCACAGCGATTCCATTCAATCATAAAATGAAATATAAGATAATAGGAAAAAACTAAACTCATTTGTCATACTTGGAAAATATTTTTTTGTATTATATCGGCCTCTGGCTATATTTTTGTACATATATATTAATTAAAAGACTTGTTCTAACAATGGTACGTAATATTTTTATGAGATTAGTCCTAATAATTGATTTTTATTGTGACCAATCAGCTGTATTTTAAGAAATATCAGTAAGAATATAGTGCTAATAGTCAATTTGTCATCCATTTAATTTCCACGTTTCGCTCATTTTTCTTCGTTTCACTCTTTCTTCCGCACAGTAGTGTAGGTAGAGAGTATCTATCACTTTCCACAACTTTAGTACCAGAGCGGAGAAGTAAAAATAATTTCATTATAATAATTTCTTTCCATTATATTATATATAATTCCTATTCCATCATTTAAACATTAAAACGGACCACTATAGACCACGACCACGTGTTTTATGATATAAAAATTTGAAAGTGACATGTTGCTACTTTAATTTAATTCATATTGTATTATAATATAACAAATTAAGGCTAGAACATTTCATAAACTCAGTTTCATTTCCCAGCTTAAGGAGTAATCAAATAAATTCCAACACAACTGTTCTACCAAGTAGTAAATACCAAGGTTTAAACGCTTTGTAAATTCTAAAGAACAAAGCGGTGAGACGTAAATGAAAATGAATGTGTACTCAATATAAATAATACCAGGCAAGCTATGGCAAGGTTATTATTAAAGAAAATGGCAAAACTCTTACACTGTCTCCGGCTTTTCTGTACAGATTTTTCAATTCTGCAAAATTACTGAAAGAAAGTCGACCCTTAACATTTTACTGCGACATGACTCAGAAGTACTATCAAAATGCTAGACCACAAGTACTCAAACTGTATTAATATAATCTGTTTATATTATATTGTAAACTCTAGTGAATTATTTATTTGTTAAACTAAGTTAAACTAAGTTATACTTGAAATAGACATATTTAGAAAACGTATAAAAATTTTAACGCAGCGGGATTTGAACCCGCGTATCTTGAAAACCATTTAAGAAAAAAATGTTAAAAAATAAGTTATACTTATTTATTTTTGATGTTTTGTTAGAAAAAGAAAAAGTACAATTTAAGCTCTTGGAACATTTTGGATCATTATGTCTTAGACCATATTTTTGAACCCGTTTAAAGTCAAATACGCTACGCCATGGTTATTTAATGCATTGTATTGAATAAATTGTTCACAAAATTGACTATACTAATTTTGCTTGAGGCGTGAACTGCGCTATTAAAGGTTGTAGAGTATGTAATAAAAATATTTTTGTCTTGATCGTCCAATTAATAAAAATGTCTGTCAAACATAAAAGATTAGTTAATAAACTAATTTTTATACCCTGCAATCTGATTGCATACACTTTACTATTTTATGACATAATATTTGACATTGCAACTTGGACTCATATAAAATTCTAATATATACCTTTATTTTGGTAGTTTTCTTGTGCCTAGACTTGTAGCATACACTCCTATATGCTAAACGTAAAAAACAAACTGTACCTTTTAAAACACACATAACTTAATTTATTATACGCTTGTAGTTGTTAAATAAGCAGCTTTGCGTTCACACACCCAAAAAGGTCAGGTAGCATTTGATATTATTAAAAAGGATTGTCTTTTTACAATAATACAAACTGTAGTAGAACTTCTTTTGAAATGAAACTATTTCTAAAAACCGATACCAATCGCGTATAATATTGGTATTCGAAAATGCATTTTAGAACCCGACGTTTTGAACACGCAGAGTAGTCCGTGACCGACTACTGCGACACGCCATTAATCTGGTTAAAAACAAATGCTAATTTCAAAATGTGTACGCTAATTGTGAAAATCAAAGAACTTATTATGTAGTAGAACTGTCCTTTGAGATGGAAGAAGAAGGTATGGCTGAAGACTATGACTCTGACTTCGACTCTAAGAACTCATGAAAAAATAAAATCCAAGTTACGGTACTCGGAAAATTTTCACCATATCCCCATATTATTTACAGATAGCTCCGATTCAAAAACCCTGTAACATCATTACACACATTTTAAAAATGCTGATTTTTCAAGCAACATCTGCTTAAGTTGATCGTTTACGTTAGAAATATTGAATAATAAACAAATATGGGACAGTCCAGGCAAAATCAGAACAATTAAAAACAATAATTACAATCAAAAAATAAATTAAGACAATCGTGGCGTAGTGTTAAAATACACACGATGGTTGTGGGTTTGATTTCCGGTCGGCGAATTATTATGATTTAATTATTTTAATATTTACGCCCTGGTAACATGACAAATGAGTGAAATGAGTGAGTGAAAGCAAAAAGTGAATCGGACTGTCTTGACACTAGTTTTTTTTTGGATACCCTGTTATGCGGGAATAAGTCTAATGCTGAAAAAAAAATATTTAAGAAAATAAAAAATTAAAAAACAAGTTTTTCAGTATCAAAATAAATTATTTATTTCAACAGATTGGAACCACAATTCTACTTTGTGATAATAATCGAATCAACAATAATTAGCATTTAAAATTATTAAATCAACTTTAAGAAGCACAGCCCAAGAAGTGAGGACGTGAATAGGTTTCTTTATAATAAGTTGAATTATGCATTCACAGTCAAGTGTTTCGAGTCTTTTAAAACACATTAGGTGTAACCTGTGCTTTAAGTGAATTTAGAGAAGTGGAATATAAAGTGCACACATATATGGTTATTTTTAATACGTAGTTCAAATTAAATATATACCTAATAAAGGAATTCTATTATTTTTATACACTAACAATTTTGTTAAATTATGAAAAAATTGGTACTTTCTTGGACTTTATATATTGCATGTCCAGTTGCGACCCAATACAATACAACCCAACAAACAGCCGTAGATATTTTTCTAGAATTTTTTCCAAAAAAAAAAGGATTTTTCTAAAATAAAGTAAAACTCACAACCATCGTATGATTAAAACCTGAGGTTGATTGTTAAGTTTTTTAGTCCTTCCCTCATAACAGAAGAGGTACCCAGAATACGAGACGTTGTGTGTTGAATGGTGGAGCTCTTTTCTATACCTTATTAATATACATATGCATATTATTTCTTTTATATATAATATACATATTATTTATTTTTCAGCTTCACGCTTTTTACAGCTTAGCAGGGTATGCAGAGAGAACCTACTGTCAAGACACCTCCATAGCAATGTTTTTCACCCGAATCCAAGACACTGAGTGTTGAGTGGCAGAACTCAACGTCGGGCATTATCTTAGGTACCAGAGAAGCAAAATTAAATTATTTTACATGTAATTCTCCTAAATGGGAATCGAAACCACAACCATTGTGTATACAGCTAGACACTGTCAAACAGCGGCACCCCGAGCCTCACATAAATACATAAAATATAAATGTACATACAATAATAATAAAAAAAACAATATAAGAAAATAACCCTATTCAATCGCTCTATCATATTTGTTACAAATATAACTTTACGAGTGGTTATCACAAATAAACACTGGAGTAAATGAAATACGCCCGCAAATAAATTAGTTACGATATATCCATATATTGAAGATATTTTTCAAGTAAAAATTTTACTAGATGCGCTCGGCTCCACGTGAAATAGGTGTATTAATCTTAAAATATATTTTTAGGCAAAACGGTTTAAATATACAACAAAGATATATGATGCGAAAGAGAAGTTAGGGCTTTTAGAGACTTAGAAGGAGACCTCGATTGACCTTCAAGAACTATGTTTCGACGATGATTGAGGAAGACCTATAAAAAACATGAAACTTTCAGAAGAATATGTGTGTAATTAACACTCTGGCATAAAGCGGGAAGCTATCAAATTTTGACGTTATTGTACTAGGCTGACTTTTCTGACTGACGTCACCTGTAAGCAATAGTTGTGCTTTATAAATTCGATAGCCACTTGCTAAACGTTCATATTTCAAATATTTTATTTATTAGGTAAAACAAGTATGCGAAATTTGATTTTAATCGATTATCAAGGGTAGAAAAAACGAAAACTTCAGAAATTTTATGCTAAAATTAATGAAAAAGTAATAATTGAAATAATATACTATATTAGCTCATTATTTAAAAACATTTTGAATTTATCGTATTTAATCACACAAGAAATATTATTCTTCAAGCTTTAACTATGTATTTATTTATAGAGTACTCTTAACCTTACCACGCAATATCTCAGATTTGGGTGGATAGTGGAGAACGGAGTGTCTTGACACTAGGTTCTCTCTGACTACTCTGAAATGTGGAAAAGTGTGAAGCTGGTCGAAACCACATCCAGTATGGAATCATCATCGAAATGTATGTATATTTGTCACGTCGCTACATATATCCGTAGGGAACTGGAGACATTCTTAAATTTTCATACCGAACACATTCCATTTGCAACGCGGGGCGAAAAGTGAAAACGCGAAATTGAAAGAAATTCACTCGCAAAGGGAATGTACTCTATATATTTCTTGTTTGTAAGAAAATGTTGTTTGAACAATTTGTGGTGTATGCGTTGGCCTAATGATTGAATTTATTGTAATAATGTGTCAAATATATATATAATATACTCGTATATTCATTATTGTTAAAGTATTTATTTTTGTTTATAAAAACTTCACTATTTTTACCACATAGCAGGGAAGGTGGAGAGAGACAGAGAGAGGCTACCTGTGACCACGGACTACTGTAAAGTGTTCGAAACGTCAGGTTCTAAAATGTATTTTCGAATACCAATATTATACACGATTAATCCGGTTAAAAATAGTTTCATTTCAAAAGGCAGACAGAAACTAGCGTCAAGCCTGTGCTCCACAAGAAGTATTGGTCCGCGAATGCGGCCATTATTGTATGAGATATTTTAAAATCAACACAAAAAATAAAAAAGAAACTCCTTAACATATGGATTCACTCTGTGAGTGCCGGGCCAACTGGAGTTTTGGTATTACAGAAATTCGTAAGATTTTCACAAATAAATCTCGTACCCATTAAAACGTCAGTTAGGTGTGATAATTGAATATTTATACAAAGCAAATATTATCGTCATTATACATTCTCATCGGAAGCTTCGATAATTGACAGGACATCGCTAACAGAACAATTTTCTAATTAATATTCATGAAATTCAAATTGGATCCTACCGATGAGTATTGAAGCCATTTTACAGGACTTATTTGAAATGATCTAATTTTAATACGAGATTAAGATAAATTTTAGTATTATCATTGATATTTTGATATACGAATATTTAATATTGATTATAGTATATTAGTTTCATATAATATAATATTGAAAAAATGTATAGGTACAGGTTACAGGTTACTTACAACAGAGACCACACTCAACTCAACGCACCGACGAGCGCAAGTTGAGTTCAACTCAACACTCAATTTTTAGATTGGATTTACATATTACTAGAAACTATGTTCCAAATGTGTGTTAAATAAAAACAAAAATTGTTATTATTTAATTACATTTTATAACTATTTGTTTCAGCAGAATAATAATATTTAAAAAGAAAACGATAGTAGATTGTACAATTTCAATTAACTTTACTATCGCATGATTAAACTATTCAACGTTTCGAGAAACTTTTTAAACAATGAATGTATGCAGATTCAAAAAGCAAAGCAAACATCGCAGCTCAGGCTATGACCACTTCTGACGAAAATTCATTTTGAACTGTATTTGTGGAATGAAGGGTATTTTGATACATTATTGGTTGCGAAGCTGAGGAAGTAATGTAGATTTAATATTTTATTTGATAACCTCTCGTCGTGATATCGATCTTCAATAAGCTTTTGATATCGTAGTGCGAGCTTTTAAATTGAAGTGCCTTGATCATTTTTAATTTATTACAGCTTTTGTGAGTCTACTATCGTCAAATGAACACGCCGTTTGACTATAGTTGTCGGTTCAAATTCAAATCTTAGGATTTCTTTTTCAGCTTCACAATTCTTATCGCATAGCAGGGTAGTCCGAGACAACCTTGTGTCAACACACTCCGTTCTTCACTTTGCATTCAATCGAGACATTGTGTTGAGGTGGCGGAACTCCACACACCGTGTTTTATATTATGTACCAAAGCAGAGAAATATATATTTTTTTATTTTTATCATTACCCCGAACTCACAACGATCCGCGTTTACAGTCAGCCCATCCCGAGGGAATTAATAATATTGTTTCTAGGTCTAGTTTGATTACGTAAATAAGGCGTTGAGTTCTGCCGTTCAGCATGTAATGTGTCCAAATAAAAAAGAAAATTGATAACTAAATAGTTTATTTCTAATGTAATGCAAAAAATGAACAATACTTTAAAATCCTAAAACCTATACCTAACCTAACCTATCTAATTTCTATGGCAAATAAAATAAGAAAAGAACATTTAGCTTTGAAAATTATTAAATAAAGCACTGTTTACATAGTAAATATGCACTTTAAAAAATCTTAGGAGTTTTATAAAGACTTTAGAAGCTTTCAAGGCATTTCTTATTCTATTTACAGGTGCGGCAAGTGACCTGAATCTTAGCGGCTGAATCAAATTAGCGCCGCTTCTGCCTGAATGCTACTCGTCTTCATGTAATCTCCTTTTAATCTTAACAGCTTTCTGCGAAAATTATTAGAGGAGTTTATGTTTGAAATATTACGCTTTTGATTTTCATATTTTCTCTATATAGTACCTAGGACAAAGTTGAGTTCTGCCGCTCAACATGCAGTGTCTCGATTTCCGACAGAAAAAAGAGACAAGAAGAGAGAGAGGAAAAAGAACGGAGTGTCTTGACACTACTGACTATCCTGCTATGCGAGAAAAAGTGTGAAGCTTTTTTAAACTTAGAATAGATGTTGATTTGATATATAACCTAAAAATGCGTTTTACATCCTGTCGTCACCGTAAATATGTCAAGAAACCCGATATTAGTGCTACCATATCTTTCTGCGACCAGTAGTTTTCGCTGTGCGTTGTCTGTTGGACAGTTAGTAATGCAAGACTTTTGTATTTATAGATATGTGATGTATGAATAAACTTTTGAAATTGAATTGAAATAGCTTGATCATTTTTTTTAATTTACTAGCTTTTTTTATGTTTCTTTGGCATGAAAGTGCATGTGCCACGGTTACATATACGGTATATGCTGAGCTGTATATGAAGATTTTAAATTCGAATCCTGTTAAAGAAAAGATTTTTATGATTAGACAGGCATTCGTGACTTTATCGTTTAATGTTTAATAAATGAGAATAATAAATATTTTACAATAAAATTTCAAACTATTTGTATGTAAAATATACTATGCAAAAATTATATTTACTAATTAAAAGGCCTTTTATTCCATTTCTGTACATGAAAAGTGCTTCTGAAATATATATTTCATTTTATTAATTGACTTATTTGGTATTTTATTTTGCACTTCGCCGAAGTGTCGGTTATTAATATTAAAATTACAAAAAATATTCGTATACGTGAGAGTGGAAATTTAATTTAATGTTTTAAAATTTCGTTATAGAGAATCGCAAATAAGAGTAATGAAGGAATTTTGTATTCTTTATAAAAAAATTTAACCCTTGGACATCAACCATGGATTCTAGACAATAGACCATACGCTTAGTTCTAATACTGTGTAGTTTCTGCAACATGTTGTAATTTTTTAAGCTTCTCCTTTTTCCCACGTAGTAGTAGGGTGGAGAGAACGTATTGTAAACGCAATCCGTTCTGCACTTCCCACCCGAATCTGAGACACTAGGCTAGACCAGAGTATTATATCTATTCTCCATAGAAATTATTTAATGTTTTCCCCGAGTGGGAATCAAACCCACAAAACACGCTCTCATAATACCTATTCCTACTTTGGAAAGTGGAGAACGGAGTCCCTTGACACTATGTTCTCTCTTACTAGCCTGCTATTCGGGAAAAGACGTGAAGCTCTAAGAAAGAATGATCTATATTTTTTCGTTTTGAACAATATGAAAATATCTTTAATGATAAACTAGTTGGCTACTTAACGAAATATGTTACTGAAAGTACTACACTACATACACTGCTATAAAATCATGAAAATGATGCACTCATTGCCCTTGGAATTTTCACACTGAGGTCAACGCGCTACGCTATTAAGCAAGCAATATTTCTAAAATGAAAGAGAGATTTGGCAAATAACTATGCAGAACACCTTTGAAGATAAAAAAGTTACTACAAAGGTAAATATGCCAAAAAATGAAATTATTCCAAAAACAAGGTATGAAAGAAGTCAAATTTAAACCCAATGTAGGATTAGCCTGCTCATGTTCGACTAGGACATCGTCGAGAGCTTACTTTTAATATTCATGAAATTTAAATTGGGCAGCAATGAGTGGAGCTTTGCAGAGGATTTTCATTTTCAAATCCTGATATAGGTGCTGTAATTAAGATTTTAGATTAGTTCATGTTTTCAACTTATCAATTAGATACTTGATTAGACAATGGTGTTGGATTTTATATTGTCTTAGAATCAATAGCTACGTAAGAAATATATATACATTGGCTCCAACATACTGATGAATTTGAGTAGTCTTTAATACAATAACCAAAGAATCTTTAAAGAATGTAGCAACTCCGTATTAACACGAACAGTAAAATATATTATGACAGCTCGTTTTCATTTTCATTTATTGGTCAGAAAATGTATGTCATCTTCGATTGGGCCAGTTTTCATCGTAGCTTGAATATCTGAAGTGTTGTCATAGTACCGGCAGTGTGGTTATCAGTAGGGAATATAGAACCTACCTGTTTATTATAGGACACCTATATTTTCAACCTTTTGATATTGTTTTACAAACAACAACTAAATGTTTATTATCTCTTTATAGAGATATTTTTCAGATATCTTTGGTTCTTGCGATTTTTACCCATGATTTCCGCGATTTTTAGTCTACCCATTACCACGGACTAGTACAAAGGACTTAAAAAATTCAGGTTTTCAAAAATGTATTTTCGAATATCAAAATATAAATTAATAAGCAGTTTATCCGGATAAAATTGTTATATTTTAATTTTTTTATGTTTTTATCTTGAGCCAGAACCGTCCCAAAATCGTCTATACATAACATAAAAATTAACCAAAATAATACATACTAAAATACTAAATACTTTCATACTTTTTAACCGTTGCTATCTCCGCCCACGACTATGGGTGGGTCACGAGGTAAGGCCTAAGAGGCCATGTTTGAGGATTTCCTGTCCGTGAGTGATGGATAAGTATCGATCCGGGTGAGACCCCCGGCTGACTCGAGGAAGGCTGAGATCCCTGAGATATAACCGCTGAGAGATTAGATGGGCGTAGCAGGCCTTTTGGTAAGTACGGCGATTCGGAGGGCTTGAGTGATACGTCAAAGCACGGTATTTGGTACGACTTGTAGTTTGCTTCTGGAAGAGGAGCTGGTGTGGGTGTACCAGTGTAATGGACGGAATAACTACAGCGCAATCTTAGCAGTCCTGACTGCCATCTTTATTTGGGCGGCCATCTTCAATTGGTCGTCCAGTATGACGCCTAAGTAAGTGGCCTGGAGCTTGAATTGAATTCTGGTGCCAATTGACCAGTGGCGGAGGAGTCTTCGTGTAACCCTCAAACTTAACGGTCTGAGTCTTGCTACTCCACCAATCAGTCAGGCAACAGGCTGGCGAAACTCATCGCCGCGCTTTGTATTAAGTACCAAAGCGGAGTAATAACAGTAATTTAAATATTACAATTCTTCTGAATGGGAATCGAACCCACAACTAATTGCGTTAACAGTTAAGCGCTATCACACTGCGCCACAATGGCTTCATGAAAATGCTAAATAGTAGAATATTAAATGCCTAATACAAACTAAATACTAAATTGAACCTCAAACCGTCCTAACCATCTCATCTTAATTTTGTTATGTAAATACTTGGCTATTTCGCACATGAATAGAGTTAGCTCATACGGATATATAGCGCAGAGATAATGATACCGGTTAACTAAAGTCCCTTTTAATTAAAGACTGCTAAAACCCTATTAAATTCTGGTAGCATATTTTTGGTATAGTTTGAACATATTACATTAGTTGCTCTACACTATAGTATTAGAATTAAACTATACCGTAGAGACTTTATATTTATTATAACAAAATTAATATAGAATTAATTCCTAAGGTACTAAAAGGTTAGATGATTATAGTGATTATATTACGAAGTTGAGGCCAATTCAAAAAAAAAATCACCTCTTTTGGAGATTCACATTAAGTCACTTAACTTCGTATGAAAACAAATGGACAACTTTTATTAGATCTGAAATAGGACAAGCATGGAGGCTCGGAGGCACCGTTAATGCACTTAAAGGAGCCCCTCTAGTCTACACTTGTGATACAAGTCGCAGGCACTGCTCCGAGTTCCTTTTTTTAGCAACACGATGGGCGGTGCCGCTAGCAAGTACACGGTGGTTCAATGAAAAGCGACGAAGTTTCTTGCCTTACGTACTTACTTGCCGTACTATAACCATTACTGTAAAATAATTGTAAAAATAAATAATTAAATATTATGTAAAATGAAGTTGCGGGCTTTGAAAATATACATGTAATTTATACGTTTCAAAATATTACAAATTTAAATATTTTAAGTATGTAATTTCAAGTGTAGCAAAATACTCATATTTCTTGAACTTTAAAACTAGCGAAACGATCGCGGCTTCACCTAAGTAAACTACATGACTAAACTATTTCGTATTACACCCGCCCGCGTTCTCACTTAAATCATAAACTTTGCTTTATTTTATAATTTAAATGGCTGATTGAAATGAAATAAACACTAAATTTTAAAGGCTGCTTACCACAATGCAATAGTCAAAATTGTATTTAAATCGGTTAAGCCATTTCTGAAATTAGCACACAAACAAACAGACACACAGATAAACAGTAAAGAAAATAAAATCATTTTTTTGGTTTCTTTTACATTGATATATGCCCCTTATAATATATATTTTTCATATATCTTCCATGTTAATACATGGAAGTTGCGTTTTTCCACTTTCAGGCACTTCAGTTCTCTCTTCTCTCTTCTTCAGATGTATGGAGAATACACGAAGAAGATTGATCGGTAAAAAAAAGATAAAGTTACACTATTATAGATTATAAGTTGAAAAGAGATCCAGTAACAATACAGCCACCTTCACCTATAAACAAAACACAAATATTTACAATATACAAACAAGGTTAATAATAAATAATATTTTACAAATTTTATAATTAGTCTTTTAATTTTATATTATTATATTTAATATATTTTAATAAAAAAGTACAAAAATGACTAAACACGAACATTAAATAATACTGAACATTAAAGGGCAGTCCCTTTAGGGAACGGGGAGGAAGAACATCATACAAAGGACGAATTAATTTGAGAGGGAGTAGAGCCTTCGCCCATAACATTTTCAGGTGGAAAAGTCAAGATAGGTTTTTTCTGACCCTGCTAAGTGAGAAAAATCATGATACTGAAAAAGATATCATTTTAAAACGCTCTTAACAATTTTTTTTATGAAAACCACGACATCTGGCTTAAGAATCAGAAATTCTAACTACTGCCTTTTCGGGTCAGTCAATATAATGAAAATGGTCTTGATAAAAATGTAAAAAAGATCCACCATAAATAAGCAACCATTGAATTTTTCCATACAATCGTCGTATACGATTGAATGGAGATAAATTTTCAACATAATTCTCATATAGAAATATCCGGATCGTGATATATTTTGAGGTTTCGCAAATCCCTTTCCTTTGTGACAGTAATACGTCCTTTGGGTTACTTTTGTTTCGTCACGAATTGATTGAGTGTTCACTCGGTTATGTGTTGGAGTTGAATATTTTTCATGAAATTTAGTTCTTTTTTGGCAAATAAAATTGTTTGAATCATCTCATTTAAAGAATTTATATAATTATTAATTTAATTCATATAAATATTAACATACTCAAATTACAGGCCATTGTGGCGCAGTGGGACAGCGTCTGACTTTAAACGCGATTGGTTGTAGTTTCGATTCCCAGTCGGGGGAATGATTGTATGATTTTGTAATTTATTAAATTATTATATATTAAACTATTTTTATTTCGCAGCTCTGGTACGACAAATGGCATGGCATTAAATTAAGCCACTCACCACGTAATGCCTCGGATTCGGGCGAAAAGGAAAATGGAGTGTCTTGACACTAGGTTCTCTCTGTCTAGACTTGGTCTGCTATGCGAGAATAAAATTTGAAGCTTGAAAAAACCGATAAACTTAAAAAAAGCTTTCTTCTTTATTATTAAACCAAAAGTACTAACGATATATATACATATATATTTCCATAGCTAACGGATACTAAGGGCTTAAAGCACCCTTAAGAGCTTTTAATAATATTACAATAATACATTATTAGGCATAATTCCCTTGTGAAAAAGTTACAACGACGTTCCGCTACACTTGCTACATTGGCTGGTATATATCATACTACATATTATAATAATACTGAAGCCATCGAAATCCACAAAGGTGCAGTGGAACAAACTATTTTCTTTTCATTGTCTATTCGATTCCCACTCAAGGGAATTATGTTTAAAATATTGTCATTTTTCTGCGCTGATAATGTCTGGTTATCAGACGAAAAGTGGAGAACGGAATATCTTAGTGAGGTAGTAGAGGTCTTACTCTTATTTTAGGCCATCGTGGAGCAGTGGGATAGTGTCTGGCTGTAATCGAAATTTTTTGTGGGTTCGATTCATCCTCAGTGAATTATGAAAATTGAATTATTTTCTTCTCTCCGCTCGGGTGAATAAGACAAAAATATGTTGTTGAGTTCCGCCTTCCGTGTTAAGACACGGAGTGTTTTTACGCTACGTTCTCTTTGACTGTGAGTTGAAAAAAATACGTACTTTGAAAAATCTTTTAAATATTGCGCCTACAGGTTTTGTTTATAAACATTTTTTTTTATTTAATCCGATATTCAAAAGAAAATAAAAATATAAACGATCTCTCTAATTTCATATCATATTAATATTATGTATAATTAAATTAGCCTGTGGTCATGATTAAAATGAGGTTGAGTTCATTTGACCGTTGCTAACTTATTGGGGAACTTAGCTCTCTAGTGTATTGCCCTGAAATTCTAGAACAAGTTAACAGTACCTTATTGTTTCATGGAGTTGGCATTGAATTTTACGAAACCTTAGCTCTTTTATAAGTCAAAGGTAAATAAATCAATAGAATATCGTAAATATAATCAAGTCTTAGGAAATCGAACATATTTAGAAAACGTATAAAAAATTCAACGCAGCGGGATTCGAACCCTCTTGGAAACCGTCCAAGTGCTCTGACCGCTAAGCCATGCATTCTGCATCCAGCTGCGTCGAAATTCATATACGCTTATTATAACTTATTTTTATAGAGTAGAGTGATTTTTACAAATTTACTAAAACTTTTTTAATAGATTTCGTTCTTCTTATCCTCTATTTTAACGAAATTTCGATATATTATGATTATTTTAATTCTAGTGTATATATATCACTAAACATCTTTATAGATAGATTTCAAATATCAAAGAAATCGATTTCTTTTACACTGTACATTCGAAACATTCATAAAATAAATATTACACACATAGTACAGCAATGTGTTTTACATACACTTTTTTATAAAATCACATAGACGTTACTAGTGCATTGTTTACGCCTGAACAGGGCTACTTGTATAGGAATACATAATTCATAATTCATTATTGCGCACAAAAGCAACATTTTTCTTTAAAAATATTAAAAAAATGGTGGCGACTGAACAGTAATTAAGAACTAGGCCTAGAGCAAGCACTACCAAGTTACAAGCTGTTGAACATTCGTCTATAGAAGTTGAGAAATTAAAGCTGCGGTGTCTCGTTTCGCGTTTCATTAAATATCCTTTTGTATATAAAATTAAGCCGTGCCGTTACATTTTTAATGAACCATTATTTCCCTGTGGAAAACTTAGCGGCGGGATGGTGAAAGTTCTTAACATACTGTGTTTGCGTGTAATTATATTGTATCAGTTATATGATTTTATGTTATTTATTCATAATTGATGTTTTATATTAGTTTTACTTTGAAAGTGAGTCTTAGCTTTTTTCTGAAAAGCAGGGTTGGAGAGAACGTAGTGTCATGACACTCCTTTCTCCATTTTCCTTTCGAAATCGTGACACTGCTTGTCGGAAAAGCGGAAATCAACGCCGTG
This sequence comes from Podotricha telesiphe, assembly GCA_038994665.1. Taxonomy (NCBI): domain Eukaryota; kingdom Metazoa; phylum Arthropoda; class Insecta; order Lepidoptera; family Nymphalidae; genus Podotricha; species Podotricha telesiphe. Next base: position 189,689 of record JAOYRR010000501.1, on the reverse strand, counting down.
CTTTGTTTTACCAGAGCGGGAATATGAAAATATTTTATAGATATTCATTCAGCTGGAAAAAAATAATTTGTATTAAACTCGCAGTTTACAGTCCGTTTACAGTTAGGAGATAGAGCCCGTTTACAGTAAAGATGCTAATGATAAAAATGTATTAAAATTTTTAATAGTATGAACACCTATTCCAGTCATTAAAGTGTATTTTTATTGTTTTCAATCAAATTAAAACGAATTATTTCATAAACTATATAAAATATGTCAAAGAAACACAAAAATACATTTTAACAGTTTTAAATTTTGCTATTCTCTCACTAGCGGGATTCGAATACTATAATTTCTGATAGCTAAGCCACTCGCTCCACCTTGTGGGTTAGAGGTTCGAGTGCTTGAACAGTTTCCAAGAGCCGCGGGTGCAAATACTGCTGCGTTCAAATTATTATACATTTTTTTATATTTACATTACACCATACTTGTCTACGAACAATCAGCTTCTACTAAATCAATGTTACCGTAAAGTAAAAATATACGATAAGGTAAACAATATTACAAGAAAAACAATTTCAATAGCCATTTTATAGTCACGAAAACCGGTCACGGATCGCTGATGCAGACTTTTGAATAAGAATATTTCTTTAGCCGCCTCCGACACTCGGTTGCATTTTGTGTAGTATATGCGATGAGCGTAAAGCGATTTTGTTAAAGGTAAAGCATACTTTATAAATATTTTATTCTATGTTTGATCTTGTAAAACTAGAAAGCTTTACTATTTTTTCCGCATAGCAGGGTAGTCAGAGACTTTATTTTGAATTTTCCACCCAAAATCAAGAAATTGCGTGTTGATGTCTTGGATGTCAGAACCGTGAAAAATAAAAGTATTCAAAACGCAATCATACCTCCGAATGGTAGACTAACCTACCATCAATGGCGTTAACAGTCAGGCGCTGTCCCACTGCGCCAACATGGCCTCTAAACCAAGATATTGATTGTTACAAGCTATATTTTTAGCCACCCAGGCGCAGTGTGACAGCGTCAGACTATATCTAGGCAGACTGTCAGACTATCATGATACTTATGGGTTCATTTCTCCCTCTCGGGGAAATGATTAATTATAAATTATTGCCATTTTTCCCCTGTCGTATCAAGACTTAGTAATTTACCAAGAATGTGTGTAAATATATAAATAAACAAGAATACTAACATCACATATAGCAACTGAGATTGCTATTTTATTTTCAACTAAGCTTTTGTTGTATACGAAAGTATTTCAATCGAAACCGTAGTCCACGGCCTACTGTGAAGTGTTCAAAATGTCAGGTTTACTAGAATATATTTAAAAAAAAAAATTCGAAAATATATTTATGAATATACTATTAATAGCACAAAACAACTTTAATAGAAGCTAGTGACAAGCCACGATGGCTTTGCCCGCTTGATTAACGTGAACATGACAATTTCATATTTTCGACAAACTTAACGATATTATATTTTCCGTAAGCTTAAATCACAAAGCTTGCAGAAATTTATAATTTTACCGAATTATAATACCTTTGTGTCAAAAGATAAGAGAAGTTTAAATAATGGTAGACTACTTTGCTTTCAATTTCTGAACCCTATACCCCAATTAGTTTATTCTAACAAAGTCGCCGTAAAGAAATTAGATATCAGTTAAGCCCTGCTTTGAATACTACATTAATTGATTTTCTGTTTAATGTTAAAAGGTTTCAGGTTTCCAGGCTTTTAATATTTATTAGTGATCAGGCAAGGCAATCTTTTCGTGGACTCCGTGGTTCCGACCACTGCCATTCGTGACGAACGGATGGCACGATGCACCGGGCATTATGCTCCTTATTTTAAATCTCTGATATCTTCTAAGATATTCACTTAAATGATATGTCGTACCCTGCCTCAGATTTTTGTTTGATATGCAAGTCCATACTACAATATTTTGATCTATTTCGTAAGATTTTGCCAGCGTTCAGCAAAATACACTAACAAAAATGTGATTTTACATTTTTTGGCCTTGTTCTTCTATAACACCGCATTAAAATCACACAAAGTACAGACAGCGCGGGTCACTATGTTATGGTAAAGTAATGTAAAATTTTACTTAAATTATACTTGCTTTTTACAGTTTCACATTTTTCTCGTATAGCAATAACTAAATTACTTAGTGAGATTGTATAATAAATGTTTTAAAGCGCCAGGCTCGAATTAATTACATTATAATAATTAATTTATTTTTATCAATTTGTGTTTGCGTGAATGACAGACAAAGATGCAGGCCGACAACGGATATATGGGCAAAAATTCTACTGAGTAGTTTTCACGATTCAGGTACCAATGAATATTTTAAACCTCAATAATATTTTTCTTAATGATTATCTCTTGTATTAATTGAGCCTGTATAAAGTAATGTATGCAATAATTCTTTTTCATTATTATTTTTATTTATTAGGTGGTGATACATCTGTAAAGACCGTTCGCGTAAAACTTTTACAATTTTTCGATGCCCTATTTAAATAAGTTGCAACAAAATCTGTCCAGTAGTTTTTGTATAAAAACCAACCACATACATATAGTGAGACGAAAAGTCATAATAATGCAATTATTTTGTTAGAGGTCGTCGTGGCGACAACGTCTGTCTGTAAACCCTATAAATTTAAACAATTTTAGAAAACGTATAAAAATCTAAACGTAGCGGGATTCGAACCCACGCCTCTTTGAAACCGTCCAAGCTCTCTAAACGCTAAGCCATATATTCTACATCCAGCTACTTCGAAATTCTTATACGCTTATTACAAATTATTTTTATTGTTGCGTTCATATTTCTATACGTTTTCTAAAAGTGTGCTTGTAAACCCTATAGTGGTTAGATGAGAATCACGAGTGGGAACTCGTGAGAATGATTATAGCTGTACCCGCGACTCCGTTCGCGTGCAATATGGTGCATGGCTTACTTTAATTTTACTGCACTATTTGTATTGCAACAAAATATTCACTTCTGGATCCGACGTGTGGCAATGCAAAGAATTCCTAGTAATAGATACTTCGCTGAAACTGGTACTGTTATTATTGTTCTTTAATATATTGTTAAAACAAAAGGAAACGCAATAAATTATGTCCACCGTTTGAGTACAAAAAAGTTGTTATGAAATGTATAAGGTATTTTATTATTTTATATAATGTGATATTTAGCGTATTGCAACTGGCTACCCTAATACAATGTCATCTATATGGCAGATGGCGCTACGTGCTCTTTATAGACAGGTCAAATATATCTAAAATAGATGATATTATACTTCGTACCAAATATATATTCAGTTTTATGTTTTCATTTTTTTTTTATAAATATTTTATAAATTGTTGTATATAAGACGAAAATTTGCATCAATAGCGTATATTTTATTTGTGTCAATTTGTGTTATATGACACTGTCAATTTTAAATTTTTCCTAAGGGAACTGTACTTAACACTAGAATGATCAAGTGATATGTTTGTTCTAGTGTTCAGTACAGTCTTGGCTTTTAATATACCAAAAAAATTATTACTTAATTCTTTCCAGTAGTTTTAGTGTGATCGACGCACAAATGAACAGACAAACAAACAAAAATTGCTACTCACTACAATCATCAAGTAAACTTTACACCAAATTTTAGCTTCACACACCCAGTACTTTCAGACGTACGTTGTCTGTCACTCACATACTATTATAAGTTATATATTATATGTATATATATATAACTTATAATAATAGTGATTTAACAATTATAACCTTCAGTTTATACCTTGAATCTACATATTGCCATAACGTGGCCAGGTGTGGGCGAATAACTGAGTCGTCGCAATGCGGTATAAGGGATATATTCATAATATTATTGCAAGGCTATCTGGACACGGAGCGGAATCAAAATCTTTTTGTGCTTTAGTACATGCAAATAGTATTTCCAAGATTTTTTTCTAGATTTTTTTATAAATCTTAATTGTAGGGCCCTACATTTTCAGGAATAATATATTAAGCGTAAGAATACCTAAAAAAAGTAAAATTTTGGAAATAGACCCTATTACTTTCTCTCAATTGCTTGTTAGATTATAGATAACTAAATAAAAACAAAGTAACGAAATGATCTATTAATCAACGTCAATATATAAGCCATTTGAATTTATATCTAAAAAAATTAGGCATTGAATAAAATTAAATCCCACAACGATACTGTAATATAATAAACTGTAAACATCACAAACAATCAATAAATTTCTATTCTAATATCATATATACTTAGCCGAATTTTCCTTTTAGATTAACTTTATGTCCGCACTCGAAAATATAAATTGGCATCCATTAGCTTAAATGATGAGGCAACCAATCTTCTTTTGTACACCAAAATATATCAATAATACTAATGCTATCTATATTTTACTTACACGTTCCAGGTTAATTACTCATCAACATGCACATGTCCTTTTTCAGATTCATATCCCACATCGCAGAGTAGTCAGGGAAAACCTAGTGGCGACACCCTCCATGCTCCACTTTCCGCTAGAATTTGCAACATCGCTGTCTGTAAATGGAAGATATATGGAGAAAATTATATTATATTGGGGGTTTTTATCACTAGTAATACAATCCAAAACAATGATTTATATATATTTTTTCTATCTGTCTGTATATTTGTGTACGCTAATCTCAGAAACGATCTGACCAATTTAAATATAATTTAGATTATTGTATGGTCTGGTAAGCCTCCCTTAACAATAATAATAATAGTGTTTATTCTATGACAATCGGTTCTTAAAAAAAAGTTAGAACAATTTAAATTATACATTCAAGCTAAGTTTGTGATTTTTTCGTTTTCATTTGTTAAAAATTATAAATTAAAATAATGTCCATAAAAAAAGACAAAAACACAAATTCAAACAATATGAAGGATCAATATATATATATATACTTCACTTCTATACACTTCAAGGAACCACAATTGCTCTAAATAGGAGTTGATTCTAGTAATAAAATATGACCTAGATGTTGTATAAGCTGTTACCTTACCCCTTTTGAATATTTATAACTTTAAGTGTCGGTTTTGCGCTTTAAGATGCAAGGAAATAAAGTACACTACTACTGCAATTAAATATCCAATATTACTACATAAGAAAAGTATTATTTTATAATATTTTTTTTGTTTTATTTAATTCTAGAGTATCAAGCCCTTTCTAAATAGCTAGAACCTAGTATCTAGAGACTCCAGATTCAATGTAAATTCAAGACATTGCGTGTGGAGTGGTGGGACTCAAAGCCACGCTTTCTTGTACCAGAGCAGGGAAAACTCACACGCACATAGAAAATAATTTTTAGAAAATGTATAAATATGAACGCAACGGGATTTGAAACCGCACCTTTTGTAATCAATTTTTTATACGTTTTCTATAAATCTTTTTTTGAAACCGGAGAATGGAGTGTCTTGACACTAGATTCGCTCTGTCTACAAAAGCTTTAAAAATATTATACATACTCGTACATTTAAGCTAAAATACATTTAGCTTGTCTTAATAATATTCGCTCGCTATTCTGCTCAACATATAACTTACTCATATCATTAAGACATAGACTTCACTTGAAAGAGAATGGGGCGTTAACACAGAACATTGGAATATATTATGAAGTAAATCTCGAAACAAACATTTTAAAGAGGTTAATGTTATCCTTTCTTTTATATAATAAAAGGTATTTTAGGTTTTATCGAAAGTAAACCGATACTATAAATTGTTGTAGAGTAGGAGTGACGTGTTTAGATTCTCTTGATAAATGTAGGTATAAATATTTGTAGAAGGAATAATTATTTATTTTAAAGTAAAAAACAACACTTCACTACTAGCAAATACATTAAATAAATTTACAATTGTTTTTTTTTTAATTAAATTAAATACCAAAGGCCATCGTGGCGCAGTGTGGCTGATTGGCTGTGGGTTCGAGTCCCACACGAGGATAAGCATATTTAAAATATTTTCGCTTAATCGTTGTGGTACGTACCTTCTTAGGTGTTGAGTTGCGCCACTCAACACAGAATACTTCGAATTCGGGTGGTGAGTGGAGAACGGAGTGTCTTTTTGGCTAATCTGCTATGCGGGAAAAGGCGTGAACTTGTAAAATTCTCTTATAAGATTATGTTCATATATATATAAAAATAGAATATTAATAATAATTTTAGCGAAAAATAAAGTATTTATATAGTATGTAAAATGTACACCAATTTTTTTACTATATTCAATGTTCACATTTTCATCGAAATCAATTTTTTTTAAGTTTTCTAAAATAAATGTTTTTCAATTAACTAAGTGTCACACATTTGCACTTATCAATGTAATAGAACCCAGTTTTGTAAGTGCACTCTAATCTACTGTATATTGTGTTTTGGTAAGCTTCCCTTAAGATTTTGTGTTTATTTTATTTCAATAGTGTAGTTTACGCAGGCGAAGCTGCAACCGGGTCGCTTAGCACCATATATTTATACATTATATTGTTCCATATATTACAAACTCTTCTGATAAATGGCGGAAATATGTTAATATTAATTAAGCATACAAAATAACAAGCACTTTGAATTTTCTTTGCAAGTTCATCACAATTGTGTAACTTATTGGCCGTAAACAACGCAAATTAAACTTTATTCAACTGGCTGTTGGCTTAAACCCAGCATATTTAGAGCAATACGCAGCAATATTTCAATACAAAAAGTGTGGATTTTGTAATCTAATCGTTACTTTCAAGCAAATAACTTTTAAGGTCATAAATATCAACTAAAACTATTGCAGTATCTTGCCAAAATAGTTTTAATTTTCGCCGAAAGTCTTTGAAGAAATGCACTCTACAATTCAACAATACCATAGAGTAAAGTCGGTCTTGCCAAAAAACTTGGAGCTACTGAGTCCGTTTCATTGGTTCGTTAGTCGAATGGAACTACTTAGGAAATTGAGTCAGATACCAGATAAATCTTAAAAGAGCATACTAAGTGCGGCTTTTTGAGCAAGCTATTAGGTCCTGTGTATTCAGCTAAAGAAATTGGCTCAGACGATTGAATAGGCAGTTCTGTAAATGCTTGCGTCTTGTTATTTCGAAGCTTTTCGAAACTTTTATCTATATTACAAATAAGACCGACGTAGAGTGTAATATATTATAAGGATCACGTAACGAAGCTCTTATCTTTTTATGTTTTTAACATTTTTTAAAATGTTATTCCCACACTAAGGTAATTGAAAAAAACATATTTAGAAAACCTATAAAAATTTGAACGCAGCGGGATTTGAACCCGTGTCTCTTGAAAAACCTTCAAGCGCTCTGACCGCTAAGCCATGCGTTGAACGAATGCGAAGCGAATGGTATTCAAGAGGCGCGGGGTCAAATCCCGCTGCGTTCAAACTTTTATAGCTTTTTCTAAATATGTCTCTTTCCTTTATTAACATAAATGTTATAATATTAAAATAACTGTTTTTTACTTTAAAATAACCGCTTCTTCTTAAAATAACCACTTACAATGCATATGGTATATCGTACATATACTAAAATAACATATTTTTTTTAATTTTTGTCGTTCTGTCAGACAAACGTGTGTCTGTGCTCACCTATAGAACGATTGGATCGGGTTTTCGGCGCTTTCACTGGATGGTAGGTGATGTAATGAGGAGTAACTTTTACTTTCATTTAAGAATTCCACGCGGACGATGTTGTCAGAGAGAACCTAGTATCAAGACATTCCGTTCTCCACTTTGCACCCAAAATCGAGACATTGCTTGCTTGGTGGTGAAACGAAACGCCACACTTTGACCTACCAAGGCAAGGACATAACAATAATTTAAATTATAAACATTCCCTTTAATGGGATTTGAATTCACAACCTGTCGCGCTTACATTTAGACGCTAAGGACAGTCGTAAAGAGAAAAAAGTGCGTAATAAATGTAACGTAAGGCAAGAAAATGAAAGAAACACATTAAAAGACAATATGGCATTGAACACAAGTCATTCAGGACAATATATCACGATTTAATGAACTGGAAGTGAATTATATAGATTCTCTCGCATTGTTCTTATAATTTATTTGTCGGTTGATTTGAACAAATCACCTCTTTTATCCTGCGGTTCTTTGTATGGTACCTTTATGAAGCTTTTTGTTTGGTTTTTGCCTAATTTTAATGCTCCCGATGTTGGTATATGTATTTGTGTGTCATGTTTGTTAATGTTTCCTAAAAATGTGTTTTGTATGTATGCTAAAGCTTATTTTTAATTTCGACTTCACGCTTTTCCCCGAGTCATGGAAAATCTAGTGTCAAGACACTTCGTTCTCCACTTTCTGCCTGAAACCGAGATATTACTGTGTCATGTTGACTGGTCAGATATCAAGGCGACGCTTTATCTTGTCACCATAGCATTAATATGAAAATAATTTAAATATAATCATTACCCTGAGAAGTGATCGACCCCTCAACCATCAGACACTGTTCCACGATGGCCACGATATTTTTATTATTAAGAGAAGCTGAATGCAGGGAGATGTTTTTCATGAAACCTAAGGTTCAGTGTAGCCATTCCACTAAATTCTATGTTTGCCATGTTTTTTGGTAAATATTGAAAATTTTCAAAAGTCAGTGAATTATTAACTTTATGGCTTTTATATACGGCTTTTTTGATTGTATTTTGGTTTCCCTGTATTAGAAAATAAAAGAGCTACATATTTATAACTAGTAACTTCGTTAACACCGGCTTCCCACTAAAATGGTCATCACGCTGAACCACTTTTGTTAAGGTGTAATTTCTTTATTTCTTATAGTATAGCTGGACTATTATGTTTCTACATGAGGTGTTCCGCCTGTCACAATCAATTATAGTCTAAGTCCTGCCTAAGCTCAAAGCTTCACAATAATAAAGCTTCGTATATATATATATATATATATATATATACGAGTAAAAGAAATGTTTATAATAGCATATAAACTTAATGTGATCCCGTATTTATCCTCAACCTTCAAGTATATAACTATACAGTAAGTACCGTTAGTTAGACACGTCCGAAATGCGCAATTTTCTTTTAAATATGAACCTATTAAAGAAGATTACAAGCAGACGCAAAAAGCATTTAGGTGAAAGCTGCGCTAATTCAATTTTGCAGGTAAGATTAAGGTAACTTGCCGCGTTTTGAAATTTATTTTAAAGTTAATATATTTTTGTTATTATTTCATTTTCTAGTCCCATTTGAATTTTTTTTATATGCCTTTTTCATACAAAAACCTATATATTAATCTGTTGTAATCCTGTTCCATTTTCCGCCCAAAATCTTAACAATGCGTGTTGAGTGGCGGAGCTTAATCCCGCGCTTTGTTTATTAAAACGGAGAAATGAATATAATTGAATTTTCCAAGTGACGATTGAACCCACAAACAATCAAGTTCACAGTCCAACGATGCCCCACTACCACACCCACATAACAATATTTTTACAATACAAAACTTTAAATTACTTCAAAGTAAAATTAAAGAGCAATGCCCTATACTAAATAGGTGCCTTCATAATCACTGTACAATAATAATATATCTCAATTATAAACTTAATAAAAAACTATGCTCATTCAACTAAGCTTTATCCTATATACGGCAAATTTAAATTAGCAATATGAAGTTACTTTCATGAAAATCCTATGAGAAATATCAAAACTTACTGTGTGCGATGCAATTTAAATTTTGCATTGTATTCACTACACAAAGTCATTATTTGTTATAGAAATAAGAGATTTATTTGTTTGAAAACGTGATTGGTTGTGGGTTCAAATCCCCTTTGGGGGAATCATTATTTTTAAGTTATTTTCATTCTTTGCCCTGATGCTGCCTAAGACAAAGCGCGGCGCTACTTAACGCCCCTCAACATGCAATGTCTCAATTTGGCGCAGAAAGTGTCTTAATGGTAATTGTCATGACACTAGGTTAACGCTGACTACCCTTTTTATACAGAGGAAGTCTTTTACGGATACCCGCCCGATTGGGGACTGTGACGCGTATATGTGGGTCTCCGGCTGGGAAATTTAGGCCACCCGTATACCCACTAAAAGCTCACGGTGCTCCTTCTCCACCGCCACTGGCTGGGGCCACAGGGACTATAATCTTCCGTGAACCCCAGTGGCTCTCTGAGTACCTTGCATGCTATGTGGGAAAAGCTTGACTCTACTATAAAAATTCCAATTTGAATTTATTTAAAAAAATGGTAGACTCATCGACGCGTAGCTTACGCTTTAGCTTACCGACATATACTAACGTCCCTTTATGCAAACCTGCATGTCAAACACACAAAGGGATTTTCATACAAACTTACGAGAACCCTTAGGCATTCTTAATCCAGTGATGTTACAAAATTCGTTCTTAGCGGACGTCTAATTGCTGCCAAATTTCATCTTTATACATTAAGCGGTTTTTAAAATTTCATAATGATTCCTTCAACTAAGTAAAGGGGTAAAGCATAACACAATGTTCAACTCACACGATATATTTTAAATGTTACCATTCAAATAAACAAATTTGTTTTTTATTATGCATTCCAAATCTATGTCTTTATATATTTATATTATATTATACATATACATACGCCGCCCTCGTATACATACTCGTATAATAAAAAATTAACTGATCGCTGTCTGTGCATGGAAGTGTACTCAGTAACGGCTTAACTAATTGTATTTCTGTTAAACTTCCCTTAATATTAAGTGTTTATTCGGTTCATTAATAAACAAGTTGCAATAATTTAAATTATATATTTAAGCGTAGTTTGTGATTTAAATGGATACGCGGGCGGGTAAAGTCAAAAGCCGCTAGCGGGTCCTAGTGACTCTATATGACAAATGAAATAATGATTTATAACGGTATATTATAAGATATTTAATCATCACCATCATTACAATGAAACGTGAAGAAGAAATTTTCGCAACTTCGATAAAAAATTCGGAACACTTTTATGAAATTTGTCATAGGTAAAGTTGACATAGAAATTAGTAGAAAGCAAATATTTTTCATAATAAATATTATCATACACTTTTGTAGAAACGCGTATTATACGCATCCACGATTCTCCTAGTAAGGTACCTTTATATAATAATCTACAAATATTGGAAAACATATAAACTATGAATGAAATTACTTTCGTAACTCAAGTTACCAATCCTTTGGGACTTTTGTAATACTTATTTCTTGATCCGTACAGAAGAGAAAAATATAAGCTACATAATGAGTTCAACTTGAAAATCGTTTTCTTAAGAAAATTATTATGTTTTTTTTGCGTACGTCACTTACATAAAATATAATATATATTTTATTAAAACTTTTGTCTTAATAACTTTTTATATAATAGGGTAACTATAGAAAATATAAGGTTTTATTTTATTTTAAATTATTAAAGTACTCTGGGGTACTTAAATAATTCTATAAAAAAGCAGGTCATGCCTCTTCCAGCTCAAGTAGTCCATATTACAATATTATTATAGTATTATGCTATTACAATGGCTTATACAAACTGTATTGCAAGAAGATTTCTCAAAAACCCCTTTTCTAGGCCCTGCTTCATGCTTATATATGTCATAGGGGTATAGAAAGAGGCTGATGATGAGTCGCTCCGTTTTTCATTATTCCACCCTTTGCCCTAGAATGATTATCTTTTTAAAAATAGACTATTATTCTGTCAATTGGAACGTACACGAAATACATTTTTAGAAAACGTATAAAAATTGTAAAGAAATACTAAATTGTAAAGAAATACTAAATACTGTACAGTCGTTTATTAAAAAATTTCAGCTTCACGGTTTTTCCCGCATAAGAGAACGTAGTGTCTTGGATACTCGGTTCTCCACTTTCCGCCGAAATTCGAGACAGCGCGCGAGTAGAGGATTCATCGCCACGCTTTGTCTTAGACTAGGCGGAAGAAATTAAAATGATTTAAATATAATCATTTCTCCGGGTGGGCATCGAGCCCACAACCAACCGCGTTTGCAGTTAGACGTTGTCCCACTACGCTACAATGGCCTCTTAAGATCATTTTATAAGGAGAAAGAAATAAGTTTTAATTGCCGCCGATATTTGTTAATCCAGAACAGAAAAAACTATACTATTTTAAATTTCAAGCTTAAATCGAACCAACACACAGGCAAATAACATTAAATTGAGCAAAATCTAGGCGAATTATTCATGTAACTTGGCATGAAGTACGGCGAAGGATTGGTTTGCCTCATCATTCAGCCTAATGGGACCCGATTTATCTGAGCTGGGTCTCTCATCTGACCTTAAAGGGTTTCTATTCCCATTGATTTTTACTTACGATAAATGTACGTGAAAAATTTTGCTGCCAAAGGAGATTTAGTGTGGCTATACAAAATATGAAAGTTTTATTTTTGCCAATTGTTGTGGGCGTGTTAGCTTTGATAATATATTCAATTATTATTTTTTCATTTTTCATGTTTTATTTTCCGTCCGAAATCGAGACATTGCGCGTTGAGGTGCGGCACTCTACACTGCACTTGGTCTTTAGTACTAGAGATGAGAAATATCATAATCATTTCCATAAATGGGAATCGAACCCACAAACAGTCACTGTTAAAGTCAGACAAACAGACACTGGCCTTAACGTATTCGTAAAGCAATTTTTATAATGCTTTTGTTCTGGTATTTATTTAATACATTTATATTACATTTACACATTTATTTGTTTTTTGTTTTTGTTATTTTTATAGTAGGTTTGCGTAAAGCGTTTAGAGTATGTGCATCTGCATTTTAAAATAATTCTTTAGAGAACAATTATTATTTAAATAAAGCAGTGGCGTGGCGCAGTTATAAAACAGTATTTTACTGTATACGCGATTGGTTTTAGGTTCGATTTCCAATCGAGACAATGACTATAATACTACTTTATTGTACACAATAATTAGAGCTCACGTCAGTATACATAAATTAAAAGACATGTGCAATGGCGGACTTATCACTATATATCTTACAGGCAACCAATAATGGATTACAGATTTGTTTTTAAAGAACGCGGAAAGCTGCAAAAAGGATTAATATAAGTTAAAATATATAATATTAAATTTAAATTCTTACACATTCTAAAATCGTACATACACATATATATATATATCGATACAAACCTACATACGTATACATATATACATATACATACAAATATACACACACAAAGTATTAAAAGGTCAGTTTATAGGTCTTAATTAACATAATTATATTATTTTATTTGTGTGAATTTCCCCGTTCTGGCAATATAAAGTGCGGCGTAGTGGAGAACGGAGTGTCTAGTACACTAGTTTTTCCTTTACCCTGCTATGCAGGAAAAAGCGTGAAGCTGTAAAAAATAATAACCGTCAAATCTGGCTAGTTTTTATCTGAAAATTGAGTGCCGGCACTACTCCGTCTAAAAAGATTGTGGCAATTAAATAAATTTCTAAGAGCATTCAAGTATCGTATCGCTAATCAGTATTTAATATCAAGTTAAACAGCTTCGTTTAACGTTACGAAAGTTTATCGGCCCTCGTGGGCATAGTTCGTAGAACTTTCAAACTGCTAAGCGAACTCAACACCTAGATGCTAAGCAATTAAGCGTTCGTTATGGAAATTGTTCATCCTACTCAAAATCAAAGCCGTGGTTCTCGACTTCCTAAGTGTGAGAATAACACTTTAAAATGTTAAAAATATTTTTTGTTTAACATAATCATTGCCGCGAGTGGGAATGGAACCCACAACCAATCGTTTACAGTCAGCCACTGTCCCATAGCGCCATGATATCTTCAGAATTAGAATATATTTATATATGAATATTTGAAATTATTTATTATATTTTCATAATCACATTATGTATATTTATTTTGAAGGATATATTCTCCGCCTTTGGATTCAAAGTAACATACCTTTAATAGCTTGACCTGTATGTACCTATATTTCACTTGATGTTGGACAAAATGTACAGTTCAGTTCAGTCAGAACAAAATAAACAACCTCATACTTTCTCCCACATAGCAGGGTAGTCAGGGAGAAGGCAGTGTCAAGACACTCCGTTCTCCACTTCCACAGAAATTAAGTGTCAGAACTCAACGTCGTATAACAAAAAATAATGTTAAAGAAAGTTTATAGAACACCTCTTATAATAAAAAAATAAATATTTATCTTTTTTGTAAATTAATTTGTTGTAACTATTTACCGTTATATTTGTTTAAGTAAGCGAATGTGTGAATTTTTAACTTATCCCATACATATTTCCTGAAATACCTGTTGCATTTCAATATCAAACTATGGAAGCCGATATGTAAATAACACGATCTAGTTAGTTTCAAACATTCAACTCGATAGTTTCTAGACATTTTTATAGTTACCATAAACATTTAAAATAAACACATAAATTGACACTAAAAGTTTACGACCTTGAAGTTCAATAACAAAAATTGCGTAAACGTAAATAAATTACTAATAAATCAATTATTACAAAGATAGATTGTGGCACAGTGGGACAGCATCTGACTGCAATAGGGAGTGGTTGTGGGTTCGATTTCCACTCGGAGGAATTATTACATTTAAATTGTTTTGTTTTCTTCACTCTGGTACAAGATAAAGCGTGGCGTTTAGTTCCAACACTGAACGTCTCTAATTTGGGTGGAAAGTGGAGAAGAGTGTCTTGCCACTAAGGTTCTCTTTAAAATTATTACAAATTGTTTAAAGGTCATCAGGATGCTCATGCGAATTATTTTAGATTTATTTGTGATATGGCTAAAAATGTATTCTGATATAAATAAAATAAAAAAAATATCGCTATCATTTTCTACCTTGCAACTTCACAAGCATTTAGTACCGTAAACCCCTTCAATTGATACTTTCGAAGCTTTTTATGAACTTTTAAAATAATTTAGGACTGCCGGGAAGCTTTTAGCAAAACAAAGTTAACGTTGATTAAAACAGTTGGTTTATGAAAGTGGAGCTAAATAGTACCCTAATTAAAGGATACCGCAGCAAGTTGCGGTAAGATTCGTAATTACAGTACGTTATCTGTGTCTCTAACGTGAGTTGTTATTGTGACCTTACGTTAGTTTACTACCGGTAGTGTAGTATTAGACAAATTTGCGTATGGAGATGCGTATAATACTTGAGGTTTTCGTGGTGTAGTTACGAAGTGTCTGGCAGTATGTGATGGTAGTGGGTTCGATTGGCTTCCTGATTCACTATGTTCCTAAGATACGAGTTCTTTTGCTTAAATAGCTGCTTTTGCTGATTGTTGAAGGGAGTCACATGACCACCAACTTTCGCCCTAATCGGCCAGAGGCCGGCAAGCTTAGGAAAGTTGATCGCCTAGTCTTATGGCTTGAGTAGGTGTGTGCAGGTTGCTCCTCGAGCAGGCCGTTGAGGGTGACCCACCACCCCTGCTTCCGCGACGAGCAGGCACACGCCGCCGGACAGATTTTCACTCCTGTGGCCTTGGCTAGTGGTGGTCGAGGAGAAGCACCGTGAGGTTTTAGTGGGTATATGGACGGCCTACGTCTGCCAGTCCAGAGCCCCTACATAACCTGTCTGAATCTCAAATCAGACGGGTATGCGTAAAGTTTTTCTTGCGTTGAAATAAAGTCCTCTTGCTTACTCCACTTAATTGAAGTTACTTATTATAAAATACATATAGTAAAAGTTAGTGCGACGCGATACTTCATGTAAATATAAATAAATAAAAAGAAACAATATTTTTATGGGAATGTTTATTTTAAGCCAGATATATGTGTTGATGATGTTAAATTAGTATAAAGCTGATTCTCAAAAATTCAAAAGACTCCAAATTATAAAGGAAAATTAAAATTCTTTGAAAAACATAAGCGCTTCTGCGAACTCACAACCTTTTAACTAAGCCGAAATACGGGTTAATACCGAAAAGTTGTTCTAATATCGTAAGTATTAGGTCAAGATTACGTTACGTACGATTTATCAGCTGATAGCTTTAAATAAATTAAAATTTATAGTCGTTAAAGATGAGATAACTTAAGTGGCTGAGTAATCAAATTTAGTAGTCTTAACAATTAATAGAGCAGTATTCAGATATCTATCTCTCTTTTACCTACCACCGATACTCCACTAAAAAAACTCTTGCTTTAGAAATGAAAAAAGAAATAGCTGACTTGCGCGCTGAATACTTCCGACTGCGTACGAATATGTCAGATTTGAGCTCTAAATACAAACTTCTGGAGGAGGAACTATCTTCCATATATGATTCCTTTGAACCAAGTACTAAAGTAAGGAATAGGGTGATATAAAAAAGTGTTTTGAATCACTTAAATTATCTGCGGTAAATAATTATTTAGATAAATTATCGTACTTACAATATAAAATTGATTCAATGGAACAACAAGCTCGTTCAGATAATATTTGAAGTGTGTAACGTTCCTGAAAAACGGGGTCAAAATTTATTCACTCTAATGGAAGCTATAGGAACCACGATCAAACATCAAATTGACCGTAAATAAATTTTGTCAATACATTGTATGCCTCATGCTCGTACATAGGAAAACAGCCGCCTCAAACACATCATGGTTCTGTCATCGCATACAATAAGAGATAATATACTCAGCGCAACCGAATGTGTCACTAAAATGTATTGTCTAACGACCCCATTGAAATTTACAATTTGTTCTCGTCTTTCTTCAGCTCTATTTATGAACTTTCAACTCTGAATACAGACTGTTGGCAACCGCAATTCAACTTCACAGATAACTCGGTACCTATTTCGGATATACAAATAGATATAAGTTCTATAAACATTCCCTTAGAGGATTCAGATATATTTAAGGGGCTAGGCCCTGACGGCTAACCCGTTATCTTCTTAAAGTCAACGGCAAAGACCCTGTCAAAACCTTTCACATTTTGTTTAATATCTTCTTACAAAATGGCGTTTTCCCATCCAGCTGGAAGCACGCAAACATTACCCTGTTTTAGGCACCAGTGTAATGTTTGGTGCTAAATGAAAACTATCGTCCTATATCCATACTCTCAGCAATACCAAAGATATTTCATATATTGGTACATAATATTATATATCCTTGTATGCATCATGCAATATAATCATAACCTGCTGACATTCACTAACACTTTTGAGCATATGAACCATCACTTGCAAATAGACGCAGTATATGCAGATTTTAAAAAAATGTTTCGATAAAATAGACCATAAATTGCTATTACACAAGATAGCCTTTAATGGAATCCGTAGTAATTTACTGACATGGTTTGCAAGTTACATAACTAAAAGAACCCAAACGATAGTTATCAATAGTTATAAATCCGATACGGTCATTGAAGTATTATCTGGTGTTCCCCAGCGGTCGATATTGGGTCCCTTACTATTTATTTTATTCATAAAACATATCAGGAAATGCTTTTTAAACTTTCTTATGTATGCAGATGACTTAAAAAGCTTTAGAATTGGTAAGAACACTACTGATGTTGATTCATTTAAGCAGGATAAAAATGATAAGTTCTTTGATTTTCTTTATTTATTACACATTTTAAAATTAATCCGGTTAAAAATAGTTTAATCGCGTATAATATTGGTATTCGAAAATACATTTCAGAATCCAACGTTTTGAACACAACGTTTCGTAGACCGTGGTCACAGGTAGACTGAGGTGGCATTTGTCTGTCATTTGATACAATTATTATATAAAACTACCGCCAACGATTTCTTAGTTGCGTAGCGTGCTGCTGGATTCTTGCAGAATGAGCTAACTGTATCTTGCTCTCTGATGTAATTGGATTGAGACTTCAAAGTTTTCAGTATTGGGTCCCAGGTAGTAGAAAGTTTCCAACCGTCTTCTCTATTGAAATAAGGGTGTTTTTGTATTTCAATAGCCTCGCGGATCATCCTTGGGATATATATGTTTTCCCTAGCGAGAATATGAGATTTATCAAACCTGATGTTATAATTGGGTTTATTCGTTGTATACTCACACACAGCTGACTTCAATACACGCCCATTCTTAACATCGGAGATGTGTTCCTTCACCCTTATACCGATGCTCCTCTTTTGTGGGATCGGGCAGCTTGTTCAGATGAAGGGCATTCTTCACCTGTCGAAGCTCGTCCCTTAGGTGTTTAGCGTCGCAGAGGTGGTGGGCTCTCTGTAACAAAGATTTGCCAACGGTAGATAGCTGTGTAGGGTGAATCGAATACCAATATTATACGCGATTAATCCGGTTATAAATAGTTTTATTTCAAAAATTTTTTTTAATTGATTTTATAGTTATTGTTTTCTAAATAAACTCCAACTTAACCTTAATAAATGTTGTACCATAATTATCTGCGATCAGTTAGTATAATTAGGGACCTAGGGATATTACTAGATTCTAAACTACACTTGGTTTAACCTATAAATACTATCAAAGCTCTTAGGATGTACGGTTTTGTTATGAGGTCTTCTAGGGACTTCAAACAGCCGTTTACGCTACTATGTATATATAAAACATTATTACGATCTCAGTTTCATTCTATTTCAAAAGAAGTTTTTCTAGTGTGTCATAGACGCAAAAAAAGACGGAGAGAGAGAGAGAGAGAGTTTTACGTACCATACATTTTAAAAATGACAGCATCTATACATCATACATACTGGATATTAAATAAAACGCAGACGAAGTAGGCTTACTACCATGGCACTTTATAATATCTGTAATAATAAATTTGAGTGCACTGAGCTGAGCAACAAGTTGTATTATGTGAGATTATAGGTGCGCGTACGCCCGCTGGTGTACACAGCCTCGTGTCGGACGCATGCCGGAGACCGCGCACCGTTTCGCCGTCGTTTTGACATGTTTAATAAACAATTTCCAGACCTTGATGTTATTGCCTATTCAGCACCCAAATTAAAAAATATATGTATTAGGTACAATTTTAGGGATTTAAAATTTGTAGTTCAGATCATATTAAATTAATTAATCCTTTGTATGATGAAGAAATACTGTATAACTCTTTTAATTACTTATAGCATTGCACAACGTACTTTCTATTTTAAAAAAAACACTTAAATTTAAACTTACGCATTATGAAAACTGTGTAACATAATTAATATATGTGAATAATGGTGTGTTTCACAATAAGTAGTATAATAAAAATCTATGTAATATAATTAAAACATATTGTGACAACTGTTTGTTAACCCAAATAAAATAAAGTTTAGGGTGCAACAGACACTATACGTTGAAATGTATTATGATTTTCCTGTGTCTCAAACCGTATATACTTGTCTTTATACTTTGTTACATAGGTAAGATTTGTAAAAAAAGGTTATGTAAAATAAAAGGAATTATACAATATCACTGGTAAGGTAGAAAGATTTTAGTTCTTTTAGAACCCGTATAAAACTTTGGAAGTTGCAGGATTCAAATCCGCACCCCTAGGAAACCATCCAAGCGCTCTGATTGATTACTTGTACAAGTTATATATCTAGTTATGTCAAAATTCTTATACGCTTATTACAATTCTGGTTTCGTATCCCGCCACGTTTAAAGGTATAAACATTTTCTAAAATTGATTGTTTTATTATAAGTATGCGTATAACTCTTCAAAAAATGGTAAAAGCTTTTAGCTTATTAATAGTATGCTTTTTAACGGTATAAACGTCGTTGTTGACGGAATTTTGCAGCACGGGCGATGCCCTTTATACTGGCCGGGCTAATATCTCTCACACTCTGGTGGAAAAACGGAGAATACAATTTATGTCTAAAATTGAGTCCACATTGGAACAGATCTCCGAATGGGGTAAATGTAACCTTGTCCAATTTAACCTCCAGAAGACATAAGTTTGCGTGTTTAGCGCAAAAAAGACCACTTACATTTTAGCGCTGGAATTACAAGGCATTTCGCTTTGTAATAAAAAGAGTATTGGAATTCTGGTGGTTGATGTTCCGAATGAGGTCCAGTTTTTGGGTCATTTGTAAAGCAAAGCTAAATTGACTTTAATAAAACTCAGTGTACTGAACAGGGTGAAGCAGTACTTCACATAAGGATATAGACTTTTACAGTAAACATCCCCATGTGTGTACCCCACTGTTCACATTTATGGGAAATCACCCCCAAGTATCAACTTCAACTACTTGACTCCATTAACGCCGGACAGTCCGAATTATCAACGATCCCAAACATCCCGACATCCCGGCTTAGAATCCTTAAGCACACGTCTTCATAATTATGTATTTACTATAGGGAATGCTCAAAAAAAAAATTCTATTTGGCGCCACCATCTTCATTTCAATGGACAAGAAAAGGCTAATTTAATTGATCGATCAATCTTCATTTTTCTATCACCCCTCCTGTCACAGAACTAGATATCTATCATCCACACCACCTAGACGCGTGGTATGCATCTAAAGTGCGTACCTCGAGATATTTTTACCCCCGCACATGCAGAACGTGCAATGATGTTCCTACTGTAATTTTTACTGATCACTACCAAACTGAGGGCTTTCAAGCGTCGAATGTACACTTCGGCCGGCCGGCAAAGCATTCACAAAGCCTCTGATGAGCGATGGTAACCACTCACCATCAGGTAATCCTTCTGCTAGTTTGCCCATTATTTTTTATTAATACAAAAAATGGGTTCCAACACTGTTTTTTGTTTACATGTTATAAGCAGGAATCAAACTCACAACCGTCTTATGTTGTAACTACTACTTTATTATAGGTTAAGAGAGTTACAAAATACTTCAAATAAATTTGGCAAGTACCTAAGAATTATCTAACGAACATAAAGCCACCACCTGTGTAAAAATCAGTTTTGCTAAGACGAGCCGGTACGAAACTCAATAGTTGCTCTTATCAAATAGAACAGTAATAATTGTCTTATAATATAATAATTTATCTTTTAAATAAATATGATAATCAATTCTTCGCTCTGGTACCTGAGACAAAGCACGGCGCTGAGTTCCGCCTCTGAACACGCAATGTCTCGATTTCGCTGATCATCCTACTATGCGGGAAAAAGCGTGAAGCTGCTATAATTTTATGTTTTATCAATATAACTGTTGTTTCACTACAGTATCTAATTATCTTGCACATTTTTGAGTAAATTCATCCAATCCACCTAACCTTTGAGTCAATCAACAAATAGCTATAATAGCTTCATCAACACATGATTAAGTAAACTGTCTTATTCGTTCATACATATATTGTTCGTAGTATTGTAATGCATTACGGTTGATATTTGTGTGGCTTCAGTCCGTAACTCCCAAGACAATAGACAATTATCCGAATACTAAATCCAATAAACGATTGGATGGAACAGTGGCCTTTAATAGCTTGAGCAGTGATTCTCAACGAATGTGTCGCTTTATTTTTGTGTGTTATGAAAATCTTAAAAAGTACTGCAAAATTTTAAATAAATAAATCTATATAGTTAAAGACGGCGTTGTGGTGCAGTGGGACAGCGTCTGACTCGAAACTTGAATGGTCGTTGGTTCGTATCCCACTCGAAGGAATAATTATATTGAAATTATATTAATTTCTTTGCTCTGGTAAAAGACAAAGCGCGGCGTTGAGTTGCTTTCACGCAATGTCCCCAACCCGGGTGCAAAAGTGTAGATCGGAGTCTCTTGACAGTAGATTATCTCGGACTACCTGTGCTATGCGGAAAAATACGTGAATTGAAGCTGTTAAGCTTTCCGCAACCAAAAAAGATTGAGAATCACTGATCAAGAGAGATATCGATAAAATTACTGTTTCGTGATGCTTAGAATAATGATATTTTGCCCAATAATGCTTATACTCGTATGTTGTACAAATATGTTTTATTATTGGGATTGTCCGAATTTTATGATAATTTTATTGATTTATTATGTTATGGTAATGTAATACGTATGTTACGTAATATGGCAGAGGAAGTATTTCTGTATTTTTTACAATATATTAAATACAATAAATAATTTTGGTTATTATTCCTCTAAGTAATTTTTTATTTCTTTTTTTCTTATTTTGACGCATCTCGTGATAAATACATGGACTGTCAAAAAAAAGTTGACTGATATAATTGGGCAGTGAAAGTCCAAGATCACACCGAGCCAAACTAAATCATGGAAAAGTTTATACTTTATTTATTATTTTTTTATTAGTTATTTTATTTCAATTTTATATAAACTTTTTTCTAAGTTAGATTTGACCCCATGACTTGTATTGTATCCCAAATGATACTTATATCCTAAATCACATCGTGTCTATATTATATTCTCATTTTATATAAATATATATTATGAAACAGTGAACACTAAAATGTGCTGAAAAATAATTGGATGCAATAATTTAGTAGGTCAAATATTTCTTTATTTATATTAAGGATATTACTAAAAAATATATATACAATTTTTTTATAAAGCCTAAAGCTGATTTACAGACCTAGTGATAAAAATATGAAATTCACACGCAATATTTTGTTTCAGTCACGTAGTGCTTCCAAGTATACAGTATATATGTATATATCGAAAAAACCTTCTAAAGAAGGTCTTGTATTTTACCTAAACCCTAGACCTAGCATAATTTATAAAGTATATAAATATATTTTATGCATCCTACCTTCCTAAAGCTCCTTTGACTGGAATAATATAAAAAGTGGGTGTCGTAGTGGACGCTAAGCTTTTTAATAATGCAAACGCTGTCCAAATCTCTGCATGTCTGACGAGAAACTGAAACGGTTGTTCAGCCTTCCAGTCCGAAAATAACCGATCCTTAAATATGTAGATACTTTTATATAAAACGATTTGAATATGAGATGGATGTGTTATAATACGTAGATATTATTTTAAAACTGTTATTATACAATATTTTTTATAAATTTGTTGGATGTTAGGTAGAAAGAAATAATACTGCAAATTTATTTTTAATTTCTCACTTTTTTGCGCATAATGTGGTAGTCATAGAAAATGTCAAAGCGCGGGGTCAAGAGACTCCGTACTCTACTTTCCGCAAGACAGCAATCTGAGTGGCGGAACTGAACGCCGCGATCTGTTATCCCAGTGAAATGAGAATAATTTAAATATATTCTTCACCCCGAGTGGAGATCAAACTCAAGACCAATCCTGTTTACAGTCAGACGCCGTCCCACTGCGCCTCAATAGGCTCTTCTAATACTATAAAAACTTAAATTCCTAAGAGTATTTAAAACACCCTCGTCTTCAAAGTTCTATATATTTCATCGTCTTTATGTGACTTTGATCTAATAATAAGTTTGTCCCTTAAATTTTTTCTTGTCTTATGAACAACTTAAGCAGTATGATTAATTTTATATGAAAAACTTTTGCATCCCTTGGCTGTAATAAAAGTTATACGGCAAAGTTATTTGTTATAGATGTAAGAATTATGTTTGAGTCCGATATTATTCAAAGCGATTAAATACCTATGAATATACTTTCGTGGCACATTTTGAAAGTGTAACGGTGCGAGAGATAGTTATGGGGTCGATTTCCACTCATGGGAATATTTATATTAAAAATACATAATTGCCACAGTCTATACATTAATTCGAGCCATTGAGTATTAAGTTGGCGAAAAGAATACCGCAACGCTTTGTCTTACAGGAGGGAAGAAATAATGAAAATAATTTAAATGTTATCATTACTGCGTTTACAATCACTATCCGTCTGCACCTTTGGCCTTTTTATTTGATACTGTTGTTGATCCTTTTGGTGTTAGTCCAGGGGAGAAAGGGGGGAGGAAAGAGCTCTGTCCCGTCGAGATACAAGCACTATGTGGCTGCTTGAGAGTGTCGTCGATCACAAGGCAGTCCCTCGCGAGACTTGAATCTCGGCTTACCACCGTTGAACGGACAGCAAGAGTTTTTATGCTAAAGTCGTATTTCTAAATGTTTGCAGTCGCGACATAAACACGTAACTTTAAATAATTAGAATATTCTAAGAGACTCTAATAGTCATTAACCTCTGGACCCGGCCACGCCAATCTGTGGTCCAGCTGTCAAGTTAATTCGACTGCATCGTCTTTTCCGTCGGCACATTTTAGTGTTTTTATTCTTACCTACATAGGCATATGCCGTGCTTGCGACCGTATGGCGTCTACTGGATCTAATAAGACGCTGCACGTGCGTCTGCACTTGGTGTAAGTGGAAGTGTTGTAGTCTTAAGGTTCTGTCGCTTAGATTAGTCTTTGCAGTAAGTATCCTTTGATTGATTCCAGTATGATGAATTTATGAATATCGATATTACGAATGTAGAAAGGACAACCTGATAAAATTCTTAAGAAAGCCATCAAGCGATCTTCAGGCTTAAGGAGAATGTCTGGAAATAAAAGTTGATGACTTCCTTTGATTAATCGTTTATTTATTTCTTTAAAAAATTATGTGGAAAATTAGATAATTTTCATTAATGCATCATTATTTTATACGAGTAAACGTAGTGTTACACTTTTGGAATTAAAGTATTTACTTTTCATACTTTTTCTTTTGGAAGTGTGAATTTACAAAACTGTAAAATAGGCTTACGGACAAACCAGGTATAGCTTTTAAAATAGACTCGTATAGAGATAAATCTATGCACTTTTAGCCTTTTTTTCATTCGATTGACAGTGGCAGGCATACGGAATAGTCGGACGAATGTATTAGGCAGCGGAGTACAGCAAAGTGTATTTGTGAATCCTGACAGCTATTTTAATAGCATAGAGTTTTTAGATTTTTATTGGAACGGAAATAACTGTAATTTTCTATTATAATGCAAAGCTGAAGTGTTTGGGACGATATATTAGTTTATAAAGATATTTTTAAGTTGATCTAAAATACTAATAATAATACATGAATAAGAGATGAACATGATGCCTCACAGTAAAATACATTGCTATCTCTAAGGTCTCTACGTGTTCACGTACACTGCTCTGCTCGTGCTCTGAGTCCACGCGCAGGTCCTCCAAAGAACCGGCTGCCAAGATGTAAATAAATATCAGTCATTAAATTAATTATCTATGGATTTTAATAAAAGAAAAATTAATATTTTAAGCATTTCTTAAAGAATAACTTTAGGTTTTCTGCATCAAGTTGTCGGTTTTGAAGAGCGTTTTTATATTTGATTTTTGCGGTATTTTTTATCAGCAGAGGTGTATATGGTAAATGTGTATAATTTCTGTATTATCGTATTCTGTCACCTTAAAAAATAGGTAGTGCCTTGTCTGTCTCAGGAAAACGAAGTGTAAACAATGTATATTTTGTTGACCTGCGTGTATTATATAAATATGACATTCGTTTATAGTGTATTATGTGAAACTTGTACAGTAAAATCATTTCCCTTAAATATGCATAAGTTCAATTTAGGTAATCTTGAAATTAGTTATATATTGTAATAGGAAGTGGTTGCGAGAAGCAGCTTTACACATTCCTGTATAACGCGGTTGGCAGATATCATGTCAATACACTCCGTTCTCCTCTTTTAATTCAATTTCCAGGCATTGTGCGTTAAGTTACGGAACTCAACGCTGCTCGTGGTCTTATCTAGCGCAGAGAAATGTAAATATTTTAAAATATAATCATTCCCAGAGTGAGAATCGACTCTACAACTTGTTGTGTTTACAGTTGGACTCTCAATTGATAGATAGACGATAGGCCTTACTGTTAAATAAAATAAAATTAGGACTAACAAAATTGGAATGATATTAAAAGCGGAATTAAAGCCCAATTCAATGAAAATAATTGAAACTCAAAATCTCATCACTTCGAGAGATAGACGTTTATCGTATCTAGTTCTAAACCATACATATTAATAGTGGATAAATTTTTATAAAATTATATTTTTAATATATATGTTTATATGGAAATATTCACATAATTTTGACACCAGCATTGTTATTTAATTAATTTTAGAGGTTTAATTACTATTTATATCAATTATTTAAAAGACATATCTGAGTATATTTATATTAATCCATTGTTTTCTGTTTTATGCTTTTTCCGGCATTAGCAGGGTAATAAGCACGAGCAGGGACGCATCCAGCATTAAAAAAAGTTGTGGTCACAGCCACCTTAATATCGGCCAAGTGTAAGCCGGAATATAAACACGAAGAATTACAATTCAAAAACTCGAATCAGGTTTTTTTTTATCTTTATAATACAGTAATACTGAAATGACATACATGTAACTTAGTAAAGTTGTGTGACGTCACAAGTCAGTTTGGTTTGTGAGCATGCCCATCGTACCTATAATGGTGGACCCGCGCTTGAAGGGTAGTCAGAGAATACCTAGTGTCTAGACACACCCTTTTTCATTTTCTATCGGAAATCGAGACATTGCGTATGGAGTGGTAGAACTCCACCCTGCGCTTTATCTTACTAGAGCGGAGAAAATTACTTTTAGTTTCATGCTCTGTTAAGATATAGCAGTGTTTAGGTCCGCCATTTAACAAGCCATGTTTCATATTAGTGTGGAAAACGAAAAACGGAGCGTAACACTAAGTTCTCTCTTCTATTGCTACTATGAATAATAATAATATAATATATATATATATATATATTTATAATCTTTCTATTAAACTTATTTTATCACATACTTAATCTCCAATCTACAATTATTCAAATAGAAACCAATAAACTACCAAAACACCTTAAATCGTAGTTAAATTCCAGATCGACAAACAAATAGGCTCGTTTTCTATCATACAGTGACAAGAGTGGTTAAACAATTGCTATATTCGTATTCGTACATCGAAATAAATCCACGCAAAGTAATTTAAATAAATCCTTCACATAACAGTGGGTAATAGAATAAGGGTGTAAAACGAACCAAATGAGTGTGCCTCTGGTATAAATAAATTACATTAAATCTGTCGCTCATGTAGCGTTAAATTTACCTGTTTCTTGACGATTCTGTAAAATTTCTAGGAAATTTGACTGACATGATTTAATACCGTGCGCTGAGAAGTTAGATTAATATTTTTTTTATTTAATTTTTTATCAAATCTTAACAAATATATAAAAATAAGCTGAATACTGTATGGGAAATGGGCAAAATATTCATATACTAGCCGCCACGTAAACGTTGCACCACTTTATGCTAAAGTGTATGTCAAAAACATGGTAGTGTGTATAATACTTTTTCTTTCTTCAGGTTCACGCTTTTCCCACATAGAGAGGTACGGAGGCCGGACGGAACCTAGTTTGTCAAGACACTCTGTTCTCCACTTCCCCCCTGAATTGTAGACTTAATTGGTGGAACTCAACGCCGCGATCCGTGTTGTTCCAGAGCGAAGAAATGAAAACAAATTAGATATAATTATTTCTCCGTTGGTTCGGTCCTGAACCCACAAACAATCGCGTTTGCAGTCAGACGCTGTTCCAATGCGCCACGATAACCTTTATATTTTATAAGAAAAATATTGGTTAAGAGTGATATGAGATGAATATATAAACAATCAAAATCAAAGTATATTTTATTCAAATAGGCTATGCAACAAGCACTTTCGAATCGTCAATTAACATGAAATGTCAGTATTGACAGTCCTACCAGAAGTTACCACCGGCTCAGAAGGCAGTTCTGCTGAGAAGAGTTCGCGAGAAACCCAACAGTTAGTAGATTAGCCTCCCCACATATTAACATCAGAAGTATTCCTGGACACGTACTTTCCTGAATATTTTTAATTATTCGAGTGGCAAGTCTGAAATTATTTAGAATTCTATATTACCATTTTTTTCAATACCAGCTATAGCACAAGACATAAACATAATTGAAAAATATATAGAAAAACTGAATACTTAATGAAGCTATTCATGAAATTTTATAGTTATTAGATTCTTTTTGAAATACATAAGTATAGGCAATTTACTTTACGAAGAAGCTTATGATACCTGTTTACGGTATAATTTATTTATTTTTAATAGAAATGTAAATAAAATAAAAAAAATAGAGTAAATCGTGGCGTAGACTGACAGCGTCTGACTGTATATGCGCTGAGTGTGGTTTCGATTCCCACGCGGATGAATGATTTCAAATAATATTTAAAATATTTTCTGTTCTGGTGACAAGACCCCCACTCAACACACAATGTCCCGAATTCTAGTAGAAAGCAACTGTTTGTTGTTGAGCTCATTGCGAGTGTTATGAATTTGGAAATCGAGATGGATATCACATTTTTATCTCTTCTTTTTAATCCTGTAATAAGTTTTATTATCCACCAGACTGAGGCAGTACGACCATGTATCCCAATATCGTACTCAACTGACATGACTGACAATTAAATTGATTATTATTCATTCTACAGTGGCGCAGTGGGAAAGTATCTAGCCGTTAACATCATAAGAAGATTTACATACTGGCTATACAAAGCCCACGTTTTGTTTTGCCAAATAACCACGTTTAAATTTGCAACTAAACACACAATGTCAGTATTTCTTAACATTAGGTACACTTCGATAACACTGGTATGCGATAAAAAACGTAAAACTTTGTTCAAAGAATTATTAATAATAAAAAAAAACTCAATAAATCAATTCCGCCATCTCTCATAAATTATTCTGTACAAAAGTATCGAATACAGTTACCAACCGATAACGTCGAGAGCGCCGATGAAGCGGCTAATTCAATCAGTGATATCTATTCAAAGATCCAATTTACGTAAGAGACTTGGTGCTAGGGATCGTTCTATTACCTTCGTTCCCGGCAATAGTGCGAATGATATATGCGTGTTTAATTTCAGTTCATTCGCTAAGATTGTTTATTTAGCTTCCGGTTTCGGTTACTTATTGGCCGTAACAAATCTGTTTTTGCCCTGATTCTGAGAAACTAGCATCTGAATTATGTAAAATTGTTTGTTTTTTACTTTGATCCATTTTTTTATATTGAAAATTCAATTTGTGGGGTAAATTTTCATCTCTACTTTTATAACATACGCAACATTTAATTAAAATTGGTTGTGGTCATCGTTGCGCAGTGTGGGATCAATCCGCACTCGGAGGAATGTCTATATTCTTATTCGAGACCTGTCCTGGGTACAAGAGCAGAGACATTTAATTTTTTTAAATATAATAAATAAGTGGAAATTGAACTCACGACCAACGCGTATACAGTCAGACGATGATAATATTAATAATATCAGCAAATCTTTTCCGTAAGTGGAAATTGAATTCACCATTATCACGTCATTATTTACGAAGCAGGTGTTTAAAATTTTCATCTAAAAATATAACCGACAAGTCCTTTTCGTCATAAATTGAAAATGTTACTTTCGGTAACTTAGTGAAACTACCTTACTTCATCCGCTCATTTTATAGCTTTAGGTGCGTAAATGACAAGACAGATTAATTAAATATTCAAACGTAATAGACGTAAGGCACACTTAATCTTAATACAACGCCGTATATTAATAGTTATATAGTTACAAAGATACATAAACTCCATGAAATAGCGGGATCGTAGATCGGTTGAGTACGAATATAGCTTAATAGACGCAACGATATATTAAGCTCTGTAGTAGTTCTGTTTTCTTGTAGCATATTTGGGTTTGAACCATGGAGATTATGGCGCAGTGGGACAGTGCTGGCAGTAAATGCGATTGGTTATGAATTCTATTCCCACTAGAAAGAATGGTTACATTAAATTATTTCTTAAGTGGGGATTAACAATCAAAGTATTTTATTATAAAGGCCATTACAAGCACTCTGAATTGTCATTTAACATAAATAATATCAATATTGTCAGTCCTATCGGAAGCTACCACCGGCTCGGAAGACTATTTTGTTGAGAAGAGCTAGCACAAAACTCAACAGTTCCTAAAAAATATATATTTAGAAAACGTATAAAAATTTGAATGCAGCGGGATTTCAACCTGCGCCTCTTGAAAACTTTTAAAGCGCTTTGACCGCTAAGCCATGCGTTCTACATCCAGCTACGTTGAAATTCTTATACGCTTATTACATATATATTTTTTCATTTGTTTCGGCGCAAGTGGTGCAAAGTGTAACGCGAATGACCATCGTCGATCCGGAATCAGATTCAGATACTTCATCTGCACCCTTACCTCCACTTCCTACCCCTGGATGCGCAAAATAGCCCTACAAGGGGGACCCTTGTGTGGGCCATGAAATAGGAGGGCCTCAGTCCTGGGCATGGAGACCCTCAGACCCAGCGCTTCAATGCGGTTGGCGATAGGGATGGTACCGGCTTTAGCCGAACGTGCCGTCTCCTGGAAAGATGATCCCCTTACTGTAACGAGAGTGTCATCCACATAGCAAATGAAGGCAGTACAACAATATATCAACTTAATAAAATATAAGAATTGCTCGTGTGAGTTTCTCAATTGTTTCTCAGAAAGGCTTAACTGATTTAAATGCAGTTTTGACTTTTCATTTTCCTTAACAAATAGTGTTTATTTTGTTTTCATCGGTTCCTTAAAAAAGGAAAAAAGTTATAACAATTCGAATTATAAATGTAAGCAAACTTTGCGATTTAGGTGCGAACGCAAAATAAAATAAAATACTTTAATCGTGTAGTTTACGCACGCAAAGCCGCGAGCGGGTAGCTAGTTCACAATATATCGTAAATTCATAATATACTCATAAATTAATGAAATTTTGATTTTACGCTACAAAACCATAGAAAGGCATAATATTTAATATGAAATGGCAACGAAAATTTACTTCGCTCACGCAAATATCCTTGTCATAAATTTAGAATCAAAAAGTGATTAATCAGGACCTCAAACGAAACGCCTAAGACATACTAAGCGCACAATTATAATTTATATTAGAAACATTGTAGCCACCCATCGTGGCTCAGTAATTAAATAATAATATTTATTCATTTCAGTCTCTTTAACACAATTATAACATCTTGTAACTTTAATAACTACATTAGTATAAAACTGTCACAAGCCTAGTTTGATACCTTTAAAAAACCATCACTTCCTCTGTAAGATAAAATATGTTTATAGGTTGTAATTAATGTATAATTAATCAATCTTTAAGTCCATCCTTTGAATGTAAGCGAAAAAAGACAATTATTAAAAATGAATATAGGTATTTTAATATTAGGGTAGAGGAAGACATTTTATGTAAAGAATGGGTGAGTACTGAAGTCGGCTGTGTGTGTGTGAGCATTCAACGGATAAGCCCAACCATTTCATCAGGTTTGATAAACCTCATATTCTCGCAAGGGAAAACAGAAATATCCGTAGGATGATAGCCTCGCGGGCTATAGAATACAAAAACATTCTAATTTCAATAGAGAAGACGGTTGGAAACTTTCTACCCCGTCCTGAAAACATTGAAGTCTTAAACCTACCACACAAGATACAGTCAGCTCATTCTGTAAGAATCCAGGGCGAGGCAACTAAGAAATCGTTGGCTGTAGCTTGATGTAATAATTGTTTAACCTGACAGAAAAATGCCACCTCAGTCTATCTGTGACCACGGACTATTGTAAAATGTTTGAAGCATCAGTTTTTCTAAAACACATTTCGAATCTATACATATAATAAAAATGTAACTGATCGCTGTCTGTACATGGAAAATATATAAAAAAATATTATTATGGGTATCTATCAATATAGTAGAAAAAGACATATTTAGAAAACGTTAAAAAAATTGGGAACGCAGCTGGACAAATTTTTATACAATGTTTTATAAATTTTTATACGTTTTCTAAGTATGTTTTTTTTCAATTTCCTAAGTGTATTAACACTTTAAAAAATTTAAAAAATATAACCCAAAAAAAATTTGAATTCTTGACATTTTTACTGTTTTATTGTAGTAAAGCTTCTTTTAACATTTACATTATAAATTCCAGAAAAGTTCGTGATTCATATTGTATAACAGTTATAGTTTTTTCGGTTTTGTTTCAGTTTTATCATATTAGATCGCTGAAAAAATCTAATATGACACAAGAAATGTTAGTACTTTATATTTTAAATGGTTTTTGGGGTCTTCATACCCGACATTATCGAAACAATCCTAATAAAAAAAATGGTATTTATGGGTATTATTTTCAGTATCTGACAAAATCAGAAATTCAATGCAAAAAAACACCAAAGATCTCATTTATAATATTGCTTGTATTTTTTTATTTTATGAGAGTATTATAAATTAGGATAGTCCCATTATGAGCAGAAAGTTGAGAAAAGAATGTTTCAACACTGGTTTCTTTCTGAAAACAGTTAAAAAAAGTGGCAAATGCCTAAGAATAAAAAATGTCGATAGGCAATAATTCATGCTATACCGTATACAATTTGTATGTCAGGAAAGACGAATGAAGTGTTCGCAGTGAATAATTTGAACTCTTTACGTTTGGATATAAGTGACTCTTATTGGTTTCTAGTTATAAATTGTTACTTTCTTTCAGTCCACCCATATTTTTATTATGTTAAGTTTATACATCTATTCAGTCTAACATTTTTATAATAACATATACTAATATATATATATATATATGTATATTAACCATAACTGTTGTACAATATGAATACAATATCAATGATATATATTTTGAACAGTTTATGGAATTATAAATTTATGACCTACACCACTATAACTATTTGGATATTTTGCCCACCCACGTTTTCACTTAAAACATATTTTTTTCTGGAATATATAATGTAAATGTTATAATATATATATATGTATATACATATGTTAAAATATGTGTATATGTACGTACCTGTGTAGGCAGAGAGAAAAGAATGCTATGACACTCCGTTCTGCCATTTCCGCTCTAATACTAGCTATAGCATATTCAATAGCGGCGCTCAAAAACTGCGTTTGATTTTATAAATAATTTTGCTTGATCATTGATAAATAATCTTCATACATCGAATGATGAAAGGGCCAATCGGCTTCTCTTAAGATCAAAGCGGAGCCAGCGAGTCGGATAACTTTTAAATGAAAGTTCGCTGTTTATTTTTATCTTATATCTTGTTGTATATTTCCTTAATACATCTAATAGCAAACGTAAGATTACTATAATTTTATTCTAAAAATGTAAGTTCCTGTAACACACTGTTATAGTTATGTTATGGCAAATATATGATGATAGTGGGTTCTTACTTGTGTATATTTATTAACTAGCTGTGCTGTGTCCGCGACTTCGTCCACCTTCTAAAATTAAATTGGCCTAAGTTACTCTCATTACATTAGCTATCTACCAGTGAAAGTACCGTTAAAATCGGTCTAGTTGTTCCAGAGATTAGCCGAAACAAACAGACAGACAAAAATTTTTTATTTTAAAATGTGTACCGTGTTTACATATCATATATGCAAAAAAATAGTAAAAAACGCTTATTTTAATTTTACAAACACCACTGTAATTTAATTTATTTGTACAGATAATATAACCATTGTTCTAGTAGAAGAGTTTATTTAAGGTTATTCACAGAAATGCTTAGTTGTATTCCTTCAACAAGTATTTAATGTTTCTAGACGGCGAATAATATTTTGCGATGCTACCTTACGACATACCTCCACTGTGTCGCAGAAGATTTGCAATGCCCGTGTCATGTACGGGCACGGCTAAAGACAATGAAAGCCTGATATCCGAACATCGTCTTCTGGTCATGGACTATGTCGTTACTCCGAAACAGAAAGTAGCTGATAAACGTAAACCTAGAATCAAGAGGTGTTTGCTGAATGGACCGATGCAGACCGATTTTCTGGCAGAGGTTGATAGTCATAATCTATTGACTAACACCGAAACTGCTCAGGAAGCTTGGAATCGAGCCCAGTCAGCAATTATCACGGCGGAGACCGTAGAGGGGGGACAGGTCATCGACAGGGAGACATGGTGGTGGAAAGACAAAGTGCAGGAGGTGATTCGTGAAAAGAAGGCTGTCTTTATTAAGGAGTGGCAGCAATCCAAGACAGATAAGAGTACATAGCGGCGGAACGTACCACGTGCCATCACTATCTATTGCTTATTTTTAACATTTTAATTTATAGATTAATGTTTTAATCACACAATTTTAAAATTAAAAAAAGACGGTTTGGGCGGTTTCCTAGAGGCGCGGGTGCGAATCCCACTGCGTTCAAATTTTTGTACGTTTTCTAAAAATATGATATATAATGATGCTTACATGTTGAGTGGAGAAAATAATTTTATATCGCCTGTTTTTTTTCTTTGCTAATAATCGCAAAATACTATATCTTCATTCTATACAGACTTCTTTAAGTTCACATATTTTCCGACATATCAGGGTAGTCGGCATAAACTTAGTGTCAAAACATTCATCCACATTTTCCACTTTCTGCCCGCATTCCAGACATTATGACATGACTCAACAGAGCGTCTAATTTGCCAGAGCGAAAATATTAAAATAATCCAATTATGATCATTCAAACAAGTGGGAATGGAACCCACAACAAATCACGCTTGCAGTCGTACGCTGTCTCACTGTGCCATATCACATGGCCTTTTCTGTCATCATATTTTTACATAATTCATTTATTAGGTACTAACGTATATAAAACAACTTTGTCCTTGGCAAGCCATCATAAATAACATCGTGTATGTTTATTTATAACATAATTAAGGTTATGAACTGTATTCTCGTATCTATGAATATCTAATGGCTTAGACTATGCAATTTTGTATCGTTATTATCTTAATAGAACCCCGACGCCCATAACTCAGTGTTAAATATAAATTGACGTGTCATTTGTGGTGAATGAAATATTAGAAACAGCGGAGTGACTGGTCATTTAATTATTTTTCTCATTATTCGTCATTGATAAGTTTATATGAAGTACTCGTGGCTCAGTGTAACAGATACTGATATACGGGAAAAAGCGTGAGGCTGTTAAAAAATATACAATAACATGGTTACGTAAAATAATGGTGATGTAAAAGACATATTTAGAAAACGTATAAAAATTTTAAAGCATCAGGATTTGAACCCGCGTCTCTTGAAAACCGTTTAAGGATCTGACCGCTAAGGCATGCGTTCAAGAGGCGTGGGTTTAAATCTCGCTGCGTTCAAATTTTTATACGTTTTCTAAATATGTTTTTTTTAATTTCCTTAGTGTGGGAATAACACTTTAAAAAATGTTAAAATGGTGATATAGTTGTTACGCGATCTACTTGAGTTGAAGCTGAAGCTGAAGGGTACATATTCGAATCCCATTAGAGGGAAATTTATTGTATTCTATAAGTACTTCAGTATAATTAAACAAAATTTAATAAAAAACAATAGATATAACAATCTTAATATAAAACGTAATAAGTGGTTAGTGTATAGTGATAAGTCCCATTAACGAGAAAAATACAGGCATTTCTCAGGTACTAGAAATTGATTGAATTCTGATAACGCATTGTTATATTACTAGGGTATCACTGAATATCTCGCAAATTGCGGAAGATCTGTGAATGTAGAAATTCAAATGTAGAATTTTACCATACGACTATGTAACGAACACCGCCTTGGCCTTATGCTTTTCCATTATTCTTGAAGTATTGGATATCGGAGATATTCAATCTTCATGTGTAGAAATATCTGATGCTGTATTTCTAACAAGTAAAGGAATAAATAATGTAGATAGATTAGATAGAAAAACTTTATTGTACACAAAGACAATACAAGAAATAATACACAAGTAGTACAGAGTGTGCAAATACGGTCTTATTGCTGGTAGCAATCTCTGCCAGAAAACCTTTGGTGACAGGAGCATGGTCTTAACTCATACGGGTTCGTACAGATAAAAAAAAATATTAAAAGATGTAAAAAAAAACAAATTACTGACTTATTCTATAATGTAGTTACATACACATTTAAAATAACTGGCGTTTCACGGGTCGCGGACGGTGGCGATCACTTACCATTAGGTGACCCGAACGCTCGTTTGCCTTGTCAATAGTATAAAAAAAAACTATATGCAGTCAGTCAAATAATGGCGTTTATCTGGAGGCATTTTTTACTTAATCAAGAACATGATTACAAGCTAAAAATTTCATATTTAAAAAAAAATGGCACAAGATGTGCTTCGTTAATATTCTAAGGAACCGAATTGGTGCTTCTACAAAAATTCTAATGAACCGATATACAATGTCTCTTAAATACGTAAAAAATATACAACTGAGTATATTTATAATAGAAATAAAAATGCGTAAATAGAACAGAAAATATTTATTATTATCTTAGCCTAGCACACTTGTAAGTGAGTTCTCCTTAAACAAATGCCCTGTACTCGAGATACCGTAACGGTCGTATGTCACACGTGACACGGCAATTCTTAATTTGCATAAACGTAGCTTTATAATATCGTAGCAAACTGTTGAGCTGTAGAGAATAATGTATGGAAAGTTATTTTTATAATATTTAACATATTATATGTTATCACACTTAGAAAATATGAATAATGCTAGAAAATCTGAGAGTTTGTCGATGGACTCAACGGGCAATGGAACGCTCAGACCACTAATAAGAGGTGTAACCTTCCTAAAAATTTTCATGCTGATTTTTTAATAAATATGTTTTATTATTTTTTATAGTTATTTAAATGGTAAGTGGAGAACGGACGGTTTTGACACTAGATTATCTCTGCCTACACTGCTACGCGTGAAGAAGTGGGAACTGTATGTATATATTTAGTAAATAATAAGCTATGATCACACGATCTATAGATTAAAATCACCAAATAAACAACTAACAAAATAAACGAGATTGACTGCAGGTTTGATTCCCATTCAGGGAAATAATAATATCTAAGGTGTTTTCATTTTCCTTTTCTGGCATGATAAAGCGTGGTGGTGAGTTCCGCCATTCACACTCAATGTCTTGTATTCTGACCGCAAGTGGAGGGCAGAGTGCTTTTAATTTACATCAACTATGCTATGCGTGTAAGTTTATACAGATATTTACTCAATAATCCCTTTTTTGTATTAAAATATAAATTTCAACACAATATGTATATAGAACACAACACAGATTCATATATACCGAGTGGCTTATCCATTGCATACGCTGTATTGGTATTGCATCTGCAAGTGCATGAGCTGCTATCTAGCCTTTGTCACGACCAAACTATT
Organism: Podotricha telesiphe; assembly: GCA_038994665.1. Lineage (NCBI taxonomy): Eukaryota > Metazoa > Arthropoda > Insecta > Lepidoptera > Nymphalidae > Podotricha > Podotricha telesiphe. The sequence continues at coordinate 152,672 of JAOYRR010000501.1, read as the reverse complement.
CTACTATTCTATACTACATTTGTGCGAACATCTGCACCAAATAAAATCTGCAGAATAAAATTTAATATTGATGTAGTATTTTTGTATTATTCCTTTATTTATTTTTTATTTTCACACATTTTAGACAGTGTCGCGTTTTAAATTGTGATTGTGGGTTTGTTTCCCACTTCGAGAAAAGATTTAATAGAAATCATTTGAATTTCTAGTACGTAGAGTTGAGAAATAGAGTTAAGTAGTAGAGTTTGAGCTGGTCCATTAAGAGTAGAAACTCCTTAGCGTTCCATGAATTCAAAGTGCTGGTAATGGACTCATTGCGTTGCAGGAACAGGAGGAGAGGAGAGCAGGACTTGTGACCCAAGTGTCGGCTTAAGAGTCCCGTTTAAAATGCATTTACACTCGCCTTCACGTGCTCATGTCTCTTCCGCCCCTATTCAAGACAGTGGCGGAGCTCAATGTCGCTCTTTTTTTTAATTATAATAACTCCACCGAGTGGGAAACCCACAGCCAATAGCATTTGCAGTCAGCCATGCATATGCAGGCAACAATTAAATGTTTCTTAAATCTGCAAATCTGCATATACATATAAGTCAATCCAAAAAACAAGGTCACATACATTGACCTCCGTACATTCAGACGTTAACGACTCTTTGAAATAGCTTCCTTTGTTAAAAGTAATTTCAAGTTATAATTGGTACCATTCCCATTCAAATGATACTTTCGAGTTGTGTGGTGACTAGCAAAGGATTTACGAAGTCAATAACACTATGTTTAATATTGTTCTGTCCTCTTGCTATGATCAAAATAAATATATATATATATATATATTAAGGGTGGAATGAAACAATGAAAAAAAACTTTTCTTTTCAAATGTCCTGTATTATGTATTTTCTTATAAAACTTTAATATACGGTTTTAAAATAGTGCAAAAGTTAAGTAAATTCTAATAAAAAAAATGCCTAAAACGCGTAAAGTTTTGACAACATATTGAGAGATAAACTGAAAAATCTTGATTGATCTGCATAATTATTTATTGTAAATGCTGCGTTACTAGCCTTAAATGTTATCAGTACTGAGGACTCATCAAAAGTAATAAAATTGATAATATATCTCAAAGGAAGATTATAGTTGAAGAACATATCTCAATCATATCAGAACCCAATTCTGAATACATTGGTCATATTTCTATTGATTCGGGTAAAGCGGCTGATATTGAGAAAAATATTGTCGACTTTCCTGAAAATAAATATGAATTTCGTTCCTGTTTCTGAACGGTTGTGGGTTCAATCTCCAGTCGGGTGAGAGGAATTATTTCATTTCTTTGCTCTGGTGGTGAGTGTTCTAATCCCGTTGCGTTCAAATTTTTATATGTTTTCTAAATATATGTTTGTACATTTCTTAATTTCCTGTGTAAATAAAACTTTATAATAATGTTAAAAATATTTATCATGTATATGTTTAATCGAAAGCTTCTTCATAAGTTAATCGCATTCTCTTCCTTTTTTTGCTTCACGCCGGTTGCTGGTTTAGTGAAGTAGTCATAGAGAGAACGGAGCTAAACGCATACGGGCTTGGGGACCGCCACCCAGCACGCCATGTCCGAGACGGCGGAAAGTGGAAAACGGAGCTGCAAATAGCGTATATTTTTCGCCTGAATTAGAGATATTGCATGTTGAGTTACGGAACTCAACGCCACGCGTTGGTCGTCTGACTAGGGCGTAGAAATGTAATTATTTTATATATAATTCTTGCGGATCCGAATCGATCCCACAACCAATCGTGTTTACAGTCACACGGTCACACACGCTCGCCGCTTCGCCTGTGTAAGCTACACGACAATAACTGTATCTGTTTTTCACCCGGCCGCGTTCATACTGAAATTACACACTTTACTTAAATTTATAATTAAAATAGTTGTCACTTTTTTTATTTATGAACTGATTGAAATAAAATACAAAAAACACTTAATGTTAATGGAAATTTACAAAAATACAATAGCATTTAAATCGGTTTAGCTTTGCTTATAAATGTTCCATGTGCAGACAGCGATTAGTTACATTTTTATTATATGTATATAAATAATACATTTCTTAACGATATTCGCTTAACATTGGGCTTTTATTTTAATGAGCGACGTTAAATATATCGTCCCTACTTCTACTGATTGATGGAAGCTCGTCTCATTATTCGGTAATGGCCTTATAATTGATTTTCGTTGCATCATTTCGAACGAATTAATGTTCGTTAAAATTATGACGTTTCTGACATATTTCTTTTTGCTTATTATTCAAGTGGTAAGAGTTCAAATATAGAATGTATATTTCTATAGTGATGAGATTTAAATATAAACAATAATTATTGATAATTTATTTGAAATTTTTGATGACTTGTTGGGTAAGTTCACTTCGATATTTATTGAATGATAGATTCATATGCGTATTTCGGACTAGAATTAAATAATTTAAGCCAATATTTGAGCTTATTACGTTACAATTTTATACCGATACACAACTATATTTTTCCAGGGTTTGAGTACAAACACGATTAGTTGTCGGAGTAATGATTATATTTATATTATTTCTATATCCTCCCTAAGTTATGACAAAGCGCGGCGCAGCGTTGAGTTCCATTACTGAAAAAGCAATGTCTCATTTTCGGGCATCAGTGGAGAATGGAGTGGCTTGTCACTAGACTCTCTCAGACTACCTTGTTATGCGGAAAAAAGCGTGAACCAAATACGCTAACCAAATACGTATATAATATATGATTCCATTCCAGTTGACACGTATGTCAAAATCTGCTGGTAATGAGCTCAACTTTTTCTTCAAAGTAATATAATAGAATCCAACTTCACATTTTAACCACTTAGTAGAATAACCAAAAAATAATAAAAAATATATTTCTTTTATATAATACTTATACCTTATTAGAGAACTTAATTAAATAACACTAAATACAGTTAAATAATAACTACTCTAGTTTAAAACTGTATTGTCGTCATTAATGCCATTCTCCAGAAATTATTGAACAAAGTCCAAAATATATATACTCGTATACAAACTACTAATCATACTTTGAAAAAAACATATATTACACAAAAAAATTATATGCATGTAAATTTTGTATGTATATATTGTGAGTGTGACAGAGAGAGAGAGAGAGAGGCAGAGAATGAATTGTTAGGCAAATGTATCAAATAATAAAATTGACTTTATTTGAATTGAATTTTCTCATACGTCAAGGCCTTTTAAAGGTAGTTTTTAAGGTTGCAAACCTTTTAAAACTTATATGAATACAATCTCGGAGAGAGGGAGAGGAGAGGGTACGGGCTATTATATCCTAGGAGCCAGGTAGTGCAATTAATTATTAAAATACAACCATTCCCCATAGAAGAAATTGAACCTTAAACCATTGGGTTTTCAGACACTCGCGTCGCGCTATACTACAATGGTTTCTCTTAGCTCGTATCATTAAGAAAACTATAATACGACGAGCTGTAACGTATTAAAGGTTTCGACCCATTAGTTCTTCATTATAATTTCATAGATGGGTTTATAATTACGTATTGTTGTGTAATTGCTCAGCAACGTGTGTTTAGTATTGAGAATCAAACACCTGTTTTGGAATCAGTTTCTGATATTATTACAATATTTGTATCACTAAATATTATTTTAATATTATAGATAGTGTAATCATGGCAAGGCCTGAATGTAAGCGCGATAGTTGTAGGTTCAATTCCCATTCACGATTATGTTTAAATGATGCCTAGGATGCCTAGATACTTTGCATATCTGCCCTGTTTTCTTTTCGTTACCTCTCTCATTTTTGAAATAAACGATTGGAAGTTTTTTTCTATGAAAAACAAAAATAATGCTGGCTGACCAAATGCACCAGATTTTCTTTAAAGTCTGAATATAGCTACCTTTATCTGAATAAAATTGAACCTGCAAACCTGCTGAATGTATGAAACCTTACACATTCTAACACTTCACAGCTGCGCTTTGACAAAAAACAACATAAGAGAGTAATATTTAGTATATTGTTAAAATATTTCGGAAAATAATAAAACTGTACACGCTGACATTTTAAGAGCAACGCTTGAATTGTCGTAACCCCTTTTCCAAAGGTCACAGTCCAAATGGCCTGTCACTATGAACTAGATATCACTGTAAGTTGTCTTTATATTTAGAGCAGAACGCTAGACGTGTCTTGGTGCCAGTGGTAAATATGTATAAATATATTTTTACAACCCATATATAGCGGCCTATAGAGACCATCGTGGGACAGGGTTTGTAGTAGATTCGAACTCCAATCGGAGGTATAATTGTTTAATTTTATTTTATTCTGACTGTAAACCTGATCGTAATCAGCATGCTGAAGTGGAATTGGGCTGGCCATGTCTCCAGACGCAACTGCCAAAGGAGCCAATACGTGTTATATTGGAGACCGCGCTCGGGCTCGTAGTGTAGGACGCCCTGCAACGCGATGGACAGACGATATAAAGGAGGTAGCTGGCAGCGGATGGATACGAGCTGCTTAGGGCCGGGATAGTTGGCGCACTATGAAGAAGGCCTACGTTCAGCAGTGGACGGCGATAGGCTGAGAAAAAAGACGTGATAGTTGTTGGTTCGATTTGCACTCGGAGGAGATTATATATATTTTATTTTCCTTTTTCCGATCAGGTGTCAAAACAAAGCGCGGCGTTGAGTTCCGCCACTCAACATCCAATTCGAGCGGAAAATTTAGAACGGAGTCTCTTAACACTAGGTTCTCTCTGACTATCCTGCTATTTGGTAAAAGGCGTGATATTTTTATACTAAACTCGTCAGGAAGTATCTCAAATTCGGGTGGAAAGCGGAAAACGGAGTGTCTTGATAGAAGGGTTTCTTAGGGAAGAAGGGATAAAGCGAGAATCTCATAAAAATTGCCTATTATACGAAAGTGCAGATTTACCTTTATATCCTAGAAGTGTCAGTTATTACTTATGTACAATGGAAATAATGATCTACAATATTTCATATTTCGGTCTATCGAAAAAGAATATGACCAATCTTGCAAGGCTATTTTGACCTACTTATTGCTCTTGAATTTTCTTGAAAATTCGCAAACGTGTCCTTGTTGATACGACCAACCGGGAGGAAAATATTTCAAGCCTGTTATTTTACTTTCTTTCTACAAAATTATTAGTTATTATTTTTTCAACTTCACTCTTGCACAGCATGGTAGTGAGAGAGAACCTAGTGTCAAGACACTGCGTTCTTTACTTTCCGCCTGAATTCAAGACATTGTGTGTTGAGTGACGGAACTCAACGACGCACTTTGTCTTGTTCATAAGAGAGGAGAAATGAAACTTGTTATTATTTCAAACAAATATTAAATCATATTTGTGTGCTTTGATTTTGTATCGAATTTTTCAATTGTATACATACAATAATTATATAAATTTATTATAGAAGTTAAAGCCTTTATTAAAGAAATTATACTTTAATATTCTAATGCTGCTAATATAACATATTACACATATAAAACAAATATTATATGTTTAATATGTGTGTAAATAATACAATCATAGACACATATTAAACATATAATAAATGTTTAATATGTGTTAAATATGTGTCTATGGAAATATGTATGTATAAACGTGTATGTGTATTTAAGTGTATATATTTCAAAATATATGTTTTTATGTTTAATTTTTTATTGTATGAATTTAATTTTCTTGCACAGTATTGTCTTGAACAGAATGTTGGCTGGAAGAGATCTCTTATAGAGACAAGTTCACCTTATTTTAACTTTTTAAAATTTTGTATGTACCTTATTTATTTTATATATATATATATATATATATATATATATATATATATATATAATATTATTATAAGATTGTAAATATTTTATCGTTTTTTGGCTATACTTTGGAAAAGAGAATAAATATAAATTAAATAAATTTTTAACTTCAGCTTTTTTCTGGCGAAACTCAGTGCTGCGGTATCTGTGGTGCTTTTTGACTGGCAATCGAATCCATAACCATAGCGTTTATATCAACAAATTTCCCACTGCTCTACAAAGGCACAGTCAATATTTTTCTGTTATTATACAAACATATTTAATTTTGTGTTAAAGAAAGCTTTTACAGCTGACTACAGCAGTATTTTTACAGTGGAAACCGACCTAGCTGTTTAGGGCGAACAAAATTCATTCCCTTTAAGTTTTCGCATCACGTCGCACTGTCAAAATTCTCATACGTTTTGATCGCGTTATTATGTGCGCCGTGCAAAACAAATGAGACGTCCGAACAAGATGTCTGTGTTGCTGGAAATGTTTTTTTTTTAAATGAAAACCTACCGTACCTCAACCAGGATTCAAACTTAGAACGTATAATTGAATTGGGATACGATAATTTATTATACGTACGTACGTACGTAATACGTACTTATTTGATTTTTGCATATATTATAGGTTTATTGAGTACGGTCGATTTGTACGGTCCATGGAATCGTATTAATCCCGCTTTGTATATTTTTATTAGTTTCAGTTCAGTTCAGTATTATATCATAACTTTCATCACATGAACTTACTGCAGCTTTATAAGAAATTCATTTTTCTCTACTGAAAGCTAATTTGTAAGCTTTGATCATATTTTCTACATCAATTCATATGACATATTTTTGTTTAAATGAAAAACTAGGTTCCCCGTTAATATTACTAAAAATAGCTTAAAAACTTAATATATTTCTTCTTTGTGACTTCACGCGATATCTCATATAGCGGGGAGTTCAGAGAAAAATTGAGTGTTAAGTGATTGGAAAAATTAAAGTAACTTAAATATAATAATTCCACTGAGCGGAAATCGAACCCGTAAGCAATAGTACAGTCAGACGCTGCCTTACATAATATAATAGCATTGAATTTATTTATTTTTATTTGAAAATAGATTATGAAATCCAACATTGAAAACATCTTTCTTATTTTAACAGATTTTTTGCGCCTTTGCATGACAGGCATAATATGAAACTTAGTGACACTTAGTGGACGGCAAATACTAAAAAATACATTAACGTTATGGACACTCCGCTGTTTAAGGTCCTAAATTATTATCTAAAATATACGATTTTTACATTTTTTTAAAGTGTATATATATATATATATACACTTTAAAATATATATACCACCATTCAAACCCATATGTGGGTATGATGAATATATAAAAAAAAAGGATATTTATAAGTTCTAGTTTTTCTTTATCCCTGTATACAGGTGAGTGCGTAAGCTCCACTCACGTTTTAGTAACCGCCTCGCGGAATCTCAAGTAGCCCGGCGTATCGCATTGAGACGCATTTAAATTTCATTTGAAAATACTAATTATATAATATAGTTCGATCGATGCCCTTGAGATATAGTGGGTGGTAAGCTATGGTAGTAAATTCTATTCTTGTGCAATGGTTATGATGTAAATTATGTAAGCTGGTGTGGTAAAATTGCATTATACTTATAAAAGTTATTCTTTATTTTAAACCAGCTTTACTTGTATCTTGTTGTATCCACTACATATTTTGCTAAACCGTTTTGACTTACTTTTTGTCGTTTGATTCGCTGAATTTGTATGGATCGGACTGTCCGGTGAGAATATAATATTTTCATACCATGAATGTTCTTGCTACGTTGACCAGCATTTTGTTTTTACAGCTTCACGTTTTTGCCCCGAATTCTCCTGAAATCGAGACATTGCGTGTTGAGTGGCGGAAGTCAATGCCGAGCTGAATCTGTCCGTAGAGTAAGAATAGAACCCATAACCAATCGTGATCACAGCGAACGTGTCATAGTGGAATAGCCACTATGACACGATGGCCTTATTGGCCTATATTGGCCCATAGATGATTTGGTGAATTATATTAATTTACACGTTATCAATACTAGAGTAGACGAACTAAGTAGAACTATTTAGCTGACGTTGTATTTTTGGCGCTAAGTTCTGTAATGAAAGGACTTGCGTTAGGATAATGATAAGAAATTTTATAAAAAGATGCAAGTAGATTATAAAATAGCAAAAACTCGCTTAAGCATGTTGAAATCACACTATTTTTAACCGGATTTATCGTGTATATTATTAGTAGGTAGTCTACCTATAACCAGGGACTACTGTAAAGTGTTCGAAACGTTGGGGTTTCTAATATTTTTGTAAAATGTATTTTCGAATATTAAAAATACAAACCTGCCCTACAAAATATGAAAAATGCGTGAAAATAAAATCTTATTTAAAAGTTTGAAAATAACGAAAGAAATATGAAATATATATATATTTATAAAAATATATGTATTGAAAAACAATCAAGCTTAATACCACTTAAATAAATCCGATGGCAAAAATCGTACAGCATCATAAACTTCAATTAATTTTACGATTGGTAAAATATTTTAGGTGATATGATTTTTTCCATTTCGAACATGATTTTATGTTTACAATATTGCTATAAGAGCCCTTTACCAATATGTATTAATATTGAATATGAACAAATTATAGGTTAAATCGCTTATAATTTTGATATTCCATGAAGTGGTTGTAAAATTAACCGTAATTCGTATACGATATAAAATATGTGTTAATGTAAAAGCTCAAACCTCGGTAAAACCTGATATTTACCAGCAAAAGTAAAAGTTACCTACTTTAATAGTAAAAATTGTGTTTTGATAATTAATTGCATACTTACACCTCGGTAAAAGTTTGTTTCCAGGTTTTGAACTCATGGTAAATGTTCATTAGCATAGATTGGGTTAGATTTTTTACCAATCAAATTGGTAAAAAAGTCTGCGTGAAACTTAAAATAGGACAAAAAAGCTATCGAATCCAAGTTCTATCTTCATAAGGGTTGTAACCCAAAAGACTGAAAAGTATTCACACAGCTATCAATAAACTATAAGAAGCCGATGGTAGAATGGCTGAAGAAGCCACCGATCAAATATAAGCCGTACGTTGTAGGTGATAGAAATCAATTTCTCTTGTCTAGTAAATATTTGGCCTTTTGAATAATAGATGCGTGGGCTACCCTCTGCTCAAATTACCGAACTAAATTATTGAACACGCTTTCCTGACCAGGACTTGCTACAGCATAAAATAAGTTCGTCTGTTTGTTAGTCCATTACTTCAAAATATGTTTGAATGCAATTTACAAGGACTTACCTTAATGGATGAAGAGCGAATATGTTACAAATATAACCTACTGATGATATGCCCCATTGATTATATGGTAAAGTAAATATAGGCAAGAATATCCAATAATTTTACTTAATATTTCTTTTTCAACTTCATACTTTTCCTGCAAAGCAGGGCAGATAGAACCTAGTGTCAAGACATTCCGTTCTGTACTTTTCTACCGAATACGAGACACTGCGCGTTGAGTGGCGGCATTTAAGGCCAGTCTATGTCTTGAAATAAAATAAAACACATTTTTCCCGCATAACAAGGTATAAAGGTCATAGAGAACCATTGCAGATATTGCGTGTTGAGTGGCGGATGCCGCGCTTTATCTTAGGTTATGGCGGAGTTTGGTAAACAAAAACAATTTTAAATGTAATTATTCCCACTAGTGGGAATCGAATCCTTAACCGCATACAGTTTAACGCTGTTGTACTGCGCCTCGATGGCCTCCTGTTGTGGAATTAAATAATTTAAGTAAGACCAATAGCAGTGAGGACCTGCGTTATGTTGACCATTAAAATCGATCTAAATGTATTTCATAATTAAATTATAACTAAATAGTTGTGACCGAGTTAAATTGTGCCTATGCTGCGATAATTGTGAATTGGATTCCCACTCTAAAAATCTTAATATTATTATATTTTTATATCTTTTCAGCCCAGTCCACGCCTCTCGGAAAATTTTAGTCTTACATTACTCACACACTATTAAGTGGATATAAAAACAATTATTTTATACATACAATGAAGCTTTTTAATTGAATTCGAAGTAATTTTCAAATGTTTTTATCATTTTAAAGTGAAAAACATTTTTAAAAAACGCAGAAAGCATAACGCTTGGACGATTTCTAAGAGGCGTGGGTTTGAATCCCACTGCGGTCATTTGCTATTATACGTTTTTAAATAATATTTTCAAAACTTGTTATTATGCCATTCACCTTCGATAGCGGTACTGGTTTTAAAGGGGTTTCAGCATAAACTCTTGAGGGCAAACCGTGTGCACCGCTCTCGATGGCTTTCTTTTGCTACTTCCGCACCTCGCACAGTAAATCAATGCCCTGTTACCGAATATACTCGTTCTTCTTCATTCCATACATAATAATTTTATTAACACTTAAGAAGTGAAATTACTTTATTTTCATTCTCCTTCTTTTTATTTCCTGCATAGCATAGCATATTTCCAGAAAACCTAGTGCTCATAATTACTCCAGTTTCCACCGGAAAACTAGAAACATTTATGCTTTGTGGCGCGAACTCTGGCACGCCTCGGTCCATTGTAGAGCAGATAAATCATAATCATATAAATGTAATAATTTTTCCCAGAGGGACTCACAACCAATCATCATTGTGAAACCAACCAACCACCACCACCACTAACTACCTTCATGATCGCCTCAAAATTCACACACAGTTGGAACAGCTGCTATGATACCAATAACAAAATTATAATGATTTTATTAACGATTTATCAAAAATATTCAAATAAATTCATTTTATTTCCAATAATTTTGTTTCAATTTGAATAATTTCATTGATATTTTGGAATCGAAATCATATTATAATATGAATATTAAAAAAACAATTGATATATCTCAAGAAAATAAACTTTTATTAATAGATTTCGTATCAAACCTTTGAAACAGCGATATTTAGGGCATGACCAATAGTCCAATGCAGTGACACGTGAAACCCATTCACTGACTTCATTGTCCACGTCGTGTAACGTCAGGCGGAATTTGATTGGTTTCAAGATATGAGGGAACTTACAGTAACGAGCACATAGAGATGTCAATTAGCTTTAAATTGACGTTAAAACGGTAGAAACCATATAGGTTTTGTATTAGTTTTATATAAAGATTGACGGAATTTATTTTAATTAAAAAATAATAGTATTTTACTGATATGTTTTATTTTTATTAGTACGCGTTGGTATTATTCTGTATTATTAGAAGAAAATTTACATATCTTTCTTTACTTTTCATATAATAAAATATATAGAGACAAAAACGGATTTGTGTACTTGAATTCAATGTCGATTATTTTCTAACTATATATCAAACAACACATTTAAATGAAAATTTACATTTTTTTACTATATAAAACTACTCTCGATAAGAGTTTGAACCCATATTTAGTATTTATATTAAAATAAGGCACGACTAAGCTATGCCAAGTTTCTTTTAAGATATAGAATTTAACAGCAGGCTAGTTACAGATCGCTACGTTATCTTGGTAATTAGTTAGTATGTTAGATGCCAGAAATTAACAATACAAGAGTATTATTGTAGACTAATTAAATGTAAACTATATATAAAACTCTTAAGCTTCTTACTGCTGGTCCTAGTTAGCTGCTAGTTTCTTGCGCTGGTTCTTCTCAGATCTTCGACGGTCAGTCAGTGTTGAATAATGTAGCATTCAAAAAATAAAGCATATGACTTCTTATTTTGAACATTTAAACTTACTTTGTAAACAAAAAAAAGTTGCGAGCAGCAACATTACGAGAATGCATAAATTAATAACTTTTACTTCTAATTAACTGAAATATTGTATTGTACATTTATTAACCTATAAACGAGTACCAATTTCTTTAATTTCATTTTAGTATTGTTCATAACTAGGTACCTAATTATTGGTGTAAATATTTTAAATACTCAATTTTTTTTCATATTTACATTCTTTTCCAGCACATCGGCATTCATCTTCGATTTCCGCTTCCGTTTGTTAATCAGAGCGAAGAAATCAAAAAATGAGAATCGATCCCACAACTAATTGCAATTACAGTCAGACGCTCTCCCACTGAGCCATGATGGCGCGATTTTATTTATTTATGTTTATAAATGTAAAATAAAAATGGTTTCATTTATGTTTTCATTTGTTCTCAAGTCAGATTAATTTTCGTCAATTGTGTTTTTGCTACTTATCTTGCTTTTCTTCGCTTCGTTTCGCTTCGCTTCTTAAAAATATATATCTACATCTATAGTTGTTGGCCTTGAAATCAGTTATATAAATATATGGATAATATGCATACGCATTATTATGCGCATTGAAGCTATCGTACCGCAGTGGAACAGCGTATACATGTAGGGTGGGGGTTCTATACCCGACTCCATCATATTTAAATTATTTTAATTTTTCCGCTCTGGATAATATTGTACTATATAATGGTCTGCGTTAAGTTCGGTCACTCAAAACGCATAGAACTTTGTTTTGGACATAAAACGTAGCACAAAATATCTTGATACTAGTTTGAGTATTAAAAGTTGCAATAACACATTATTGAGTGTGAACGATGTGACATTGCACTTCACTAATAACCATTAAATCTTTTTAACAAAAATATCAGCTTAATTTTTTTATAATTAAAAATCAGCTTAATTTTTTTTAATATGACACTATGTATGTCGTGTAGAAAATTTTTATCACAGCGGAATTCGAACCCGCGCCTTGTGGAAACCGTCCAAGCGCCTTTGACCTGATTTAGCTTTGGGCGTTTTATCGCATAGGGTATTTAGATAGAACCTAGTGTACTCCGTACTCCATTTTCCATCCGAAATCGAGATATTGCGTGTTGAGTGGCAGACCTCAACGCCGCTCTTGAAAATATTCATATAAAACCAAAATATTACAAATATAATCATTGGCCGAGTGGGAATCGAACCCACAACCAATTGTGCTCACATTCAGACGCCGTCGCAGAGATAAATAAAAGTTCATTTACACAACGACCGTTTCATTTATTTAAGAAACCTCACAAAAATTCTTTGGATCTTATCCATAAACGCCAATATGCACAGCGAAACTGTTCTTATTAAATAAACAAAAAAATACACCTTACATCTATGAGAGTTCCATACAAATATTTACAGTGGCCCTTATTCATGAACTGATAGTATATAAAAATATACAAATTATCATATAATATTTTATATTAAGTAACGTTTTATTAGATTTTCTTAGACAACGCACTAAGGTTTTGTATGAAATTTTTAATATGGTTTAAATTAGCCTTGAAGACATGCAAATGAAAAAACTCAAGTGGTTTACGAATAAGGGCGAAAAATCTAAATGTAAGTTTACATAATATTGTCGACAAATTCATAATTAGAGAATCGTTAATTAATTTGAAAATGAAACGAACAAAACACGATACCCTGTAATTGAAGGCATAACCTTCTTACCAAACAAATTTTGAACATGCCATATGTACGTATATCATCATTTTCGAATATTTTTACTAGATTGGTTAAAATTTAAATAATACCTTGAATATTTGTTCTAGCCAAATCAATTCAAACACGTATAGTGCAAGTTTGAAGTCAGTTAAGTTTCTACGGTATCGTCTCATTCGGAAGAAAAAGCCGGATATCAGCAACATGTATAATAATATTCAGAAGCCAGTATGCTTAGCATTTTTTATATATACAAATTTACTTAAAACTGTTTGACAATTAAATATTTTTCTATATCTACCATGAGTTTATAACATTGAGCTGAAATTTAACACAACTTTGCTTAGTTGTTCAGTTCGTGTATTGAATTTTTTAAACTCATGCTAGCGATATCAAACACTCATGGTTAGGTTATTACGAATATAATATAATATAATATAAATAACTTTGGTGAAGTTAAGTTTAAACTTATAAAAACTATCTAACAACGTGAACGTTTTTTAAGTAGGTAGGTATATGTGTTTTACACATTAAAGATTAGTCGACTCGAAATTTTTTAAATATTTAAAAAAAATATATTTATATGTAAATTATTGATGTTATTAGGCAATTATATATGTAATTTCTAATGTACGCATCGCATCGAAGCTGAGTTAAAAAAATGTCAAACATACTCACGATGGTTGCGGGTTCGATACTGATTCTAGGAAATATTACACTTTGATCCCATTCATATTATACACTTATCCATTGCCTATTACATTTTTTGGAGCCAATACTGTCAAAAGTCATAAACAGTTTAAAAATTTACAAATAAAATTCACATATTATATTAAAATACGCTGTGAGTGGAATTATAGATAGCCGTGTAACATAAAGTTAATGCTCCAGAAACTTATGCAATTTAAATTGGTCGATGCGTTCAGGTGAATTCTGTATTTAAAGTAATTTATATATATACGCGATTGTACGTATGTATGTGTGTCAGGATATCTGTGGGTTTGAGTTTTCGTGGGAAAATAATTATAATAAACATGTTTGAATAAAATGTATCGGCGTTAATTTCCACCATACAACAGGCTATGTATTTTTGACTTTAGCATTATTCGGGGAAATACCGGCCACCAAATGGATGTAATATGAAATGGCTCCAGAATAGGCACGTTGCATGCAGTTTTTTATGAATGCATCATGTATTTATTTATATTAAAAAAATAATAGAAAATAAAGTAATATCCCTACTCAAAAAACGTCCAACCTCAGGCCTGCAGTTCTATCTTCATGAACATTGTTTTTACAATTAATTTAAAAGATTATTTACATGTTTTATTAAGAAAAATATTTAAAATATGAAATTCACATAATATAATATATAGCTGTACAATTCTTTAACTACTTTGCTTAATGCTTTTTAGTATACAAGCTAGTCGTTGAACACTGAAGATTTTGGTGTAGCTTTGGACAGTGACTAGTCTAGAGATGCTTAATTACAATGATCGTGGGCTGTATCGTTTTTAAAAACGTCGGTAGTATTGTATCTGGAACAAAAATTTAAAATTAATATTTAAAAAACACCGTATTGTAAAAATTGAACAGGAGTTACTAGGATTTTCACTTGTCTCATTTGGGTTTGCTCCAATCCAATGAATTAGTATTATTAAATCATTGGCATAATTTGGCGTTTGCCAATTTGCGATATTTTGCCAGCAAAGCTTTTTTTACTGTTTCTACATAATCTATGTCTACGATAAGAGTAAAAAATATTATAAGTCTATTATGACTGATTTTCCATTATTAGCTATATCAAACACTTTTACGTTACTCATTATTAAGGCAGTAAAAGTCTTTAAGTCTTTTTTTTATCCAAATTTCAATGTATGCCATAAACATACAAATAACATATATATATGTTATTAAAACAATGTGGAGGCGATTTAACAAAAGTCATCCAGCGTGATGCGCATTTTATGTTGACATATAAAAATAAAAGATTTTTCGACTATTAATGAAAAGTAGTGCGGGAAGGATCGTTAAGCCCACGCAAACAGGAAATTTTAAATAAATGAAAGTGTGATTTAAATTATTATCATGGCTATAGGGACATGTGGAGCTTTAAAAAGTTTTTTAAAAGGTAACTTTTGTTTAAATTATATTACATTGTAATATAGCCTTAACGGAAAACGCCAGTTACAATCGTCTAAAACTAAAGAGACAACGAGGGTGTGACAGCTCTGGGTAGATAAAAACTATAAGACGTATATTGTGGGCCATTTTCATCAATTACCAGAAAAGTGAATTGAAATTCTATTTTTTAATATAATACAGAGAACGATGTTAAATAAAAGTTATTTTTAAAAAGGACTTGATTTTTAAGCCTTTACAATTGTTGGATTATTTGTTATTAAGAGTGTCTTGAGCTTATTGCAGTTATTAAAGACTAGTATTAAATATATTTTTACTTACTTTTACATAATTTTCATTTCTTATGATACAAATAATTGAGCTAAAGCAGGTAGCAAAACCAAAGCGACTGCTGTGTAGAGGAAATTTGTTCCTGTAACAATGAGAAAAGAAATAAATTAACCATTATTACACATATTATGTAGCACATCGTGGCGAAAAGTGGTACAACATCTGACTGTAAATCGATTTGGAGTTCGATTTCCACTTGAAGAAAATAATTATATATTTAAATTATGTTTACTTCACCGTTCTGGTAAAACAAACTGCGGCGTAAAGTTTCGCCAGTCAACACACAACGTCTCGCATTCGAGCGGAAATGCTATAACGGAATCTTAGCACTAGTTTCTCTCAGCTTTCAATTAACTTCAGTAGTATTTGAATTCATAATTATCATAATTATATCACAATACGTACAATTACATAACTTTTCTAATACTTGATATTAAATAATTTGACGATACAATTATTGTAGAATGTTTCTGAGACAACAAATTCTATTACGAAAGACGAAAGATTCTTGGCTGTTCTAAATTCTGAATGTAAATAAAAATTAAATCCGCCGCCTAATCTCATTAAGCAATCCGTCGGTTACTTTTAGACTGTGAAATTTAATCAGACTTCAGTTTAATTACTGAACTAATTGATAAAATACAATCGAAACCGTCAAGAGGATCTGTAAATAAAGGGGTAGGTGTGGTTCGGTGTTAAATATTTGAAAATCGTAGACGGTGTTACTTATTGGTCTTTGATTGTGAATTTTTGTGATAATTTATAATTTTGGATTCAATTTTATTTTGATAGTAGCGACACGCTCGCTGCTTCCCCCGCGTGACCTTAAGCTATTTCGTATTTTAGGCTGCCTTTTCGTAAAATATTGAAATTCTTAGTAAAATATAAAATATGGGAAATATGGCCTATGTTTATTCCAATCATCAAGTATCTTTATATAAAATTTAATCACAATCGGTTTAGTGGTTTGGCCATGGCCATTTGCACGCAGACAAATTTATTTTCGCTTGTAATTATTCCAATTCATGTATGAAAATATCTATAATTACTGCTAATAATATAATAACGGGACCAACGCAGCGGGAAAGTGTTTTACTGTTATCGTGATTAGTTCGATTCCCACTCGAGGAATGATTTTATTTAAATTATTTTCATTGTCCGCTCTGGTACCTAAGCCAAAAGCGCGGCGTGAGTTGCGCGACCCACCACGCACCGTCTCAATTTCAGGTGGAAAGTGGAGAACGGATTGTCTTGATACTAAGTTCTCTCCGACTACCCTGCTATGCGTGTAAAAGTGTTTTATCATTTTAAAGTGTTTATCACACACTTGTTTATTCATACAAATTTTTAGACGGTTTCTGAGAGGCGCGGGTTACATTTACTTAATGTGTTTTTGTAAATAGCGTGAAGTATGCTTGAAAAATGGTGTTTACCAACTTTAAAAAAGCTTTTCCGGCCAGATTTAACAAAGAAGATATTTGAAGCCTCTTTCCATATATTAAAAAGAAAATAGTTGATAGGCACCTATAAATATCCTACACCTAAAATTTGCATGTAACTTGAATAAATTTGCATAACTGACACTAATTTCTTAATAAATAAGTGAAGTTTATATGCGAAATTTCTATTTATACCGGAGCCCAGGGTGAAGGAGAGGCCTTCCGGTAAATAAATTGAATTATAATACCATTACAGCGTACCTCCAAGTCCTACATGCTAGATATGAATATGCCTTTGTCGCGCTATTGTACACTGTCTTATAGTATAAATGCAATTGTAGTAGGTTCAATTTTCATTTATATAGCCTAATTCAACAGAATGTGGCGTTAGGTTTCACAATATAGGTACATATTATATCGCCCAACCAAGCAAATAGGAGTATTTTTTCTTCCATAACAGCTACTCCGCATAGAGAAACTAGTGTCAAGACACTTCATTGTTGAGTGGCGGAAATCAGACAAAGAAATGAAAATAATTAACATATAATCATCCCCCGAGTGGAAATTGAACCCACAACCATCGCGTCACAGTAGGTCAGACTCTGCACTGCGTCACGATAGCCACTTATTTACACCCCGGAGTATCCTTTGTTTTTGCGAGATCCGATTATCATTTTCGATTTAAAGCTATATTTCAAGATATTAAGAGAAACCATAAATCTTGATTTATGTAATCGCGGAACAAATTGAGAGCGTATTTTATTTAATATTTTTGTTATAGCAACCTATATCGATTTTAACTGAGTTAAAAGGATTCTCAAAGAATTATTAAAATAAATTTAAATTACGACATCTTGTCTGAAAATAGTAGATGAAGGTTCAAATCCCGCTCGGGATGATAATTAAATTGAGAATTGACTTTTGTGTTATTAACTCACATAGATTCCACACAAATCCAGCATTTTTCATATATAAGATATTTTAAATATATTTTATATCTTTTTTTTAATCTTAAGCTATATCTCTAGCGGGGTAGTCGGAGATACCGGCGCGCTAAGCTACAACATATCTATCCACGCCCTAAAGGGTCCTCATTCTGTTACATAACCTTCCTCCAGTATAATGACTGGAGTGGGACTGACAATGGTCAATGTGTTCTCGAAGGTCAACCGAGATCGCTTTTTCCGCCCAACCTTTACGCCATGTCCATATCCTTACTATTCTTTCATTATTCCTCCTCTCAACGTGACCAAACCACCAGAGCACCTTTTTTTTTAAGTAAGTTTAACTTGAAGAAACACATTTTTTTGTGTATATATTTTTTTTGTATATATATATATATATATTTATATATACATTTGTATTGTGTATATAATATTCAAATTATTATTTGAACGCAGCGGGATTTCAACCCGCGCCTCTTAGAAACCGTGCAAGCGCTTTGGCCGCTAAGCCATGCGTACGCTACCGCTGCGTTCACCAGAACGCATGGCTTAGCGGTCGCGGCAAAAATATATTTTTCAATTTCAAAAAGTGTGTGAATGACACTTTAAAATGTTAAAATTATTATATATTAGATATATCCTCTCAATCGAAACGAAACGAAAAAAAATCAACGACAAAAAAAAAATCAAAGTTGTTCTAATACTAAAGATATACATTTTCTCTCTTAAATATTACGTTTAGCATACCTTTTGATCCTACTGCGGCTGCTAGCTGCATGTCAGCTGCTGTGGGCATCTCTGGCGTAGTGCTGATAGGACCTTAATAAAAAATATAAATAACATGTAAAATAATGTAATGCTATTGGTATTATAATTTTTTTTAACGCTTTTCACTGATTTTCCCGTTAAACGGTAGTCAGAGGGAACCTAGTGTCAAGGCAGTTAGTGTTCCACTTTTCATCTGAATTCGAGACATTGCGTGTTAAGTAGCGGAACTAATGGCCACGCGGGCAAATGAAAATATTTCAAATATAATAATTCCCAAGCCCTATTTCCATAGGTCCAATGCACGAATAACACTTATGAATTGCTATATTTTGTTTTTATATTAAATATAATTTTAAATTACGAATAGCGAATTATATATCCAATTTATAATTCTTTTAATTAACTTTTCTTTCCACCAAATTTACAATAGAAGCCCGTTCTTAACTTCCAAACCTTTACAAAACTCAACAACTTAAAAACAGATTAAGTATTCTCCATTTCTATTACAGATTTTTTTAACAATGACCTTAATCAAGTATTAAATTATTCAAGGGTTTCTTTGTGGTGAGCCCCTCATCCCTACAGTTTAGATAACTGTGCACACAAACTTTGGCAAGATAAAAAGGTGGAATGGCCGCCGCAAATTATACAGCGAAATTGTTATTTTGCTACCTTAAAATATATTTATATTACCCTATTATTTTGAGATTACAAACGTTTTAACGACCTTAAGGATTTTTAAAAAGACCATCGTGGTATGGTGCGGCAAACGTTTGATTGTTGTGGGTTCACTCCACTATGGGTAATGATAATATTTATATTAATTTAATTGGCAAAAAATTACCTTGGATCCGCCATTTAACACTCAATATCTAGAATTTAGACTAAGACAGGAGGACAGAGTATGTTATACTAGATTTTTTCTCCCTAAACTGTTATGCGGGATATATGTGAAACTGTAATAGTTCAATTATTTTTATAAAATAATATAATTATGCTATTTCGTCTTTCCTTTATTTAACTTTACAGGCAGGCAGGGAAAGCGATCAATCTTGAGACAGCCCTTTCCCCACTTACCCCTGAAACTGGGGACCCAATATCACGTTGTTCCAACAACCAAACTAAGGATTATTTTAAAATGTAAATTACTCCTCTGATGGGGATTGAACCTACCACCATAGCGTGAAACAATAATACACCATTTTTTTAACATTTCTTAAAGTGGACACACTTAGGAAATTGAGAAATATTTAAAAAAAAACGTATAAAAATTGAACGCTTAACGGATTAAAACCCGCTCCTCCTGAAAACCGTCCAAGTGTTTTGACATACAAACACTTTATAAGGTCATAAAAATATTTTACAAATAGCATTCTCTCTTTCCAAAAGATTGCTTTAGAATAAAAGCAACCGTTGATTGAAATAATACAAATTTCTAATACTCATAGTAGTAGAAATTTGTTAAAAATCTCTACAAAGACAAAATAAGTTGTAATGCTTATAAGAATTTCGGCGTAACCGGTTGTAGAACTTAGCGGCTTAGCGGTCAGAATGCTTGGAGTTACCAAGAGACGTGAGTTCGAATCTCGCTACGTTGAAATTTGTATACGTTTTTCAAAAAATGTTTTTCAATTAGGCATTTTCAATATTCAGTAACTTTTCTTTTCGGTTTAAATAAATATCCTGCCTTTATCGTTACTAAAAAGTTTTATTCTTTTGTTTTAAAACTTGGTAAATGTATGGAAAGGTAACATTTTTAGAACTAGAGCACTGGCCTTGATTAACACAATGTTTTAATTTTATAATTAATATATTTCAGTCCTCTAACGGAATACGTAAAAGATTTCACTTAGTGTTTTCGATGTTAAGCTTTTATGAAAGCTCAAATACTCAAAATAAGTGTTATTTAATATAAAAGTTTAGAGGGCTATTTTCAATACGATTTTAGTTTAACATATTTTTAGAAAGTTAAAATATAAAAATTTGAACGCAGCAGGATTTATATATATTATATGCTTATTAAAAATGTGTTTTTCAATTTCCTAAGTTTGTGATTAATACTTTAAAATGTTAAAAAAAAATTTTGTTTCATCAAAATTAGTTATTGCAGAGGTATATTTAAAGAAATTATATTGGTAAATAAGTAGTAAAAAAGTACATATAAATATAATTCTGTATTATTTTGAAGTTTAATATTCTGGAAATCAGAAAAGTACAGTAACTTCTGTGCCCAAATTCGATTACAGCTCTTCGCATCCATGACACAGTAAGACAAAGTCTTATTCAAAACGCGTTTAGTTGTGGGTTCAATCCTAACATGGAGCATGGATTATATTTAAATTATTTCCATTTTACTGATCTGATAAGGCAAAGTGCATCGGTGAGTTCCACAACATAAATTCTTGACTTTGGACTTAAAGTGACACTCAGTGTTTTCACACTAGTCTATCCTGACTACCTTGCTATGCGTGAAAAGGCGTGAAGCTACACATTCTATTTATAAACAAGAGTTCAAATCTTGTTACCTCAAATAGTTAGACTTAGGTTAGAGTTAGGTTACATTTTACATACACGAGTTTATCGTGTTAATAAATAGATTTTCTATATATATAGGGTAATTAAAAACCCTTAATTTCCATAAAACCACCAACCTGGATAGTAAATAGCCTCTTTCCTTACAGCGTAGTTTGCGAGCGGTATTCGTAGAGTGCAAATAAATTCAGCCGGGGTGGGCAGATCGGCATCTAACAGCGTGACCGATGCTACCGCTGAGTACCTCCCGTTAACTAACTTAAGGCTGTGTGATACACCGTCTAAACGCCTAAAAAATAATGTTTTGGTAAATAATTGATAATGAGGCATTCGTAGCGCAGTGTGATAGCATCTGACTGTTGCGGGTTCGATTCCCACTCTAATTTTTATTGCTCCGCTTTTATGACAAGACAAAGCTCGGCGTTGCGGCGTCTAAACACCCAATGTCTTGAATTTGGGTGGAAAGTGGAGAACGGAGTGTATTAACACGAGGTTCGCTCTGCTTTGCGGGAAAAAGCGTGAAGCTGGAAAAAATATATTATTATTATTATTTTCTTTCTTATCTCAAAACTTAGCTTTCATAGAATAATTGTTTTAAGTTATTATCTTACACTAGCTGTGCCTGCGACTTCGTCTGCCTGGAATTGTATAATAAAAATCTAAGTTACTCCTCGTGACATATATCGGTCAGTGAAAATCCCATCAAAATCGGTCTAGCCATACCAGAGCTTAGAGGGATCAAACATATAGTCAGACAAAAATGGTATTTTGGTATATGTACCGGGTATACATACATATGCATTTCAGTAAAAATAAGTTACATAACTTCTGTGGGAGGCAAAATATTACTAACATTCCAATTTTATTTATTCGTATATATTTTCACACGCCTCCAATATGGCGTAGGGCAAATAAAAAAAACCTCTTATTTATGCCCATTTCGAATAAATCACATAAAATAGCGTTGATAGTATAGCTTAATAGGTGCGCTTGTACGGTTTCCAAGAGATGCGGCTTCGAATCCTGCTATATTTTTATAAAAAATAATTCATATTGCAAGTATATGAATAACTCTTTGATGTCTAAATCATCACAGGTATTAAAATGGTACTCTTAAAATTTCTTAGGCCATCGTGGCACAGCTGCTGACTGTTAACGCGATAGATTGTGGTTTTAAATCCCAGTTATGAAAATTATTCATCCGACAGCATTTGGACATCATCTGAATACGAGATTGGCCGTGGGTTCGAATCCCGAGCGAGTCATTATATTTATATTACACTCATTCTTCCGCTCTGGTATAACTGAGCGGATGGTTGAGAAACACAGCTCAACGTGCAATATCATATTCAGGGGGAAAACGGAGAACGGAGTGACATGACACTAAGTTATGTTGCCGTCTCTGCTATGTGAGAAAAAGCTTTAAACTGAAAAAACGTTTCTTACATTGACAATATTGATCGCAATGGATCGTCTTATACTCTAATATTGCAAATAAGGTGGCGTACGCTGATAAAAACTCTCGTACCAATTTCTAAACATCGTTTTTTCCCGTTTACTTTACATAATCCAGCGATGCATTATACTTTCGTGAATGTACGAACAAGATTAACCTTCTTTTTTTTTTTTTTTTTTTTTTTTTTTTTTTTTTTTTTTTTTTTTTTTTTTTTTTTTTTTTTTTTTTTTTTTTTTTTTTTTTTTTTTTTTTTTTTTTTTTTTTTTTTTTTTTTTTTTTTTTTTTTTTTTTTTTTTTTTTTTTTTTTTTTTTTTTTTTTTTTTTTTTTTTTTTTTTTTTTTTTTTTTTTTTTTTTTTTTTTTTTTTTTTTTTTTTTTTTTTTTTTTTTTTTTTTTTTTTTTTTTTTTTTTTTTTTTTTTTTTTTTTTTTTTTTTTTTTTTTTTTTTTTTTTTTTTTTTTTTTTTTTTTTTTTTTTTTTTTTTTTTTTTTTTTTTTTTTTTTTTTTTTTTTTTTTTTTTTTTTTTTTTTTTTTTTTTTTTTTTTTTTTTTTTTTTTTTTTTTTTTTTTTTTTTTTTTTTTTTTTTTTTTTTTTTTTTTTTTTTTTTTTTTTTTTTTTTTTTTTTTTTTTTTTTTTTTTTTTTTTTTTTTTTTTTTTTTTTTTTTTTTTTTTTTTTTTTTTTTTTTTTTTTTTTTTTTTTTTTTTTTTTTTTTTTTTTTTTTTTTTTTTTTTTTTTTTTTTTTTTTTTTTTTTTTTTTTTTTTTTTTTTTTTTTTTTTTTTTTTTTTTTTTTTTTTTTTTTTTTTTTTTTTTTTTTTTTTTTTTTTTTTTTTTTTTTTTTTTTTTTTTTTTTTTTTTTTTTTTTTTTTTTTTTTTTTTTTTTTTTTTTTTTTTTTTTTTTTTTTTTTTTTTTTTTTTTTTTTTTTTTTTTTTTTTTTTTTTTTTTTTTTTTTTTTTTTTTTTTTTTTTTTTTTTTTTTTTTTTTTTTTTTTTTTTTTTTTTTTTTTTTTTTTTTTTTTTTTTTTTTTTTTTTTTTTTTTTTTTTTTTTTTTTTTTTTTTTTTTTTTTTTTTTTTTTTTTTTTTTTTTTTTTTTTTTTTTTTTTTTTTTTTTTTTTTTTTTTTTTTTTTTTTTTTTTTTTTTTTTTTTTTTTTTTTTTTTTTTTTTTTTTTTTTTTTTTTTTTTTTTTTTTTTTTTTTTTTTTTTTTTTTTTTTTTTTTTTTTTTTTTTTTTTTTTTTTTTTTTTTTTTTTTTTTTTTTTTTTTTTTTTTTTTTTTTTTTTTTTTTTTTTTTTTTTTTTTTTTTTTTTTTTTTTTTTTTTTTTTTTTTTTTTTTTTTTTTTTTTTTTTTTTTTTTTTTTTTTTTTTTTTTTTTTTTTTTTTTTTTTTTTTTTTTTTTTTTTTTTTTTTTTTTTTTTTTTTTTTTTTTTTTTTTTTTTTTTTTTTTTTTTTTTTTTTTTTTTTTTTTTTTTTTTTTTTTTTTTTTTTTTTTTTTTTTTTTTTTTTTTTTTTTTTTTTTTTTTTTTTTTTTTTTTTTTTTTTTTTTTTTTTTTTTTTTTTTTTTTTTTTTTTTTTTTTTTTTTTTTTTTTTTTTTTTTTTTTTTTTTTTTTTTTTTTTTTTTTTTTTTTTTTTTTTTTTTTTTTTTTTTTTTTTTTTTTTTTTTTTTTTTTTTTTTTTTTTTTTTTTTTTTTTTTTTTTTTTTTTTTTTTTTTTTTTTTTTTTTTTTTTTTTTTTTTTTTTTTTTTTTTTTTTTTTTTTTTTTTTTTTTTTTTTTTTTTTTTTTTTTTTTTTTTTTTTTTTTTTTTTTTTTTTTTTTTTTTTTTTTTTTTTTTTTTTTTTTTTTTTTTTTTTTTTTTTTTTTTTTTTTTTTTTTTTTTTTTTTTTTTTTTTTTTTTTTTTTTTTTTTTTTTTTTTTTTTTTTTTTTTTTTTTTTTTTTTTTTTTTTTTTTTTTTTTTTTTTTTTTTTTTTTTTTTTTTTTTTTTTTTTTTTTTTTTTTTTTTTTTTTTTTTTTTTTTTTTTTTTTTTTTTTTTTTTTTTTTTTTTTTTTTTTTTTTTTTTTTTTTTTTTTTTTTTTTTTTTTTTTTTTTTTTTTTTTTTTTTTTTTTTTTTTTTTTTTTTTTTTTTTTTTTTTTTTTTTTTTTTTTTTTTTTTTTTTTTTTTTTTTTTTTTTTTTTTTTTTTTTTTTTTTTTTTTTTTTTTTTTTTTTTTTTTTTTTTTTTTTTTTTTTTTTTTTTTTTTTTTTTTTTTTTTTTTTTTTTTTTTTTTTTTTTTTTTTTTTTTTTTTTTTTTTTTTTTTTTTTTTTTTTTTTTTTTTTTTTTTTTTTTTTTTTTTTTTTTTTTTTTTTTTTTTTTTTTTTTTTTTTTTTTTTTTTTTTTTTTTTTTTTTTTTTTTTTTTTTTTTTTTTTTTTTTTTTTTTTTTTTTTTTTTTTTTTTTTTTTTTTTTTTTTTTTTTTTTTTTTTTTTTTTTTTTTTTTTTTTTTTTTTTTTTTTTTTTTTTTTTTTTTTTTTTTTTTTTTTTTTTTTTTTTTTTTTTTTTTTTTTTTTTTTTTTTTTTTTTTTTTTTTTTTTTTTTTTTTTTTTTTTTTTTTTTTTTTTTTTTTTTTTTTTTTTTTTTTTTTTTTTTTTTTTTTTTTTTTTTTTTTTTTTTTTTTTTTTTTTTTTTTTTTTTTTTTTTTTTTTTTTTTTTTTTTTTTTTTTTTTTTTTTTTTTTTTTTTTTTTTTTTTTTTTTTTTTTTTTTTTTTTTTTTTTTTTTTTTTTTTTTTTTTTTTTTTTTTTTTTTTTTTTTTTTTTTTTTTTTTTTTTTTTTTTTTTTTTTTTTTTTTTTTTTTTTTTTTTTTTTTTTTTTTTTTTTTTTTTTTTTTTTTTTTTTTTTTTTTTTTTTTTTTTTTTTTTTTTTTTTTTTTTTTTTTTTTTTTTTTTTTTTTTTTTTTTTTTTTTTTTTTTTTTTTTTTTTTTTTTTTTTTTTTTTTTTTTTTTTTTTTTTTTTTTTTTTTTTTTTTTTTTTTTTTTTTTTTTTTTTTTTTTTTTTTTTTTTTTTTTTTTTTTTTTTTTTTTTTTTTTTTTTTTTTTTTTTTTTTTTTTTTTTTTTTTTTTTTTTTTTTTTTTTTTTTTTTTTTTTTTTTTTTTTTTTTTTTTTTTTTTTTTTTTTTTTAAAAAATATTATTTTAAATGATAAGGGCCACAGTTTTTAGTATCTAGTAACTCATAATCGCATCACACTCGCAAAAAGTGATGAATAAAAAAAAATAACAACGTAATAAATACCAAGCTTTTTTTACATACTCTCGCTTTTCTCCGCGTAGCATTATGGCACAGAGGAATTAGTGTCAAGACCCTCCGTTCTCCATTTTTCGAGATATTGCGTGTTGAGTGAGCGTATAAATGAAAATATAATTTAAATATAATCATTTGTCCAAGTGGAAATCGAACTCACAACCGTCGTCTATACAGTAAACCGCTGACACACGGTATCACGATGGCCTCAACAACCGTTTCTATTCTCAATTTTCCATCTGTTTAAAGAAATTACATATTAAATGACGGTCTTACCTAATCAGAATGAGAAGCATTTAAAAATAAATATTATTTTAGGGGTTCTTCCTTGTAATAAAATATTATTCTAGAGGGAGTTCAAACTCATAACCATTAAGTACATTGAGGCATGCAACTGTGCCACAGTAGCGTTCATGAATGTGAAAAACTTTTATATAATCAGACCAGAGAACCCTATAAAAATATATGTATATTCTTCTACGAGGTTAGATATATAGAGGCCACCGTGGCGCAGTGGGACAAGGTCTGGCTGCAAGTGGCGATTGATTGTAGGATCGATTCGGTCCCCGGTTGAGTTCCGCCACTCAACACAATGTCTTGATTCGGGTGGAAAGTAGAGAACGGAGTGTCTTGACACTAGTTTCTCTTTGATTAACCTGCTGTGCGTGAAAAAGCGTGCCTGCCTTTCTAGAAGACTCCTCCAAATCTTCGAAAATAAAACATTTTTCTATGGGGGATTCGAACCCATTACTTATTGCGTCGCAATAGCGTTTGTGAATGTAAAAATATTATAACGATAACACTAAATAAAGTCGCTTGCGGAATAGAAAGCTCTATTCGAATATGAGTATATCAACAGAAAATATTCTCATGAAAACCATAAAGCTAAATCCACTTTTTCTAACACAGATTTTTTTATAAAACTATATAGTTTCCGGTAAAAATATTTCCCATACCGAAAAATATGGGGATCGTTTCGCTTTGTGTAGATTTGATCGATATTTTCTAACAAAAAGCGCACTTTAGATATTTTAGTATAGATATTTTGGTGCGCTGTGTGATTTTATGTGCAAATTTTGTTCTAACAGCAAAAAGAAAAATTGAGTGTGATGGCGAGTCCATCATTGATAGGAAGTTGTTATTTACAAAAAAATATATTATTCCATATTAATAATTAAAAAAAAATTAAAAAATCTTTATTGGAACTTAAGAAAAGAAGACTTAATACAATTCGATAATAAATACTCTAGCTTAAAACTGTGTTGTAGGTATTAACGCCTTCCTTCAGAAATTACTGAACAAATATATATATATACTTAATACTAATCTTACATGGAACATTAAAACTTATATGCCTATATTCTCTGAGAGAACGAGGATACAGGTTAATAACTTTATTAACACTATTGTATATCCTAGGAGCCAGGTATTCGTAATGCTGTTTGCGTAGAGCCAGCCATATTATAGTTGGTTTCACAAACCAAGTCAGATCGACGTTTGCCGTTGACAAGCTGTTTATTATAGTATGTTTGTGAGTGTTTGCGTAGAATCGTGTTAAGTAAAAATAGTTTCCTGAATGAGAGAATACTTATAACTATAACTCAGTACTTGAGAAAAGTAAGGACTTAAACAACATGTCTTTGAGTATAGATTTTTATGCTCTCTCCAAGCGGAGCATAATACAGTACGACAATATAGATTGAAGGAGAGCATAATAAACACTTTTTAGCGACGAATATTCCATTACAGGTCTCAATTTTTTATATATATAAATTACTTTTGTTATTCTTTCGCACATTACATTAATGTGTTCCTTCTAGGTGAGCGCATTAACAAACCATATTCCCAAATAGTTTATATGAGTTGTTACGAATTATAAATATCCATGCAATTACACAGGTTATAATTCCCACAATTTTTTGTGTGAACTCTTATAGAAACTGGGAGTGAAGGAAGGTTATTATTATTTGCTAATGCAATAAGTTTGTTTTTTTTCAAGTTTAAAGTTAACTTATGAGCTAACCAATTATTAACAGCGGCGAAGAAGGTCTCCGCTAGGTTCCTAGCTTCAGACCGATTACTATGTACAAGCAGGGCAGTATTTTTAGCATTGGATATTATTATATAGTTTGGTAAAGATAAATTAGACAGTTCATTGACATAAATAAGAAACAGGTAGGTCCTAGAACACTTCCCTGAGGAATACCAAAACTTTAAATTTCTTTATTACTTACGACATTATCTATAACGACACATTGTGAGTGATCAGTTAAGTAGCTCCGAAAAATGTCATTCACGATGCTTCTGATACCCATTCTAGTTAATACTACTAAAAGCTTTAGTATAGATACAGTGTCAAAAGCTTTAGTCAGGTCCAAGAATATTCCCATTGTTTTTTGCTTAAGATCAAAACATTTGATTATCGAATTTGATGAATTCAGAACTGAATCAACCGTAGTTTTCCCCTTTCTGAAGCCGTACTGATTACTTAAAATTAATTTATTTGATTCTAAATAGTTGACGAATCTAGAATTAAGTTATTTTTCGAATATTTTGGACAGACTGGTAAGAATCGAAATAGGTCTGTAATTGTTGATTATACTACCATATCCACCCTTATGTATTGGGCGAATGAGAGCCTTTTTAAAAACCCTTGGAAAGATACCCGATTCAATAGACTAATTAAAAATGTGAATAATGAGCGGAATAAATACATGTTTAGCCTTTTTAATCAATGAAGTAGGGGTACAATCCCAGTTTGTGGCAGGTGTATTCTTGAGAGTGACAATAGTATTATCGACTTTGTGTGACATTGACGATGACTGATTAGAATGACAGTTAACTGGAATGTGAGATAAATCTGACTCATGTCGTCAAATTTCATGGCAAGGTTACTGCCAATGGAAACGAAATATTTATTAGCCTTACAAACAGCTGAGTAACGATTTATTGCTGTAGTCTATAGATCTGAAGATGATTTAGGAGAATTATTTTTATGACAAGTTTTTCTTATAAATTTTGATGAGGCTTTAGTATTATTTTTTACTTTTTCATTATTGATTCGATTAAATTATCTTTTCACTCGTTTTAATAAGATATTACATTTTTTTTATATATGTGATAAATTGTGATCAATATGGTATTATCCGGTGTTTTCTTTGTTTCATGATATAGTTTGTCCCGATGCATTATACAGCGTAATAATCCAGGTGTAATCCACATACCAAAGCAGGAAATAAAAAATAATATTAAACAATCGTTCCTATTGAAAATCGAATCCACAGCCACGCTGTCACTGTGCTGTGATAGACTCTAATATTCTTAAATCTCCAAAAGATGTTTTATTACTTATAGAGAACTATAACAAACATATTTCAGTTCAGAGTTGGCAGGTAACACCAGGCTGAAAGCCACCGGATTTAATCTCCGCCTTAACCGTTGCCAAGTTCTTTATAAATTTATTGGTCATTCAAATTTTTATTGCTACCATACTTGAAGTTATGGATGCGTATTGTTAACCAAATTTTTTTTAGGCAAAATTAATTATATTACTTAAGGTTTTTACGAATACAGTTATTAACTGAAGACTGGATTTAAATTATAACAGACTGAATTATAAGTAAAGTATTTTTCCTATATTTTTCTTTTGCCTTACGCTTTATCCCTAGCGGTGTTTCTAGTTCCAGTGGGCGTCAAAAGCTATTACATTCAGTAATTAATTATTAATCAGTTTTATAAATTGAACTTTGAACTATAATATCTACTTTGATTTACATTTTAGGACCTGGTTAGTTGAAAAAGTTGCATGCTTTGGACGTGGCTGGACGAAAACGTGAATTTGACGCTTATAATTTAATTACTAAATATAAAATATATTATATTATCTTCAAATCTAAACAGGTGCAAATTTTCTAACAAATCAAACTCCAAGAAGTGGGTCCAAAGAGTTTTTTTACCGTAGACACGTTTGTGGCTCAGTGTGACAGAAAACGTACTTACTCAAGTACGTTTTCGCGTTGTCGTTGGTTCAATCCCTATTCAGAAGAATAATTATATTCAAAATATTTTCATTACTTTTTTCCTTCAGTTTTAATTCCCATGAAAATTGAGAACAGAGTGTCTACATTATATCTAAATATCTAGTTATTTAGGGATAAATGCGAGAAACTTCTTACAAAACAAATTAAAGTTAGGATAGGTTTCCTGAATGCGATTATATATATATTGCAACTCTCAACCAAGCCACGACGTCCTCAACTGTTTTTGAATAAATCACCCAAAAAACTAAAAATTCCTTAAAAATATTTCATCCAAATAGATCTTTGAAGCTATATTAGTCACAAGTTAAATTTTACTCAATTTACACCGAGACAGAAGCACAGGTGCTCGTTTTACGTTCAAATAAACACGACTTGGCAAAGTGGACTGTCAAATTACATCATTTGTAATTCTTAAAGCTTTTGTTCCTTTACAATTGGTTATGAAGGTAGCCGCAGAAATGTTTTTAAGCAAGTCCTGCATTGCAGATGTCAGTATAGCTATATATTAAAGCGCAGTGTTAATTTTCATTTTTAACATATTGTCGGGGAGGTGAAGACGATTCTGTGATAATGTACAACAAAAAACTTTTTTTAGTATGATATTCTAAATTGCGTGTGTAGTGGTGGAACTCAACGCCGAGTTTTGTCTTAGGTATAAGAGCGATAAAATGAAACTGGGAATCGATCCCACAACCAATTTTGTTAACAAACGCTGACCCACAGCACCACAATGAAATATTGCACAATATTTCGCTAAATAAAATTAGACGCAAATAAGTGAAAAGCTACAGTTTTTTTAATACAGTCTTGTCTAGTGAAAAATACTTTTTATTGGTAATATTTCATACATTCAAATACTTTGATAGCGTGGTATGAACACGTCAATCAAACCCACAATCGTCAAGTTCAGTTCAAAACAACTTAAACGGTATAAGCAATACGTAAAAACGTTATTATATTAGCATTTTTCATTTCACTTGACTTTATTTTATAATATTTTCTATAATTTTACTTTGATAAAAATTTGTTTTAGTTATACATTTAATTAAAAGTATTTACAGAAATATTATTAGATATGAAGAAAGCCTTAACATTTTTGCTTAATAGTAATTTATATATGAACGCACGTAATACAATATAACTAATAAGATCTTTGCTTTGAAATGAAACTATTGTTAACCAGTAATCTGGTAATCGCGTATATTATTAGTATTCGAAAATAGATTTTAGAAAACCCGACGTTTCGAACACTTTACAGTACAGTTAGCTGCAACTAAAAAATCGGTGGCAGTAGTTTGATATAATAATTGTATCAACTGACAGACGAATGCCACCTCAGTCTACCTGTGACCACGGACTACTGTAATGTACGCATCAACTGTGCTACTAACGTACTGTTTGATACTGATTCTTTGGACTAGTAATTAGCTTTCTTATTGCCGGTGCAATGGACGCAATGATGGGCGATATCTACATAATATAACTTCGAGAACACAGTTTGGAAGATACTGGTGAAAGGGGGGGCACCGAAAGTGATGTATGAAGAAGTTGTAGACAGTGGACGAGGCGAAAGAAGGTCCCTTAGGCCTCAGCCCCTAGTGACTTCCTATCTAGGGATAAAGCATGAAGTTAAAAAAAACCTCACAATATATCTAATTTAATTCATACATTTATTACTAGAATCGTTAATTCGGAGCAAATCGGTGACAAATATGAATATAAGATTGAATTCCAATGCTTAAACACAATACACATCGCATTAAATTAATTTGTCGCAATATTACAATACGAATACAAATAATAAATAAAACTACTGGTCGTAATGAAATTTAAATTCAATATATACTATTTTAGTAACAAACAGGCGATTGTGAACAAAATGCTAAAATAATGAGTACTATTTTAAAGGGAAACGAATTGAATGCCCGAAACTGGTGACAAGTGGATATAAAATGTAATAGGATTAACCGTGTGATGGATTTTACATATGCTCTGATTATTTTGATATAAACGCATCACACTCGACTGTTATAGGGTAATGGTTTTGAAGCAATTTAACGTATTATCTATGTTTGCTGGGAGTACTGAACTGACGTTACTGACGTTTTAAAAGTCGATTGTCATACCTAACAGTAGGCAGGACTGACTATATGTAATTTTAGAAAGTCAAGATGCCGTAACGTAGAGTTGTCGCAGTTCAATACCTAAATATTGTTTTATCTGTTTCTGTATTCTAGACATTGCGTGTGGAGACATCACAACGCCGCAGTTTGTCTTACCCAAGGCAGAATTTTTTTAATTTTTTTTAAATATGGTCGTTCCCCGAGTGGAAATCGAAACTACTAATGGCAACAATCAGACAATATCCTACTGAGTCACTACGGATTCTTATGAAAAATTTTATTCACGGAATATATAAAATGTATAAATGTTAGTAATAGAAGTCTATACATTTTGGTTATTGAAAACAATATGGCAATTTGTAACGGTACTTTAATTTATAAGAACTTTTATATAATACTAGTGACCGCGACATCGTCCTCGTTAAATACTAAAATCATCAATCATCAGCTATCTGGCAATAAAAGTCCTATGAAGATCGGTTCAGCCGTTCTGCAGATTAGCCGAAACAAACAGACAAAAATTGTAAAAAAAAATATTTTGGTATATGTACCCATTAAATAAATACATTAAGCAAAAACGTTAATTTAAATATTACAAACAGACACTCAATTTTTTGTGTAGATAACATCAATATTTGAAGCATTAACTAATAACATTTATTGGAATAGGCGTTACTACATTAATAATAAAGAATTATATAAGAAAAATAAATCTATACAGTCCATTAAGTGATTACGATCGAGGAATATTTTTAAAAGAGATATTTAAATTGTACAAGAAATCTTTTACACTCACTCTGCTTAAGCGCTTCAGAATATAAAATAACAAATTAGTAGAAAATAAAACAAAAGGTAGTTTCGGCTTATTCCAAATAGCAGGCTTGTAAGAGAGAAATTAGTGTCAAGACACTCCGTTCTCCACTTTTTGTCTGTCTGTCTGCATGTTGAGTGGCGGAACTAAACGCCGTTTTGTCCGTTTTGACATATCAGAGCGGATAATTGAAAATAATTTAATTATATATATTCCTCAAAGTGGATGATATACAAGGTACAGGTCAAAATTATTTTCCCGTAATCCTGGTTTTGGCAAGAACATAAGAGTAATATTATGAAAATGTTATAATATTATTAAATCCGGACAAGTTTCTATTTTTTCTAAGAAATGGCAAAATAGAGTTAAAAAATACGTATCAAGAAGTATATAACATTTTTTTTGCGTATCTATAACATATAAATTATAAAATAAATTAGGCCATGTCTTTTACAAGAAAGCAAAAATCTAGTCCTCTTCTATTCTATTCTAACTTTCATTTTCTAGTACGAGTATTAAGTTGACAATGGGGCACTGACTGTAACCACGAACACTATAGTATATACGAGTTCTAGACTTGGTGAAATTATTATATTTAAATTATATGCATCCCATTCTAGTAAGAGCAGGTAATGTCGTTTCTTAGGTAATGGCGTTTCGAGTCCGTTGAACACAAATCACTTCGCCAATGTCACGTTGAAAGGAAAACCAACGAAGGAGATTGTACGGTAAACAAATTAATTAATTTTTAATACTTTTACCTTAAATATTAATTATTAATATAAAAGAACAGTAAAAAGTCAGGTAATGTCAAAGTATATTGATACTATGTTATCTCTGCCTACCATACTATTCGGGTAAGAGCGTGGAGTTGCTTTGTGCTTGTAAATGTAGCGTACATTTCTATATTCTAAAAGAAAGATTTAAGTAACTAGCGACCTTTCCTTTTCTTTTTCTTGAGCTTTTTCGTAAAACAATGAAATTTCTCGAAAACCTAAAAAAAAATAGGAGACAAAAGACCTTTGTATAAAATATCATCACAAACTGTTTAGCGCTTTCGCCGCGACGATGATAGACATATAACAGACAAAGTTACTATAGCATTTATAATATTAGTATGGGCAGCACTTCACAGTACTTAATATATATAACAATTATATTTCAAGTACTTAGCTTATAAATATATATATATAAAGCCACGTGTGTAACATCCATTTAGAATGTACGTGTAGTCGTAATGTAACAAGTATATCAGACGGCCATCTGGCAAAATGTTGGAAGATTTATACATTTTGTTAGTCAAGATAATATAACATGCAATATATTTCAAAGGAAATACAGATAATCTTAAATGTATTGTAAAATGTGTTTTTTTAATAGGTTACTCATGTAAAAATATATAGAAAATATTTATTTCAATATATTTTTAGAAGTAGTTTATTCACACAAATAGGATATGGATAATATTTTTAAAAAACGTATAAGAATTTGAACGTAGCGAAATACGAACGAATCCTGCAACTTTCAAATTTTTGTACAATTACTGAATGTTTTCTGTCGAAAAGATTGTTTTTGGAAAATCTCTCTTAGTTCTCTGATGAAAAATTACAATTAAATTATTTATAACAATCATGTTCGCTTTTTAATGACAAGGACCTTATGCTTAGAAACGTATATTGCTTAAAAAATATCAGCCTAGCCATAACTACTGCTATAATTTAAATTGAACAAAATATTACTTTTGAATTTGCAATCTGTCATTTTTAAATGTTTGTTCATTGTGTTTTCTTATTATTGCGCCAATATATTGTATAATATTTTGTGATATTAAAATGCTGGCAGTCCACGTAGTGTACGTACAAAAAAGGCGATCAAAACAGTAAGTGAAAGAATTCTAAGAAATCCTGTCCGAAACCAAAAGATTTGATCTCGGGAGATGAATCCAAGAGGGTCTTAGAATTAACACAGCCTACATTTTTCTCCCATTTTTTTATTTTCCAGGATATTCATTAGTTTTTCGAAAAGACAAAAATATGAAACAGCTATAGTTCACGCGGGCGAAGCCGCAATCGGGTCGCTGGTATACCTATATGCACCAAAATTCTAGTAGCAAAATATTACAATGAACCATTGTACCTTCATAAAGTAAATACGAGGTCCCTTCTTTTGAAATGTGGTAAATGAGCTTGAATTTTAAAGGACTTAGTATGTCCAGTCGGACTTAAAATTTACGTAGATAAACCCGCAAAACTTTCATTATGAATCCGAGAAGTGATTTACATTCTCTTTATACATTTGACAAACTACTTTAGTTTAGTTTTAAACTACATTATTTTAAGTTGAGCTTATACATATTTTATATAGAACTTCTTTGATGACCAATCAGTAATTTAGTATCTATATCGAATTGACCTCAGTGGGACAAAGTCTGTAAACGCGATTGGTTGTATGTACAATACACACCTGATATAATTATAATATTAAACTTATTTCCATTTCTGCGGCTCTAGCAAGACAAAGAACTGCGTTAAAGTTACGCCATTCAACTAGTAATGTTTGAAATTCGGGCGGAATGTACTGAATGGAATATTTTGACACCAGGCTACCTCTGATTATCCAGAGTAAAACCTATATGTAAATAATGTATGTATATATCATGTATTTATGTATGTATTTGTCTTGCCATAAATATTTTTTTACAAAGAAAAATAACTATTTTTTGTTATACATAACATTTATTACTATACTACAATTTTCTCCCATTACTGAGGGCAGTATGTTTATATAAAATTTCATCACAATCAGTTCAGTGCCTTAGCCGTGATGACGCCACAGACAGAAAGACAGTTGCTTCTGCATTAATAATAAGTGTGTATATGGATATTAATATATATATAGATTCTTACTACTTTTCGTAAAATACACTTATGATATAAACATAATAAATTAAGGTTTTTTAACTGTTTCAAGCTTTTTTTACCATCTGGTGCCAAAACACTGTTCCAAGTTTTAACCCGAATCCGAGAAATCGTGATCAGTTCGATTTTTTAAATTATATTTAGATTTTTTATTTTCATTTGATGTATATAGGAAATAGAGCGTATCTAATTTATAAACAATAAATACTTCCAGTCTAAGATCGAACACACAACTATTGCTATTAAACAGACTTGCAACATTTGAAACATGAGGTGTCAATATAAGTATTCTTATGTACACATGATATAACACCATTTAAACTGTAGTACTATTAAAGAATTAAAGAAAATTACTTATTTGCAAAAAAAAATTAATAATCATTTTAAAGTTTCTACATACTCTATATGTTAAGTTATCGCTGGAATGTGTTAATTTTTCCTAACTTATTCATACTTTTATGTAATAAAGTTATATACTTTTTTTTACGAAAGCATTATAATTTAATTATTTTCATTACTCCGCTCTGATGATCAAGGCTCTCAAGTCACTCTAAACAAGCAATGCCTCTAATACGGACGGAGAGTAGATAATGAATTGTCTTGACACTAAGCTCTCTCTGACCCTGATATACAATATTGAATATGGAGCAAAATTAAGCAAATCATTAGTATAGTTACTTAATTTAGCTTAAGTTATGTATATTTCATCTATATATGTATACAGTCAGTATTAAGATGAATTTTAGCATGTAAGGAAGCACTTAAAGAAGATTTCACGAAATTTTTACGCGCACGGGAAAATACGGAATTATTACAGAACGGGATTATTACCTCCGTTTTATCTACGATAATTGTACATAACTTTGTTAAAACACAAGCACACTCACACTTTTTAATGTTTTCTTTATTTGATGTTGTTCTAGTAAACACGTATTTAAAAAAAAAACACAAAATATTTGACCTATAGGATATATAACTTTAGAACGTATTTCTAAGGAAGCCTGGTATAATTTTTTCTTACCTTTCCGGTGTGGCCAATGTCAAGTTTGGTGCAGGAAAGGCGCCGTCCGCCGCGCAGATGACGTTCACTGTATCGTCGTCAGTCTTGTTCTGGATAAGCCGGAAATTCGTCTCCGGTACTGCAACCATAAAAGATATTATTTCATATGAATTAAAATTAAGTGGTCATCGAGGCGCAGTGTTTCTGTTAACACAATGGTTGTGGGTTAGATTCCCGTTTGTTCACAATTATGTTTAAACTAGTGACACGCTCGCGGCTTCGTCTGCGTAAACTACACGACTAAGCTGTTTTATTTTGATCGCCCGCTTCATTCTCAATAAAATTAGAAACGTTGCTTTCATTTATAACTTAAATTGTTGTAACCTTTTTATTAATTAACCTATTGAAGTAAATTAAACATTAAAGGAAAGTTTATCAAAGCTTACCATAGTCTAAACAGCATTTCAATCGGTTTAGCCTTTTCTGAGATTAGCACGCACAGACACACAGATAACATTAAAAATCATTGCTTTGGTTTCTATCACATTGATAAATACCCCCAATAATATATATATATATATATATATATATATATATATATATTACATTTTTATTATATGTATAGTATATCTACAATATAGATAAACTAATACTGATACATAGAATAAAATGATGGCATTAATATTACCATAAGATACAAAATTAACATATTAAGTAACTTTTAATCGTAAAAGTCTAAATATGCTATAATATTACTGATTTAGGCAAAACATTAGTACGGCTTGGCCTTCCAAAGCGAGAAAGGGACCGGTATAAGTAATCCGACTACATTAGATGTTATGAGGATATTTCGGGAATGTAACTTTGAACTGCCCGGAGTGAATTATCATAATGATAAGAATTAAAACTTAGTGATGTTAGTTAGATTATGATAGTATTCATTGAAGGATTTTTGAATTGTTTCTGGTTGATTGACTTAAGATGATGGCCGTGGGTTCATGTTTCACTAGAAGGAATGTTTATATTTTATAAGCTCTCGTAGACCAGCTGACATGAAACATACTCGTTACCGTATGACAAACACCTGGTAAAATATGTATATAAATATATATTATTCAATAATATATTTCTAACGCATTACTATTAACAAATATTCATATTGCACTTTTTCTATTTATAAACTTTAGATAAGTTAGGATTGTTACTTTCTATTCCCATATATTTTGTAATAAAGGTACAATCTTTACGTATATCTGTGACGTCCGAGTATGTGAACGTGCCTTCTACACTGCAAAATGTGCCGGATTCTACCGCAGTTTAAAAAACAAACCAATGAAAAAAAAACCTCTGTCAAATCAAAAAACTTGCGTGTAAAAAATACAAAACAAGCCTTCAAACACGGTTTCAGCTTCATGCTTTTTAACGCACAGCATTGTACTCAGAGAAAACATAGGGTCAAGACACCTATCCGGATCGGGCTCACTGGTGAGTCCCACAGTATTATCCGTCCGTAGGGCAGTTCTGTCTGAGTAGCGCACGGATAATCTGCGTAAACTGCATATCTCAGCGACAAAGTAATAATAAAAAAAAGAGTCAAGACACTCCGTTCCCCACTTTCCGCCTGGACTCGAGACACGTGTGTTCAGTAGCGGAACTCAAACCAGACACACATTAATAAATATAAAAACAAGCCCATTTAATGAGCTGGTAACATTCTAGAAATGTGAAACGGTGGGATAAAGTCTAAAACGATTTTGAAGTACTGGAAAAATGTAATTTCTTTGTGTTTTCTAAAACCATCTGGCTCACTTCTTCGCTATGTTCTTGGTTCTCGTGAAATTTTCTTTTAAGACACCAAATACTGTTCTTAACTGTAATGCTAATAGTCTGGTACAGCTATCAGGGCATTGTATTAAATTTTTATATGACTAGAATTTTATATTAAACATAGTTTGTTATTTAGCTTTCAAATGGTAAAAGTTTTGATGTAACCTTCAAAACTACTCGATATGGAATGGCGCAGCTGGGAATTGTAGGTTATACATGATTGTTGTGTAATGAAATACTTTAGATTTAATTTTAAATATATATATATATAGTAAGAAGTGAAGTGAAGTAAAGTGTGAGTAAGAAGTGAGATTTTTTAGTTTATATATATAAAATATTTAAACTGATCCCAAGTCAAACCAAAGTATCATAGTATACACAATATAAACTAAATACCAATCGATAAAACTTATAATTTTTAAATTCATATTTCACAACTTCCGGCACAATCGATCTTCAAATATACAAATTAAGCAATTATTTGTATTAATTATTAAATTAATGTACTTGTAATGATCAAACTAGATTTTATTAGTTACATAAATTATAACTAATTGATTATGGTTTATGACGACATATCGTCTTCACGCTTTTTTCCTTTATTTCAGGGTAATCAGAGAGAACCTAGTTCCCACCTTTCCCCACCACCTCCCGAAATCGAGACATTGCGTACAGTACAGAAGCGGCGCTGTGTCTGGCGGTACCGGAGCGGATACATAAAAATATTTTAAATGTTATCATGCCCTTAGAGGACTTCGAACCCATGACCAACCGCATTTATAGTCAGACGCTGTATCACATACTTTTATAAAAAATTTTTTTATATTTTTCGTTTATATCTTTTAACATTCATTTTTAGGAGCACAATTTTAAGCATAACCGTATCTGTTAGCTCTTCATACGAATTTTATCGACTTAACGATAATTACTCATATTCTTGTATATGACCAGCACAAAAATTACAAACTCCATAAGACAACAAAAATAACCTAATATTGTTTTTACTGATGGTATTATGATTTCTTCGAGTCGTAAGATGCAAGTTTTCTCACAACGTCTTATACGACTAAGCCGGTAATAAATTACACATAAGTACTAGAGCTTAGAGAAACTCCTAACAGACTAAATTTGGAAGCGTGTTATGTAACATTTGTGTATGCTGGCTTAATTTGTACAAAAAAAAATTATATATACATATGGAGAGACAAGTCTTGCACAATTAAACAATTTTTAGAATTTGTAATAAGTTTTATATTTGTAATATTAATTTAAATTTTGTCAATTAAGGATTTTTATTTATTCAAAATAACAAAAAAAAATTACGTCCTTCTTAAAATTTTCTTTACGTGTAATGAATTACATTTCAAATACGATACAAAGATGGAAAATTTAATTATGCAGAAAAAACCCAAACCCATACTATATTATAAATAAAAAGCAACGAATAGAAATCGAACTCACATATTTTCATAAAAAAATCTTTTTTTTTTTATTTTCTAATAAACAGTACTGTGTTTATAAGTAACTTATACCATAAATATCTATTGTATTCAATGACGTTAGTATCAAATAATATATAAACATAATACCGCCGATAACAATATTCTTCATCATACTACATGATTTGTTGCTTTCTCTTCAACTGATATTACCTTTCACGAAAATACGTACATAAATCTTGAAACTGTCTCAAAGTTTTGGCAAAAGTCAAGCGTATACAGTATCGTTGTGTTCGTGTATTAAAAATTGTGTATATAATTTGTATGTAATATGTGCCGCAACTGTGACGCTACTATGGCGGTAAAGGACAGTGTCTGACTGTAAGCGCGACGGTTGTGAATTCGATTCCCACTCCCCTGAGTTCTGAATTTTCTGCTCTGGTCTGGCACATCTCGAATGTCCAAACCGTTTTGCGTAAGAAAGCGTATAACTGAACAAAAAAAAAATGAACATTGTTACATACGAGTATAGTCTGTATCTTGTATTATAGTATTTTAAGTTAAAATTTCATTTTGATATTATTATTTTTTTTTTATAATAAATATATCGTTTTGTAATTAAAAAACAAAGATATATATCTTATTAAAAAACGAATATATACCTTGCCTTGACTCTTATATATTAAACAAGTAAAAATATATAGAAATATTTCTATACAGAAATTTTACTTAGGTACATACACGACCCACACTCGCTTCTAAATTGGACATGACAGCTATTTATAATTTGTATTATAGTAAATGAGTAAGCCTCTATTTATAAATATTACGTTGACAACCTACAAACATAATTATTAAATAAACGACTGTGTTTTGTATTGAGGATGGCGCGCTTCACAATAATAAAGTGTCTGTGTTAACTAAATATTCTAGTACTGTATATATAATATGGGTCCTCTGAAAAATAAAAAGGTTTTTTTTTTTAATTAAAAAAGTGTGATTTTTTAGTTTCGGAACCGTTGATTTATTGAGTGGAGACTCAACGCCGCGTTTTTCTGACCAAAGCAAAGAAATGAAAATTATTTAATTATAATTAAACTTCAGAATGCGAATTGAATCCACAACCAATCGTGTTGGCATTCGGACACTACCACACTGCGCTACGATGACCTCAAAGTGAAGTTTAAAAAATATATTAATTAATAATAAAATACTCTAATTTGAAACACTTATTTTTAGAAACAGTATAAAAACTTGAACGCGGCAGGATTTGAACCCGCACCTCACCTAAAATAAGTTTTTAAATCTCTAAACTGTGTGAATAACACTTTAAAAAATGTTAAAAATACTTTTATTTCACTGTTAATTTACATTAATTAAAACTGTTTGTTAGAAATAGGTAAAATATTTAAATTTTTGCAAACGCACCCCTTACATAACGCGCTTAATCGAATGTAAACAAATTTGTTCAACCGAAGGGAATGATCCCTTGTTGTTAGGTAATTGGTTAAAAAGAAAACATTGTAATATTTTGTAAAAAAAAAATATTCCTGGTATAATTGGAAAACAAACATAAGTCCAAAGGAAGCAAATTTAAATTTTCCAATACTGAATATGCAAAACAATATTAAAATTGGGCAATACAAATATACATAACAGTTAAAACGCTTTATTTTGGTACTCTGAAAGAACCTTGTGTTAACATTCGTTCTCTGCATATTCGTAGCAGCTACATATTATGTATCTGTAAGATTTTTTTTATTTTTATATTTGGCCCGGCAAAGAGAATCCGTTCTGCCAATTTTGAGGCATTGCCTACTGGGTGCTGACATTGACTCTGTGGTTTTGGTCTAGCCCTGACAGGACAGACAAAAGGTATTGTTAAATAATGTTTAGAAACATAAAAATGGTCCCTCTTAAAAACAATCCAATTACATTTCTTGGATACAAGACAGAGCCCGGGGTTAAGTTTCGCTACTCAATACGCAATGTTTCGGATTTGGGCGGAAAGTGGAGAACGGAATGTTTTAGCAATAGGTTCTCTTTGACTACCGTGTTGTACGGGAAAAAGGGTGAAGTGAAATGGTTTTATAAGTATTTAAAATAATTTGTAATAATATGTTTATTAATAACATAATTAAGATACTACTGTAGTAAATAATATTAAAGAATAAAATATGAATGTGATACAAAAAAGCGATGCTAAAAGTTCGACGTCAATGATAAGCCATTTCTTTTGTTTCCGCGAAACCGTACAATTGCAGCAAAAACGTAAACGGATAGCAGATGCCGGAAAACTTGGTTAGCTTATTCGATAATAAGATAGATATTTATAGAGAGAAAAAAAAACAGCTTTATGCTTTTACCCGCATAGTTAGCTATAGGTAGCGTGAGGGAGCGTGTCAAGCTGAATTCTCCACTTTATACCCGAATCCGAGACTTTGCTTATTGACTGGTGCAACTCAACACTGCACTTTGTCTAACAAGAGCGAAGAAATTAAAATAAATTAAATATAATTATTACCACAAGTGTGTATTGAACTCACAACTTTCGGTTCGCAGTCAAACGCTGTGCCACTATGGCCAAGATGGCCTCAAATAAAACTATATTTAATCTATGTCACATAGCTAAATGATACAATTTTTTTGTAAAAAATTTATAAGTAAAATACTTACATTAAAACTGTATGAAATTTTTAAGTTTCTAACGTCAAAGTAATCTACCAGCCCTATCGCCGCTGTGTTATTACAGTTAGAACTTCGGTTTCTATAAGCTTTTTCAGTACAAAAGTTTTACCAACGCTTTTAAATACTTAAAATAAATTGATAGCTACATCATGCATTTGGAATTTTAAACGGTTAAAAACGATGTCAATTCAATAAAGACATAAATATATTTAAATACAATTTCGTAATATTTGTATAATGTTGTAGAACTTGCGTGCTGGCCGGCAAGACCTCAATGTTGAATTGTATCTAATCAAAAGAAAAAAAAATGTCTGAAAAAATTTAAGAAAAACAAAACTATTTAAATTTTGTTGTAATTATATGTACTTTTAAATATATGTATCCATCGTGGCGCAGTGGGACAGCGTCTGAATGTACACGCAAAAGATTGTGGGTTCGATTCCCACTCGGAGGAATGATTGCATTTAAAATATTTTTATTTCTCCGCTCAGGTACCTAAAATAAAACGCAGCGTTGAGTACCGCCACTCAACACAACACAATGACAGCGAAATACAGAATTTTACTATACGAGGCTCTCTTTAAGCGAAATAAAGCTCAAAGCTAACAAAATTAAAAAAAATACTTTTATCTTACTCTTAGAATATTATTTTATGACTTAAGCCTAGTAACGTTGGTAAATAGCGAGTGAACGTACACACGAGTCATACACGTAGTAAGTGTTTTATTAGAAAACGATGCGAAAAATCAAAATTTTATATAACACACTCGTGTTACATGTTGTTTATATCGACTTTCTAGATCACTTTCGTGAAAAACATATAAAGTGGCTTAATATCTTCCTTTAAGTCACCTTTAATACAATCTTCTTTTAGAGAAATGGTATATTAGTTTGATATAATAATATATAATATACAAAAATATTTTAATTTATCCGCTCTGGTAACTAAGACCAAACGCGAGTGTATTCACTGACCACGCAAAATCTCAATTTCGTGCGGAAATTGCAGAACGGAGTGTCTTGACACTAGGTTCTCTCTAACTGCCATACGGGCATAGTGTGAAGCTGATTATTAATAGGTTACATTTTCATATACATCCAAAGCTTAATATAATAAAAAGATACTCACCAAACACAATCATTTGCTTCGTCCTCGAGTCCTCTTCCATGAAAGTCGAAACAACACACGTATAGTCGCCGGAAATGTCTGTATTAGGCTTGACTATATGTAGAGCTCTATGCATTTTTAATGGGTCATTTGAAGCTCGATACGTCAAATCGACTCGACCTCGCAATATGCCCATATCCTGGGGTTTCTGTGAAGCGATCCATTGGTACACGGGCCGAGCTTTGTTCTTGAAGAACCACTTGACGACGAGTCCTGACGTATTGTTGCCGTAGGAATAGTCGCAGTCTAATATAACAGCGTCTTGAACGCCGTATTGTATGATTTCTGGCACAATAATTTTTACTATTTTCACTGCGTTGAGACCTGTAACCAAAATGTTTGGGGGTTAATGATAAAGGAGATAAATTTCTGTACACACTAAATACAATGTAAAA
This sequence comes from Podotricha telesiphe, assembly GCA_038994665.1. NCBI lineage: Eukaryota > Metazoa > Arthropoda > Insecta > Lepidoptera > Nymphalidae > Podotricha > Podotricha telesiphe. The sequence goes on along the minus strand of JAOYRR010000501.1, from coordinate 108,016 downwards.
AAGATATAAAGGTGTGGGATAGTGTCTGACTGGAAACGCAATGGTTGTGTGTTCGATTCACATTCGGGGGAATGATTATATTTAGAATATTTTCATTGCTCCGCTCTGGCGACAACACAAAGCCGCTAAACACACAATGTCTCTGATTCAGGCGGAAATTGGACAACGGAGTGACATGACACTAAGTTACTTCTGGTGTCCCTGTTATGTGGGAGAAAGGGTGAAGCTTACACAGTTAAATTAATTTAACACACAGTACCATGTCTTTGACATACACTTTTATATAAAGCGACATACACGTTGCTAAGGAAACGAGTATCTATTTGTATGAATAACCATGTTTTCCATAGAAATCAAAGCGATCACACATCGCTTTCTATCTAACAGGTCAATGGCAACACGACAGAAGTAGAGTGAGATATTTAGTACATATCATCTGTCACATTTCTTTTTGTCCCCTTCCAACACTTCTCCCTCTACACAATACAATATAAGAATACAACACTTGCCATAATGTAAACGATTTATAGACGAACAAATGATATTAAAAAAAAAAGTCAATCAATCAAAAACTAGGCAAGGAGGTCATGTTTGATAAACAACACTGATTTGAAATGTTGTGTTTTGTGTAAACAAAAACAATTCCACGTGACTGACAGCACATTAATGGATGTGTCAATGATAATAGGAATATCCAATATTGACGTCGTCACGGAATAGAGATTCACCCCGATTTATAATAAAGTGTTGAATAATAAAGTGTTTATTAATAAATTATTTTACTTGATTCAAATACATTAGTAATAATGATCCTAGGTTTTTTTGCATTAAACTTTCAAAATTGTATGGAAAAAGACATATTTAGAAAAAGACATATTTAGAAAACGTATAAAAATTTGAACGCAGCGGGATTTGAACCCGCGCCTCTTGAAAACCGTTCAAGCGCTCTGACCGCTAAGCCATGCGTCATACCTCCAGCTACGTTGAAATTCTTATACGCTTATTACAACTTATATTTATTGTTAGCATCTCTGTAGAGAGATTTTTACAAATTTCTGCTACCCAAAGATTATTCTACGAACAATCGTCTGGCAAGAGAGAATGTTATTTACTAAATATATATTTTGTTAACATTTTTTAAAGTGTTATTCCCACACTAAGGAAATTGAAAAAAGACATATTTAGAAAACTTTTTGGCATTTTTAATCAACCTCTATTGGATGTTTTTTTTTAACATTTTTCAAAGTGTTAATCGCGCACTTAGGAAATTGAAAAAGAAATATTTAGAAAACGTATGTATATATTTTTTTTTATTAATAGATTTTCTAGAGGCACTGGTTCACTGCGTTCAAATTTTTATACGTTTTCTAAATGTCTTCTCCATGAGATGATTTTCATATACTTTCATACAAAACTTATTGCCATAAACGATGATTTGACTACATATAAAAACACAAATAGGTTATCAATATTACTTCTAAGCTTTTGTTGAAGATGCCCGATATATATATATATATATATATATATATATATATATATATATATATACTATATTAATTAATTCTTTAATAAAAATCTAAGTGATAAATGATTTGTATATATTTTAGCTAAATATTTTTCAGTCATAGAGAACCTACAGAACCTGTAATTACATTATGTTTAGTGGCGGAACTAAACGTCGCGCTAGAATTAATTTAATAGACCATATTTAATACCAACACAACAAAATTATTATAATATTTATTATATAAGTTTATATCGTTTTCAGATGTCCAAGTCGGCATATTCTCATTGTAAAGAAAACTTTTCTAGTTTAAAGTCAAATGTAAACTAATCCACGGCCAGGGTTCCACCATTAATATTAATGCACTTCCCTTCTCAATGTTGTTTGAAGCTCATTTAAATATCATCTTGGCTCAACTTAAAAGCGGGCGCCTAAAAATTTTGGGTTACACTTAAAATTTAATGTACCGAAGTGACAAAGTGGAAATAGATGAGTGCTTAATGATAGAATCATAAAAGTATATTCCAGAGCGTTCGTCAGCTACGTGATTTCACTGACAATTGATCAACGTCAGGAAAAAGCTGAATATTTTTTGTGTGAATAAATGTTATAAATCAACAATTGTAAAGTATCGGAAATAAACAATAAATAATTGTTTTTATGAATTGTGTGTATGTGTGTGTGTGTGTTTTTTTTTATTATAGAAAAGTAATAAAATTTAATTTCGATGTTAAAAGTGAAATATATATCGCTATGGAAACATTACGCATACATATTTGATTTCTTGATGCGTTGAGACAGTGTTTGACTCAAAAAGCGATTGGGTTCGATTCTCACTTAGGAAATTGGATATATTTTTAATATTATTTTCTATTTCTTCGCCTTGGTACTGAAGAGCAACGGCTGCGTTGAGTTCCACCGTTTTCTAAATATATGGTTTCAATTTTCTAAGTTTGCGAATAAAACTTTACAAAAAATGTTAAAAAATACAATATAGTATATTAAGTGCCAAGTATCAGTGGCCAAGTGCCACGTTTCCCATCGACTTACCTTTTGTAAATAACAAATAAAAAAGTTATTAATAAATATGATGATTTAATCCAATAATTTAACGTCAAACATCTATTTTATTTGATACAAGACAATTTCAACGTACAAATAAACGGAATATTTATATTATCGTCCAAGGCGAACCTAGATTTTTTATATTCGCTTGCCTCTACAAAAACATCACACTTCGCCACTGACAAGTATATATATATATACTTTTATATATATATATATATTATCAAAACGCAAACTTTCCACAAATGAATACAATAATTCATATTCACACGCCAAAATACCAAATAACTGAGGAATTTGAAACACTCAGCATTCTGTTCACTAACGAGAACATTTGGTTCGGATAAATCTTTTGGTCAGCAATTGTGAAGTCGCATAGTGTGGTTACAAGCTATTGTTATAACATGATTGTGTCAGTCTCGAGTGTAACGTGTCAAGTACTTAGAGAACCCAACGGGAATTCTTTTCTAGGAATCGTTGAGTCCAACTTCAATCTTGCGTTCAGGGCCCACCCGACTGTCCACTTCGTCCGATTATTTGCAAAGTATAACATTTTTACGAGTTTCTTCAAGCGAATTTAGATTTTTTGTACTGTAATATGAGATTTCCGCGTATTTTTATTGTTGTAATACTTGCTTGTAAAAATGTAGATCGAAATCTTTACATCTGTACATATAATAAAAATGTAACTGATCGCTGTCTGTACTATGGTATAAGAGAAAAAATATGATTGGTAGCATTTAATTTTCTTTTTACGTTTGTGCACGCTTATCTCAGAAAGGGTTAAACCAATTTATGCATTTAGCGTTTATTTTATTTCAATCGGTTCATAAATAAAAAAAATACAACAGTTAAATTATAGATATAGGAAAAGTTTGTGATTTATGTGAGAACGCGTGTAGGCGAAACAACGAAAAAGTTCTAGTTGTTTACTTTACGCAAGCGAAGCCACGATCGGATCGCTAGTCTATACTATGAACGTCAAATGTTAAATAAAATTAAGCATACCCTTCCATGCCATATAGTATATGAAATAAGAAATACTCCTTTGATAAAATAACAACGAAAATATAATATATATTACAATATCTTAATTAAGTTTGAAATAATGAAACTGCTCGTAGTACTAATGCAGAATATTTATTTAGGAAGTGTGTTACCTCAAAGTAATTCTATCTGTTAGTATAAAACTGAAATTACAGTGTGAAGGCGACACACGCATTTAATAAAGGCAGTAATGTTGGTAATATTTCTTCTACGACATTTTGATGTACATTACAGTTTACAAACATTGTTTACAATTAAGGTACTATTTAAAACACGCAATGTATGATGAAATTTGCCTTACCACGTATAAGGTGGGAAAGAGTGAGTTCCAGGGTATAGGTAATTTAAGATTGTCTGAGATAAGGCATGCATATGAACACTTGAAACTACAAGTGTGACACACTGTGGTGATACAGGAGGGACTTATATGAATAATGGAATGGATGGGATGGGTTATTTGATTGTTTTATTTTTACTAGTAGACCCGTCGAGCAAAACACGCGTTGCCTTAGCAACGTGTATGTTACTTTATAAAGCATATGTCGATGTCGATATTTATTTTATTCATGTAATTGTATTATTTTGAAAAAATATTAATATTTCATGAAGAAGAACCTTATATAAACTTTAATTATACCAAATTTCGTACCGTTGCGTCGCCATAATTTTTATAATTATAAAAATGGGGTCGAAAAATTTTCCTTTACGTATGTTTTTTTCACAGTTTCACGCTTTTCCCCACATAGACGGGTAGCCAGAGGCAACCTAGTGTCAAGACATTCAATTAGACAATCTACTTTCCGTCCGAATTTAACGCATTGAGTGTTGAGTGTCGGATCTCAACGCCGCGCTTCGTCTTGGGTACCCGAGCTGAGAAATGATAGTCCGTTAGTGGGAACCAACCAAAATCCTCCCGTGTACAGTCAGGCGCTGTCCCACTGCGCTATGACAGCCTTCGTTGGTGTACGCATAATATATCTATAGTATAAAAAAACAATAAAAAAGTTGTATCTGTACATTGAATACATTTAAAAAACAACAATTTAGGGGGATGTAAAAAGAGAAATAGAGTATGAATATATGGTGTTTAAAACTTTTGTCTGTCTGCTTGCCTGTTTGTACGCGTAGGTCTTCGTAATTACTGGACCGATTTGAATGAAACTTTTTCTGTTGTATGATTCCTTTCAAGCCTGGTTAAGATTTAGGATATAATTGATTTTGAAGAGTGGAACATCTAATGCAGAAATATAATAGTCCAGCTAAACTATAAGAAATGAGTATTTCCCAAGAAAGAGAAGTTTCGGCATTCAATATGCAACGTCTCGAATTTGGATAAATACTAAGAACGGAGTGTCACTAGGTCTTTTTAGCCAAGGCAGAACAGTGTGAAGCAGATAAAAATACAATCGTCTGATGCGCGAGACTTGGAGACAAAAATACCACTATAAAGAAATTAATTATAATTTTGGGTCAGTTTCAATGCCAACATGTAGTAAATGAAAGTAATCCATACTATTATTATTATATCTATGTCTGTGACGTCATCGCGGCCGAACCGCAGAATTGATTGTGATGAAATTTTGTATAGACATACTTGAGGGTCTAGGGTATCTATAAGCTACTTGTTTCTCTCATTTTTGTAGATGTTTCTAGAAATTTCACAGTTCTTTTAAAAAGGCTACCGAAAACACTTGCGAAGCCGCGAGTTGGTTGCTAGTTAAATATTGTTATTTCTAGACGTTGCATCGATTTATCTTTGAGTGTCACAATAAGGGATTAAATATAAAACTAGATGGTTCTTTTTGTTTCAACTCAAAATCAACATTGACATTAGCTCCTATCCAGCACGTAGTGCCTTAATAAGCGAGAAAGGAAAATCAAAGACTTGCCTTTCTTCGGGTCTTCCATTAACTTTGTGGGAGGATTAGTTACCACAATTATTAAGGCTTTTTCCTGTAAGAAGTATACATGATGTTCGTAGAATCCGTGTCAATTGGATAATGTTTTGTTTGTTTCTTTTTGTTTCCCAAATTTTATAATAAAAAATTACGAACAAAGTCAACTTGAATAACTATAAATATCCATTCTTGACTAAACCTTACGTTTGCATTTTAATTTTTCTATTCAATTTTATATGATACTATTTGCCCGCTCGCGGCTTCGCCCATGTAACCTAAACGACTAAACTATTTAAGCTTTTCGTGCCTCCAATAGTATTTTCTCTCATATTTCTTTCATGCACAGACAAGGATTAGTTAGATTTTTATTATATGTATAGATATAAAATAGGTTAATTATTGTTCTAGTGACCTAACATTAACTTAATTGAATAAAAAATGTAGGCAACAGTATAATGGTACAACAAAGTAATTACTATACAAATATTACGTTATACGTGTACAGCTAAAAGCTGTTAAAATAAAATTGTGCAATATATATATTTTTTCTTTTAGCTTTTTAAGCGCATAGTGACAATACATTTCGTCTTCACTTTCTGTCTGAATTGGAGACATTGCGTGCGAAACTAAACGCCGCGCCGCGCTTTTTCTTACTTACCAAAGCGTAGAAATGATAATAATTTAAATATCATAATTTCACACTGTCCTATAGTGCCACGAGAGCCTTTCATTATTATTAAGTAATATATTGTTTAAAAATGCATTGTCCTTAAGAAAGGTTATGGTTTGTAAATTCCAACGATCTAGAGTCACAATATTCCATTCTCCGTTTTAAGCTAAACATACTGTACTTTGAATGGTGGAATGACTTTCGCATATATATTTGTATAAGATCTCGTTGTGCGCCCATTTTAGGGTGTTGATAATCTAAAAATCTTAGGGAATTACATTTACAATATTATGTTTAAAACAATTGGTACCAAGCTACTAAATATTTCAACATTGCGTGTCGGTAATAGTATAGAGGTAGCATAAATTATGAATATATTATTACTTCCTTTCGCGCAAAGTAGGGTAGGATAGGGTAGTAGTCAGAGAAAACCTAGTGTCAAGGCACTCCCGCTCGAAATCAAGACATTGCGTGTTGAGTGGTGGAACTTAACGCCGCGCTTTGTCTTAGGTACCAGAGCGGAAATAAAAATAATTTAAATATAATCATTCCTCCGAGTGAGAATCGGATTTACAAGTAATCACGTTTTACAGTAATTATTATTTCCAATTACATAACATATTAAAATAAAAAATAAATATATTCAATTCGTTACGAAATTTCGTAGATTTCCCATAGAAGAAATAATTCCTTGAAAATATATAAAACCGAAGCGCATTCTCGCAACATTCAGTATGTAATAAAAATAACTTATTTCAAATACCGACATTGCTGTCTCGGAGTCATATTATTTTTTAATTTGATTTAGTAACCCTAGTTGAGACCCTTCGATACTATTTATATTTCATTCCATCAAGAGAGCAAAGGACCAGATAGTAAAGTGAGCTACATTATAGTGTATAGGTCGTTGGTGTAGCCATTTATTTCAGCTTACATTAAATTTACATTCGATCATCTGAAATGCTGTGAAATAAGGCTATCGTGGTTCAATGGATAAAACGTCTGAATTTAAGCGCGATAGTTCTGGGTTCAAACTCCAGGTACATCTCGGAGGAATATTTCAATTATTTTCATTACGCTGATCTAGTAATATTAAGCATGGCGTTGTGTTCCGCCATTCAATACGTAATATCTCAAATTCGAAAAGCAGAGAACAGAGTGTCATGTCACTAGCTTATTTCTGCCTACCCCTGGATAAAGTGTAAGGCTGAATAAAAATGAAACAAAAACTGTGTTAAAATTTGCTTTTCTTTGTTCTATAATACAAAAGCCTTTTCATACAAAACACTCTAGAATCTCCTTTAATCCATAAATTGTTTAATATACAGCTCAGATCGGATGTGTAAGCGTAATATTCTTCACTATTGATAAGTCATTGTGAATTTAAAATTGTTCCATCGATTTTTTATCGGACAAAAGAATAAATTAATACATTTTGACGATTTATCCATACATATGTATGTATGTATAATAACAGAATTAAACGAGATTTTATATTTTAACATCTTTTATATTTTGATGATAGAACCTAGTGATTTGACATTTGGAGTTTCAATAAAGAATATATTATAAGAAAGATTTATGAAGCATAGGTGAGTAAAAGAGTGAGAGTTGGGTGACCTTTGAAAACACAGTATCGTATTACTGGTACGGTATGGTACTAGAGAAAGGCGACCTAACAAGCCTGAGATTGATGACAGTGGACGAGTCTAAAGAAGTGTGCTGGGCCTGTACCATTAGCCCGCTTTGTCTTTGACTACCCCGCTAGGGATAGCGTGAAGTTAAAAAATAGTTTTATTATTATTATATTGGGTTATATTTCTCAAAATCTTATGATTTCAGCAAATATGAAAATTATAGCCAAGTGGGCTCCATTTTTGTGAACTGGTTAGGAAGCAACGTCTTTCTGTGGATATATCCAGATATCCAGATTATTATCAATATGACAAATATTTCTTCGAGCGATCAGGCCGATCCCATATGAAACACATCGTCAATTCATACTTGCTCCTGTACAATAGTAAATTCTAAGTCCATCAAGTGTAATGGCATGAGCTTTTAGGTAACTACTTCCCTAATTTGTTCTGACCTACTTACATTAAACAAGATTTTATTAGCATCGATCTGTGGCTCTCAAGAAAACGTATACTAGACTCATTTAGAATCAATATACCATTAGTGTTTCTTTTCTGTTAATGGATCAAAGGGCAGTGTTGTTTAGTTAAGTTTTACGCTGCGGAAGTTACGTCTTTGGATGCGTCAAATATCTCTAATAATCTTATTTTAATCTTTTATTAGTGTGATTTCGTGATTAAATTTGTAATACTATTTCATTAAAATTGTCAAATTTAAAATTAATTTGAAATAAATGGAACATATTGAAATTTGAGGAATTTTTTTAAATCTCTTTTTTTTAGACAGATAGAAACTAGTGTCAAAACACTTCGTTCTCCACCATCCATCCGAATCTGAAACATTGCATGTTAAGTGGCGGAACTAAACGCCGCGTTTTGCCTTGTCACCAGAGAGGATGAATGAAAATAATTTAAATGTAGCCTGTCACAACAACTTGTTATTAATATTATATTTCATACTTATTTATTATTTATACTAAGCAACTATACTTCCGTCGTGATAGGGTCTGACTGTAAACGTGGTTGATCGTGGGTTTGATTCCCATTCGAAGGAATGGTTACATTTATATTCTTTTATTAACTTTGCTTTCTTGTTTTAACTTACTTGGTACAAAATTTGGTAAAATGAAATGTACTGTAATGTATGTGTGTGTGTGTGTGTGCATTTGCGTGTGTGTTTGATTGTGTTGAGTGATTTACGAAAATAAATTCTACATTTAAGGAATTTGCACTACACCATTTAATACACTATTTATTTAGATATTCCGATAACAAGGCCATAATTTTCTCTTACCCCCGAACAAGGATTTTTAGCACTAAATCTATCTATTTTACTAACAGCGTAGTATAGGGTCGCTATATATTACTTCCCTGCGGAAGCCCGTTTGCCCCTGAGCGATTAATAACCGCTTTTCTTTGCCATGCTACATGCATTTGACAGTAACGATAGCAGTTTTACTCTGTCATTTATTCTGTCGGCCTTTATTATTTAAATTTCGGCCCAATTTTTAGGTGAATTAAAATTTTTCACGTAATCCTCTTTTTTTCACGCATCAATTAACTGAATCATGCAAATAAGCAGTTTGTATTTGCAAATAATCCGTATTTCCTTTTGTTTAATGTTTTGGTATTTAACTTGTCAATTTTTTATATAAATCGTCGTTGTGAAGCAGTGGGACAGCGACTTACTGTTGACTAGATTGGTTGAAGTGAACAAGACAAAGTGCGGCGTCGAGTTTCGTCACTCAACACTCAACACGCAAAGAATTAGAGCGGAAAATTTAGAATGGAGTGCCTTGACGCTAGGTTTTCTGTGACTACACCGCTATACGGGAAAAACTCGTGCAACTTTATAATTTTTACACTATTCAGTAGAAAGTCGAAAGAAAATTCATTCCTAACTTCCTGTCTCTAACAAAGCGTGTTACAAGGCAAACTCCAACGTCAGGCTTTGTCGAATCAGCAAGTACAGAAAAATACGATATAATTAAACTTCTGTGTAAAATTTTAATTTTAGCATTTCACATTTAAGCGAGCCCCGTCAAGAATAAGTAAAAAGCATGAGGACCTTTCGGAGGGCATGTGTGAGGTTCATGAAAGTGGACGAGGCGTAAGGAGTATGTAGATACCGTAGCGCTTGGCGCTCCATTGTACACTGGCTACCCCGCTAGGGGTATAGTGGGAAGGCAAATAAAAACAATCAATAATTTTACCATATATCAGCGTAGTCAAAGAGAACCTAGTGTCAAGTCACTACGTAGTCCACTTTCCGCCCTAATTCATTTTTTTTTTTTAAGTATAATTATTGCCCCGAGTGGGAATTGAACCCACCCAACCGCGTTTATAGTCGACACTGTCCCACTGCGCCACCATGGCCTCTGGACCATTTTATAGAACACTCTGTAATTACGAGGTAATAAGCATTTTTGTCCTGGCAAAAGTATTTATCTCATGGATAATGGGAGGGACGAAGCACACAAGTAATCTTCATCTCATAATGAACGTTGTTTCCTTATCATTATTTTATTATTCAACGCCTCGCGCCGTCTCGTTTCTCTTGAAGTATAAAATTTACTGTAAAAAACAATAATATATAATGAGATGGCTCTCGTTTTCTATTTTGTGTGGATTTTAGTTTAGGTTTATTTTAATTTGAATTCTGCTCTCTAATTTTCACCGACGTTCAGTACGTTTTTTAACATTTTTTTAAAGTGTGAATCGCACACCTAGGAAATTGAAAATTACATAGTTAGAAAACGTACAAAAATTTTAACGCAGCGGGATTTGAACCCAGTCTCAGAATGTTGCTTGATGAGGGCTCAAAGCAGCACTTTTCCTTACAAACAGAGCGGAGAAATAAAATTATTTTTTATATAATAATGTCTGAGCGAGAAGCGAATCCACAACGATGGTATGTTTAGCCGGGTTTTGTCTCATTGTGCCTAAGAGCCTTAAGCATTTTATTTTAATAATATTTATCTAATTTATAATAATACAGTTTTGTTCTTATTATTTTAATTGATATTAGGCTAAAATTGAAAATAGAATGACCTAACATTACTTCAACTTCAATATATATCTTCACATATTTCCATCAGAGCTGAAGACAGACAAGCAGTCCATTACATATTTTGGTTTTTCTGCCTATTTTATATATTGCACCCTAGAAATTAAAGTATATTACAATCTTATATTATAATAAAATCTTAGAAGGGGCTATTTACTATGTTTCTATTATAAAAAAATCAAGTAAATATATAACTTTCATGATTCATTAAAGAAAAATATAACTAAAATCGGAAATATTTTGAAAAAATTAAACCCTCAATGGGAATAAAATTCTCAACCATTGCATGTTCAGATAGAATAAATCCCATTGACTACGAACGCCTGTGACCATGAGCGTCTATAAAACAGAATTCATAACTCCCGTATGTAAAATTAAAATATAATTAACTTTGTTTGAACAAATAATTACACTAATAGGTAGTGCGTCAAAGAGAAACGTGTATTATAAATACGAAATTCAGTTGGTAAATTCATTAAACTGTGGACGAAGCAAATTTCGCGAACGATGATGCTAGTAGTTCAAACAATTGATTTATTGAGGGTCAAGCTGAAAATTTTTATGAAATAACAAAAGTCAACCGGCAAAAGATTTACGATATAAAAGTTAAAGTTTTTGGGTAAAATTTTCTGTAAATCGAAGTACTTTTGTATAACAACGGTATCGAATAGCGTAACTGTTCTAGTGGATTTATTAAATTCAAAACTATTTGTGGGTACTAGAAGTTTAGTTTGTTGAAAACTCCACGGGAGAAGTTTTAACCTATTTGATAATATAGCGATTGGTAAGTATTGAAATGTCATTTGGCTTCTGAAGTGTATAAAGGTCGAGCGTTCTGTTTTAGATGTATTACTTTTTTTTGCTAGTTTCAAGCTTATTCCCGCATAGCAGAGAATATCAGTGAGTCAGAGAGAACCCTAGTACCTAAAACTCCTCCCCGAATTCGAGACGTTCACGTGTCAAGTGGCAACTCAACACCAAGTTTTGTCTTAGGTACCAAAGCGCAGAAATGAAAATGTAATCATTCCCCGAGTGAGATTGCAGCCCACAATCATGTTTATAGTCAGACGCTTTACCACTGCGCCAGTATGGTCTCTAGATTAAATGTATTTAAACTTTTGAAATAGTTTTTCTTTATTTCTTAATGTATTTAATAATATGTTATAATATAGTATTATGTAGGTATTTCAGTGAGTATGAACTCTTTAGTGTGCAGTCATATATATATATATATATATATAATATAGAATTTCAAATGACAAATAATTGTCATATGACCTATTAATTATTTTTCCCGCATAGTATATCTACTTTAGTAGATAGAATATATTGAAAAAGCACTCCGCTCTCTTCTTTCAGCATGAAATAACGAGTGCATTTTAACAGGAAGTGGATATCAAAATAGTTTAAATATAATCAATACTAACCCATTTTCTATAATGTTTATTTACTTCTCTTTTCTAACTACATACGAGTTAAAAGTACTGAGTACATACTTTTTCCGACATTTGTACACCAAGTTAAATCAATAACGTTTTCCATAAAAGCTATCAATAATCACAGCAAATCTTAATTGTTTTACAAAACGTTTTATTCATTGTAAAATAAAACGATTTTATTTTAATTAATTAAAGCGAGAGAAGCGAAACAAAGTAGCGCTTTACTACACAAAAATATTGTTGTTTCTACGACGAAAACGGGCCCCGAATGTAGGTCATCCCGTACTGAAGTAACTTACAAAGATGTTAGGATCTGGTCTAAGTTACAAGACACTATGACATGTATATTTTACATTTTTAAAATAGCTTTTTTATGTACTAAATATATAAAATAATAGTACACAAATAGACCAGTCCATCATAGTAAATTATCACCATTGTCCATTGACAATGGTTTTCAAATATTTATGTTTGTATTTTAGAAATGTTTCATGTAATGTACATGACAATAAAATCAATATTTTTGTAACTAAATGTAAATATTTAGTTATGGATCTATTTTTATTGGATTAATTGAGTATATTATTGGTATTCGAAATTACATTTTTAACCCGACGTTTCGAACACTTTACATTAGTCCGCAGTCACAGGACTACCACGGACTACTCTATTATCGAATACCAAAAATATACGCGATTAATCCGGTTAAAAAGTTTCATTTCAAAATGTGTAATAAATTTCGAAAACCAAAGTGCTTATTAAATTTTAATAATGACTTGTTTGTTTCTGCGTCACGCTATGTCCCGCATATCTGGATAGTCGGAGTATACTCAGTGTTAAGACAATCCGTTCTGTAATTTACTTACAAAATCAAATAAATACTTTGTAAATAAATGCACTAAAAATGGGGATTGGGATTAATTTATGTAATAGAAAATACAAAAAATATATATATATAATGGATTGAAAAGGTTTAAAATTAAGACAATGGCTGTTGAAATTGCTGAGCGAATAAAATTTAATATTTTTATGTTTCTAATTGGTAAGTATAATATCATTGCACTATATAAATGTACTTGAAACATAAATAAACAAAAACGTATAAGAATTGCATTAAAATATACCAATACGTAATAAAACATCTGCATCGAACTCTAGAAGATATTTTAAAATTGACACATTCTCGCACTCTCTCACAACTCAGATCTAAGTACGAAAACTAGGCGCCCGTGTAATTTCTTGTGATCTCGAAATGTTCGTACCGTTTGCATTTGACTTTGTTATTATCTATTTGCACTGTTACCTAATTACGCTCGCTTTAATAATTTCAGTTAAAATTGAAGTCTTCAGCTTCTCGCTTCTCTTTTCTTCTCGCATAGCAGGTTAGGCAGGGAGAACCTTATGTCAAAACACTCAGCTCTCCATTTCCCGCCTGAATTCGAGACATTGCGTGCTGTGTAGTGGAATTTAACACTGCGGTTTGCCTTATCGCCAGAGTGGAGAATATAAAAATAATCAATCCGAGTTGGGATTGAACCCACGACCAATCGCCATTGCAGTCAGACGCTGCCCCACAGCGCCACGATGGATAAAGTTAAGTAAAGTAGCAAAAAATAAAAATAAATATACGTCTGTTACTATATTTATTTTGTTTCTACGAATAACTATTTGTAACTTGTTAATTTGTTCCTTTTCTCAAAATTCAGCGCCACAACGGCCTTACACTTTATTTATATTAATAATATTTTTATTTTCCGGAAAATAGTTATATTAAGGTTTAAAATCCGAATTTCTAAATTGGACCGTCCTACCAAGTGACTCACGTTCTAACTAGGTCTCTGCATGAAACATGAGATGCATTTATGTTACTTCGAGTTTCTGAAAATACTGCTACGTTACTAGTACCTTAACTTCAAAAAAGAGCTAAGTACAAAAGGACTAGATAGAAGAAGTGTCACGCTTTTTCCCGCAAAGCAGACAGAGAGAACCTATTGTCAAGACGCTCCGTTCTCCACTTTGTGTTTAGTCTTTGTGCTTTGTTCTCCGAGTGGCAAAACTCAACACTGCACTTAGACTTAAAGCCCCCTGATTGGTAATCGAACCTACCACCATCACATATACAAAGTAAAACGCTGTCACATAGCGTTTCACTAGATAAAACAAAATAGGTACACCTGCAAAAAAAACTACATTTTTTCAAGTTTTTTTTGCAATTTTACCAATGTATTATAAAAAAGTTGTCATTAGTCTGTGTTATTCATGACATTATCATTAAGCAATTTGTTTTGACCTTTCCAGAGTATCAAAGGCTGACATTAGCACGCTACATTAGAGTAGATGAATTAATCATTATTAAAAATATATTTTTCGAATTTTGCTTCTGGAAACATATTGTAGGGGAAATCCCTGTATTATGAATTTTACTCATAAAATAATAGGTTCAGATGTCGTAATGATACTACATGTGGAGATTGTAGGTACAAATCCTATAAGAGTGTATAATAATCTTACCAAATGTTATATTAATATTCAAAATAATTTAAGAAATGTATTAATTCATGTGGATTGCCATTTTTCAAAGGCCTATGTCCAGCCGTGGATGGAGAAAGGCTGACTGAAAGCTGAAGAATAGTCATAATGATGAAACAGAGGATCAGGATTCATTTATTAAATTTTGATATGCAAGAAGCTATCTCCTCTGTAATCTAAACTTATGTAAAAGGAACCATTAAAATATATTCTCCTCGACGTTATTAAAATTGTATGTAAAAAATATTTTATTTAACAAACTCTTAGGCTTAGTTTTTAAGAGGCTTCGATCTTTTTTTTTATGAAAAACAAAACGATAACAAGTATGAAGTACGTACTTTTTGATAGTGATATTTATTGATTTCATATGTCCATATATTACTAAGCAGTTCAAGCTATAGAAATTGTACTAATACAATATTTGGTTATTAAGTTTTTACATGTTTCAAATGATACTATAATAACCGAACTAATCAATTTACTGTAAAATATTTTAAGCGTTGCGAGTTCCAAAAGTGTATTTTGAAATTTTAATGTATATTCTACTGTTCATTTCGAAACAATATACACGGTAAATTCGGATCAATTAATTAAAAGTGACAAACTCTACTTATATATCTTATATTTTTGTGATATCTTTATGTTATATACTATATATACAATATTGCTCTATAATTTTATTCCTTACTGCCCTATCTTTAGACTTTTACATATGAAGGTAATATCATTTATAAATGTTGTTTATTATCGCTTACACTGAGTTACCTATTTTTAAACAATGATACTTAAATACATACAGATGTAAAGCCAAAATATGTTCAATATGTATATAAACCCCTCGAGCAGTAAGTGAGTATACAATGTCTTTACAGTCATATATTTCTCAACTGAAGTTATTGGATATGTAATAGCTCTTATATTTTCACCCAGCTTAGGCTTTTCTCCGAATAGCAGGATAGAAGTATACAGAGAGATGCTAGTGTCAAAACACTCTGTTCTGCACTTCCCGACTGGCGGAACTCAACAACTCGCTTTGTTTTATGAGAGCAGAGACAATATAAGTAATTTAAACATAATTATTCCTCCGAATGGGAACAGAACCCGCAATCACCCGTATTAATAGTCTGATATTGTGTCACTGTGCCATGATAGGCTCTAGCTGTTTAAATTTATAGTATTATCAAGTTTTAAATACCATACCATTCAATAATATAAACCTGCTCAAAGTGGTACACGTCTATTGAAAATCTCCACTATGCAGTGAGAACAAAGATTCATCATTTGCATGATTGCTATTGCCTCCATTTACTTTATGATGAACCAAACGGATACGTTACAATATTGAAATGTTTTCCATGACATCCGAATTTGAACTTTAACTCAGTTGCAATAATGTCGAAAATAGAAATTTTCAGACATGCATTTTGGGAAGTTTATACGCTTGGTATAGTAGGTATTGCCAAACAAATTTATTTATTTAAGTTCACCGATTCTATGTTTATTTTTGTGTGATATAACAAAAGTACAATAAGCGTTTAGATTCTTTTAGTATTCAAATAACATTATATATGAAGTTGTCTCGAAGCTTAGAAATGCAATAAGGAGCCCACCCTTTCTTTAAATTTTCTTTTCCGTTGCATATAACGTAGAGCTGTTATATATATTTTGATACTATAAACATGATATCTGGAGGCTAATGCTTGAGGTATTGGTGTTTTTTGATACTATAAATCCTGGCGCAGTGGGATAGCGTTTTCCTGTAATGATTTTTGGTTATGGGTTTGATTCTCAGTCAGCAAACAATTACATATAAATAATTTTCATTTCTCCTCTTTGATATGATAAAGAGAGGCGGTGAGATCCGTCACTCAATACGTTGTGTATATAATAATTTAGGTGCAAAATGTGGAAAACGGAGCTTGACAAATTTAATGACGAATCATTTTGTTCATGTTCGCATATTTCACACATCATTCGAAGTAGGTTGTTGACTAGTGAGTCTGCATTTTCCGCCTACATTTGTAATTTTACTGAGTACCTTTTAAAAGGGCGTCAGTATGGCGCAAATGTGCCGTGCCTCACTTCATGCAATGGTCGTAGATTGAAATAATTGTCACTTAATACACAAATTGTAAAAAAAAATACTGTGAAGATGAAACAAAAAATTATGGAATTCCATACAATTAAAATTAAAAAACATCATATTTTTTGTAACATAAATTGATTTTGAAATGTTATTGAAAAAATATTTAGAATTTTACAGTATAGTCGTATAGTGCAAAGAATATACCTACTACAGTTTATCAATCTGACCTCATTTCCGGTATCAAATGTCAGAGTATCTAAGAAATTGCTTTTGCTGTAACATTTATAGGCCATTGGGTGTGTGTCGTAAGGGTATTGGTTTAAAATTCTACATTCAATATAAAATATATATAAGAATGTATTTTTTATCATAAGTTCTTTATTTTTCACGATTATTACACATTTTGAAATGAAAGTATTTTAACCGGATTAATCACGTATAATATTGGTATTCAACAAATAATATACGCGATTAATCCGGTTAAAATAGTTTAATTTCAAAATGTATTTTTAGTCTTATGCATAGGTAGTATAGGTGGAGTGAAATTAGTGATAAATCACTCCGGACTCCTATTTTATTCCTTATTTTAATGTATCAAGGCATCATGTATATAAGGGTGAATACACTCTGTTTCCGACTTTCCGCTCGAACTGCAAACATTGCATGTTGAGTGGCGCAACTCAACACCGCACTCGTTCTTACCAGTGTGAATAAGGAAACTTCATTTAAATATAATCATTCTAAGTGACAATTGTATCCACAACCTATACTTTTACACTGTTCCACTTACCACAATAGCCTCAAAAATTTATGAAAATATAAGAACCTGTGTATTTACACTCGAACTAGCTACTTATTATGAACAAGTTGATGCCCGCAACTTCATTTGCGTGGAGTTCATGGCTTTATGAAATATTGCTTTTGCCACCGGCTGAAATTAAAACTTGGACACAAAATTATAATAGCTAACTAACTAACTCAAGGTGGCAGTTTTCTTTATGGTTTCCATATCAGATGTTTCAGAAGATTCAGCTTTACGCTTCATCTGTCTCCCTCGGCTGGCGTATTGACTCTCAACTAAACGCCCAGATTGTATGTATCGGAGAGAAAAAGTGAAAATGAATTATTGTATCCCCGTCCATTCTTCCGAACCTACGACCAACGTGTTGTGATTCATGTTTGATTTGTTTTTGTCAACTAAAACTGCCCATCATACTGACCAAATGATTCTGATGAGTAATTTACTTATTTCTTATAGTTTGCTGCTAAATGGTAGCTGATCGAGTGGTGAATTATAATTCTGTATCGGATTTTCTATGTATGTAATTTTAATATGTCAATGGAAAATGCCCTTCTTGGTTAACAGGTTTCTCTTGGGTGATATTTTATTATATAGCTGGACTTATATGGACATTTTGCAACTGATGAGTTTATTTCTTATAGTTTAGCTGGTATAATAAGATTTCATATCAAGTGTCCACTCTTAAAATCAATTGTACCATACAAGTCCTGTCCAGCCTTAAAAGCTTTACAACAAAAATTTATAACTTTTTCATTTTACAAGATGTACGCGTGCAAACAGACAAACAGACAGAAAAATTGACGGTGAATATTCTATTATTATTTTTTTGTCTCCCTAAATATTTTTTTCATAAGTATGTAAATTTTTTTTACAATTTTATTATGCATATATAGACATTAGTTTTTTCATAGGTTTTTTCTAAGGACACTTTTTGTATGATAATTGTTATTGTAAAAACACTTAAAATATATATTTCCATATAAAATTTAAACATATAACTATAACACCATAGTCAGTCAATCATTACTACACTACAGTAGCAAAACGAAACAATCTTACACGATTATTTAAAATAAATCGATTCCATTCGTTTTCGAAATCAACGCCCAGCAATAAAGACTGTAAATAGAGCCGCAATATTAGACAAAAGATTGAACGGCCGGCCCCAGGCTTGTCGCTTCTCAAATATCGAAAAGGAGCTCGTTAAATTCATCGAGCGAATCTCCCCTACAACAGAGTTACAAATTTTCCAACTGTTACACATCGGATATCAGATGATTATAGTCATTTAAGTATTAAATTGTGTGTTTTATTATCATGGAGATAAAAGATATTTAGACAAGATGCATTCTTGGGTATCGCTCATTATGGTACTCATTCTAAAAAGTAGTAGCCCCGTTGACGCATAAAGTACTCGTTAGCTTAGCAAAGTATATGTAACTGTGTAACACAATGTATGTGTAATCCATGGCAGTGTGTGTCACATACACATGTGGCTACGCCCGCATGAACTATGGCTGTTTCGTATTTTCGGTGGCCTTTTCGTAAAATATAGATTTTTTTGGCAAATCTAAAAATATGGGAGTAAGAAGTATCCTATGTTAATCTAAAGACCCTCAAGTACCTCTATATTAAATTTCAACATAATCAGTTGAGTGGTTTGTCCTTGATGACATCACAGACAAGCTGAGTTACTTTCGAGTTATTGTATTGGCACTCTGCATTTCTTATATAGTTTCTGTAAAAATTGGCCAAAAGAATTTCCTTCATATACAGATACAATAGTTTATTTAAACTTATTTTCACAATGTTAATTAATTTACCACAGTATATAAACAAAATTCAAATAAATTCTCTAACAAAATGTTTCATATTCACTATTATATTCTATCAAAATCCAAAAATATATACAACAATGGCTCTTGTACATATTATTCTTGGAAATAATCAGAAGTCTCATTTATTTCGTCCACAATACGTTTTCAATGGAGTTAAAGATTTCTATTTCATATTATTGGTTTGTGAGGCAATAATTTTGTTGTTTTGTTTTCCAATAATTGTTTTTTTTTTGTATAGATAACAAATGAAGATTTTATAGAGCTTTACATATAAAAATGTATACAATATAACAGGGTAGTATCCATTTAGTGTTAAGAAATGTCCATACCAAATCATACCAAATCGATAAAATCAAAATAATTTAAGAATCATTTAATAATTTCCGAGTAGGAATCGAACCTATAACTCTGTCAAATATAATCAGAATCGAATACTTAGCCAGTATAGCGTAAATTTCATAAAAATATTTAATATTTTATACTGAAAATTTAATATTTGAATGTTTTATTAATAGCAAGCCTTTTCAAAGAGAGGTAAAGACAGACAAGATCAAGTCAAGAATTTAATATATTCTGTTTTAATACACGAACGAGTAAACAACGTCAAGTCAACAAATAATTAACAAAGTTAATTATTTGTAAAAAAAATACAATGTGTAAACAACGAAAGCTCCATTTTTGTGATACAATAAATGTGTTTTAACTAACAATTTTTATATAATAATTGGTATATAATTTCTCTAAAAATGTATAATATTTTTAACATTTTTTAAAGTGTTATTCACACAGGAAATAGGAAGACATATTTGGACGGTTTCCAAGAGACGTAGGTTCAAATCCCGCTGCGTTCGATATGTTTAACGTATAATATCTTATTTCATCGTTAGAAATTGTTATAATACTTTTTACGTAGCATAGCTAAGTTGAGGCCAACGTGGCCCAGTGTAGCCCAAAGTGGCAGCGTTATAACTACATGCAGCGTTAAGTTACGCCAAACTGAAACCGAAACCATTCAAAACCATTTCACCATCAACACTAGATTTTCTTTGCCCACCATGCTATGTGGAAAACATCGTAAAGCTGAAAAAAGAAATGCATAAAAATTGAAATTCAATAAAGCACTTTAATCTGTCTTATCAAATAAGCTAATGTCATACAAGGACACAATCAAACCGGAAGCGGAAGTGGGTATTTAGATAAAAATACATTGCCATTTAGAGAACGCACGGTTAGTTCCAACTAACGTTTAAAAGCTTATACCTATTTAAATAAGTTTTAATGTCCCCTTGAATTCACAATTGCTTCATGCATTTGATATCGCGTGAGAACGTTTTATAAGATTAAATAAAATTTACTTACTTATGTAAAAGGCTAAAGTGTTTTATTTGAACTGGTTATTTTGTTCTTATGTAGCACAAATAAATTTTCTTTCTTTCATTTTGGTATATTTTTATACTGATTAAAACAATTAAATCAATATTGTACTCACTAAGTGAAAAGCTGACATTGTAATGTGTTTGTATAAAGGTTTCTTGGGAAAAGTAATGAAGCACTAAGAGGAATTTTTTGAGGTTTTTTTATAATTCACTATCGAAGGCTACGGAATATATTTATTGTTTAGGAAAAACAATGGCATAAAGTCTACGCAAAGGACATTAAGAAAGACATTTCACTGACGATAGTATATAATATGATGATGGGCCATCGTGATGCAGTGTGTTAGCTCTTGACTGTATACGCAATATTGTGGGATCGATTCCCAATCGGGAGAATGGTAATATTTATATTACTTTAATTTTGCCAATGTGGTGACAAGACAAAGCACGGCGCTGATCCGCTACTCAACACACAATGTCTCTGATTTGGGACGATAGTAAAAAAAACAAAGCATAAGATTTTCGTTTAAATTACTTTACGAGCCAGGCATTCGTGAAGCCGTGGGTGTTGAAAACGTACCCTGGAACCTACATGAAACTGAAACACCAGTTTCTTTTTTCGTAATATTTAAATATAAAACTAATGTAAACTGATTAACCATTCCTTTGCATAATAAGCTTTAAGCATTTCAATATACATACATATTATACATGCAGAAAAGCCAGAATTTCTACACACTGCGTACCTCAAACTCAGTTTGAAACTATTTTGATTTACTCAGAGGGTATGACCTAGTTGTAAACTTTGGTGACTCGCAACCGTCTATTGCAGCTTATGAAATATTTGACAACAATCGTATCTACTGTTTAAGCTCGCAGAGTAAAAAATACTTCAAATATTTTTAAAGAATTTAAATTTACGAATATATGTAAGTTTTTAAATGGTCGTGTTAAGCATTGGAGTTTTTCTTTAATGGTGATTTAAGAATGTAGAATGTAGAATGTATATATATATATATATATATATATATAGAGATTATTTATTGGCGTAGAGTCTACATTATAATAAAATTAGTAAATTATTTTTATTTCTCTAAAAAAACAAACCTCGATGCTAAGTTCTGACAATTAGAATATTAAAATAGAGTGCTTCAAATTCGTCAAATGGACAGCGTCATGTCTTGACATTACTTTTTTCTGCCTATCCTGCAATGTGGGATATACTTAGTCTTAAAACACTCCGCTCTCCACTTTTCACCGAAATCCGAGAAATGACGTGTTGATTACGTTGATTACAACGCCGCATGACCAGAGCGGAGAAATGAAAATAATTTAAGATTAGAAATAACCAAGCATATGCAGTTTGACGCTGTCACAAATACACCTCGATGGCCATAATTCCATATTGACTTTTAGTAAATATATTTTCATAATAAATATGCTCTCCACCAAAATAAGCAACATCCTTCATCAACAGCTACTATTATAATATATAATTACTACCAGTAGTAAAGTCGTAGAATTAACGGTACATTAAAAAACGATTGTAAATGCAATGATTTATTAGTTTAAAAGGAAAAACTGAAACACGTCGACTTTCCTTCCTTACTCGAGAGAGTACATCAATCTACTTGACGATGGTCTCTTGAGATTTTAAGCAAGTCATGTGCATTATAAGGTTAGAGATCGGCGCGAAAAGTATTTTCATTTTTCATGTCTCTATCTGAAACTTTTAATGGGCTTCGTGACGTGGCTGTTAAATAAACTTTTGTAACTGTTAACCAGATGCCGTTAACTGGGACGGTTTAATTTTAATTGTTATTATAAAATTTAAACGATAAAAAACCATAACTATATTAATAAACGAGAATGTATATATTAATAAAAATGGAATACATGTAAAGTGTGGAAAAATTATAATTGTTTTCAACTAAGTTGTTTCTTAGTATAAACGATGGATCGATTTCTAATCGACAAGTTTTAAATGTTAAAAACAAGTATTTTCAAACTTTTTTCCGAATAGCAGGGTAGCCAAAGAAGCTAGTGCTAAAATACTCCGTTCTCTATTTTCCACCTGAGATAGACATTGCTTGTTGATTAGCGGATTTCATAGCGCTTTGTTGTGTTCACCAGATTTGATAAATGAAATTATCATTACACCAAGTGGGATTCAAACTACAACCAATCGCATTTGCAGTCAGACGCTGTCCCACTGCGCCACAACGGCCTAGCTTTAAATATAATCGATTTAATTTCGTTTTGTTCCCCCAATAAATTATGACGGTAGTCTCGACCGCTATTTCTTTTTCGTACCGTGGTATTAGGTGAATATGTAAACCAATTTCTCTAAGTGAAATTGGAGAAAGTTCTAATTGAATATACTCGTAGTAGCAGAATCTAAATTACAAAGCCAAAGATTGAAGGGCAATGAGATTATTGGATGTTTATTTAGAAGATGTTGTAACACTGTTCCGTTCATTGACCCTGTCGTGTCATTGCTATGATCAATCTATCTATATGCGCTTTGTCTTGTCACCAGAGTGGAGAATTGTAAATCGAACCTACAACAGTCTTATGTCTGAGAGCTTTGACCGCTAAGCCATGCGTTCTACATCCAGCTACGTCGAAATTCTTATACGCTTATTACAACTTATATTTGTTGTTAGCATCTCTGTAGAGAGATTTTTAGAAACTTCTGCTACCCAAAGAATATAAGTTGTTAGAGTGTAGTGTAAGAGTGCTTCAACGGTTTTCAAGAGGCGCGGGTTCAAATCCCGCTGCGTGCAAATTTTTATACGTTGTCTAAATATGTATTTTTGTAACTTATGTATTTAAAAAGGGCAACTGTTGAGTTTCTCGCCGGCTCTTCGCAGCAGAACTGCCTTCCGTGCCGGTGGTAGCTTTATGTTCTTTCGACGTTTCAAAAGTGCTTGCAAAGGTATATTTGAATAAAGGATATTTTGAATTTGAATTCCTCACAAAGGACCCTTCACGTCCCTTCTACTATAGACCTGGACCTACTAATATAATGATGCTGTGAAAAAATATTTAAAGCATATCCTCTATTATAACACCTGATACAAATAAAATATATGAATAAATAATAAAAAAAACGCGTTATTCACAAAGGTGAATTAATTTAACCCAATTTTCCTAGTTTTTCACAAAACGACCAAAGCTTAAACCAATTTAGATGGCTCTTTGTCGCAAACAGATTACAACTGTCAAACGTCCGTGTCTCAAATGTGATTATTATGTCCTACGGGGTATTAATCTTGAACAAATTCATAAAAATACTCGTCGAATAATATTTTGTGAAGCGTTTGTGAACTCTTATTGGGAAACTTATTTTGTTTTAAGCATTGCTTACAGTATATTTAAATACATCATATATAAGGCCATCTTTGTTTGGTTTACTTTAATATCATACAAAACTTTGAGCGTATCAGAATTTCAATCAGGTATTTCTTGAATACTGAAAGGTTTGATACAGCTTCACGGTTCTCGCATTTGTTGCGTTTATCGGCTAAACTTTGTATTTTTGTAAATATTTATGAATAAAAAATCGTTAAGTATATATTTTCGCGATTTTTACATATTTTGAAATGACCGGATTAGTTACGTTACGTATATTATTACTATTCAAAAATACGTATATATACACGTATAATTACGTATATTAGTAGTATTTAAAAATATTTCGAACACTTTACAGTAGTCCATGGTCACAGGTAGACTAACTTATATACGCGATTAATCTGACTGAAATAGTTTTATTTCAAAATGCGTAAAAATC
Organism: Podotricha telesiphe; assembly: GCA_038994665.1. Classification (NCBI taxonomy): domain Eukaryota; kingdom Metazoa; phylum Arthropoda; class Insecta; order Lepidoptera; family Nymphalidae; genus Podotricha; species Podotricha telesiphe. Next base: position 83,265 of record JAOYRR010000501.1, on the reverse strand, counting down.
GCGAAATATAAAGATCTTATCACTTCACCGCTATCAGTCACTTTACAGTAGTCCGTCAGGTCACAGGTCACAGTCTACCTGTGACCACGGACTACTATAAAGTGTTTGAAATGTCGGGTTCTAAAAATATATTTTTGAATACCAATATTATACGAGATTAATCCGTTTAAAATAGTTTCGTTTCAAGATCTTATAACGATAAGTATAATTAGATATCATTAAAATGTAGCAAAAACAGCTTCACGTTTTTTGGTAGAATCTTGTGTAAGTGTATTGAATGTAAGAACGCGCAAGTTGCATTTTGTCGTGTCAGAACTGAAAAAAATTAAAATATCGAACTTGAGTTCGAATCGAACTCACGACATATGTATCACAACGGCCTCAAAAAGATAATATACACAAAATTGTGAAATTCTATATTATCACACTACACTATATGAACGAGAATACTTTTTGTATTTTCGTTCATACTACGAATATTTTTCACATACCTCAGGAAAGCTGCAAATATGAGGACGGTATTGAAAAAGAGAGCTTTTTTCATGCTTTGTGTATGCTTTTGTAAGCGGGGTATGTACGCTGCAGACTTAAATGCAATATGTATGTATGTATATATATATATATATATACGTATGTGTATTGTAAATATTACTACAATAATTCTTTTATAAGAAACGAATATAATAAATACAAGCATCTCCCAGAAACTAATTTACCAAATTCTTTCAAATAAGCCTAAATACTATACTGTTATTACCAACAGGTATTTAATTCTTGTTGAACAAAACGTTTCACTGGCATTTTTTATACACAAGCCATCGGCAGAAGTTCTTTGTTGCTATGAAAGGGAGGTCAACTGTCAACATACTACTTTGAATTCCCTTTCGCGCCGCAGATCGGGCTGATATTCGTGAAACGGCGGTGGTATAGAGTTATAGAGATAATTTTGGAATGCTAATATGTGAATTTTGACTAACTTTTTAACCACGTTTTTCGCATCCGTCGTGGTACAGTGGGACGGCGGCGGCGCGTAACTGTAAACGCGATTGGTTGTGGGTTCGAATTCCATTCGGAGGAGTGATTGTATTTAAATTATAGTTGTTCGTCGTTTCAGCACGGCGTAGATTTTGCTGATTTTTTTTTTTTTTGGGCGGTAGTTGTAGACTTATTTAAGAAAGGATGTTATTTATTAAATATTTTAACTTTAATAATGTCAAATGATTGCCAAATGATTGTTCGTAGAATATTCTTTACTTTTTGTCTGTAATCAATACATTGGTTGTTGAGTGGCAGAACGCACAGTCGCGCTTTTTTCTTACCTAAGCGGTTTAACGTTAATAAATTTGAATTCAAAATCATGGCTCCGAATGAGAATCGAATCGATAATCAATCGCGTTTCCAGGCAAACGCTGTATGAAATCTTTTTTAACATTTTTAAAGTGTCACACACTATTATTGAAAAACATATATTTAGAAAACGTATAAAAATTTGAACTCTCTTGGCCGGTCTGCAAGAGGCGCGAGTTCCGTTTACGCGTTTTCCAAAAAAATATGCTGTCTGAAATCGCCGCGCGTATTAAATAAAGTTTTAAATTTAATTAAACACACAATATAACTCGTTCGCGTCTATTGCGTGTACAATATATTCGTAAGCACCTTAAATTTCGATTCGCCACTCACGCCGGCGAAAATGACAGGGCATGACTTTGCGATCCGCTAAGTAATTACGTACCCATCATATAACAGGGAATGTACTTCAGCGGGCGACAAGGATCATGCGACAGATGGGACAAATTATTTTTTATTTGATTCTTGCTATATTCTGGGTAATACTCATTTATATATACTAGCGAGCTATAGCTGTTTTGTATATTCGGCTGCCGTTTTGTAACACAATGAAAAATCTGGAAAATCTAAAAAGAAATGGGGGGAAAGCAGCCTATGTTCTTGCTAAGACCCCTCAATTATCTATATGTAAAACACACACACACAATCGGCTTAGCGGTTTGGCCGTGATGATGTCACAGACAGACAGAGCTACTTTTGCATTTATAATATTAGTAATAAGTATGGAAGACGAGTTTTAAATTATTTTTTTTGCACTTAATTATTGTAGGATAGATTGGTTGAAGGAAAACTGGTATTAAAAAATAAACTTGTGTTTATTTTTGTCTGTTTTGAAAATCAAATTTGCTTTTAATTTTTAATGTATAATATTCTTTAAATCAGTGGAAAGTTTTGAATTAAGTAACTTATATTTTCAAGATTAACTCAGTATATTTTAATCATTATAATAGCTTTGCTATATATGACTAAGTAAAAGAAAATGAACAAATATCCTTAAATATGCACAAAATGTGGTTTATTGACACGTCATTCAAACCTTCAAACAAGAAGCTGACTCGTAAATAAAATAATGAAATGAGGCGATGTTCTGTTGAAATATTGGAATATTACTTTAGCGGTGTTATAATTTTGTCATTCACTTTCCGCTACAGTTTTTAATTTTATTTACACCACTTAGTTGTTTAAAGTATATGAAGATATTCATATCATTGTATAAAATTCACCCCCAAAGGCGAAAAAGAACGGTTTAATCTTAGTATGATGATTGGCGATAGACTGATAGTTTTGTCGTCTAGATACATCATTACGCGAGTAAAGCCGTGAGGTTATTTTTGTGAATTTAGGAATGTTTTCGCTCAATTTTCACTATTATTTGAATTTTTTTTTAGCTTTACTTTTTCCCAGCATAGATAAGTAGTCTAGTTTCACAACACTCCCGTCACCGCATTCTGCCCGAAATTGGGACATTAAGAGTCTCAACACTTAATGTCACTATGGAGGAACTCAACGCCGCGCTTTACTTGAACAGAGGGGAAATTGGGGAATTGCAATAATCCCACAGAACACAATTCACGAACAATCGTATGTATATTTTATAAAAATAAGTTTTAAAATAGCTTGAATAGAGAAATACAATCGTTCTATTTTCCTTAAAAAAATATAAAAGATTTGCTTTGTATGAAAATTACAACGATAATCATGAGCGTAGTGTTGTAGGAAACCCTTAGCGCAAGGTAAACTCGCTCTTGACCCCTTTCCTCATGTTTCACAGATGTACAGTACTACAGTTTAGTGTAGTGTACATTCTATAGAAACTTCAATTGTACTGTATAATGACTTTATATATTATTAAGCACGGAATTCCAAATTTAACTATTTGTATTATAATTTCTTTATCAAGGGCATCATGGTGCAATGGGACAGCGTGTCAGCGTGTACCCAATGGTTGTAGGTTCGAATCCAACTCGGGGGGATGATTATATTTATATTATTTTCTTTCTCTTTGCTCTGGTGGCAAGACAAAGTGTGACGTTGAGTCCCGCAACTCAACAAGCAATATCTCGAAATCGGGCAGAAAGCGTAAAATGGAATGTCCGGTACGCTAGTTAGAGACGGTACGCTACTATAGCGCGGTAGTCAGAGAGAAACTAGTGTCAACTCACTCTGTTTTCTGATTTCCACCCGAAATCTACACATTGCGTGTTGAGTGACATAACTCAAACCCACGTTTTGTCCTAAGACAAACCTAAAGTGCCAGAGTGGAGAATTTTAAATATTTTAATATAAGTATTCCTCCGAGTAGAAATCGAACCCACAACCAATCGCGATTACAGTGAGACACTGCGTCACGGTGGTAATTAAAAAAATATGTTCTGATTTTAAATGGAAGGTATATTTAAGTAATATATATATACAATTATGTATGTAGCCAAAACTATTACTCGTAGATATCTGAAATTAAGCATGTACATTCCTTTGTGAGTGTCGGGGAGAAAAGAGGATTTCTTGAAACTCCTTCAATGGCAAGAAAAAACCTCATTTCACATTTTATAGTCAACGCAAACAATGCTACGGGCTACATTACTTGTAATATATATATTATATACTATATGTATTATATACTTGTAATATATATATTATATAAAATATATAAATAAATATTTGATTATATATCTATTTTCCTGTTTAGATTAAACTAATTAAAAGCGAAATGACTTATGCAATTGATTTTCTGTGCCTTAGATTTTTATAAAAGACGCTAACGCCGTATGCTATAGCTTGTATATTAAAACGTAAAGAAAACAACGTTTATAAACGCAATTTGCTGTATTTACTACAGCTTACCTCTGCGCATCGATTCAAAGCGTTTCCGTACGATTTATATCGGGCTTACGCAAATATGACGATATATCTGAAATTCGCTCTCGACTGGTGATTACGCGTTCGTTTTCGTTCAACATGAAATTCCTTTTACATATACCTCATATAGGGCTAATATTTGGTTTGATTTGAAATATAATTTTCAAAGGTGAAAAATGAATTTGTAAGGTGAAAAATACGCCCGACTGTACCCAATAGATTTTGTACGTAGAGTAAAATTTGTGTTAGTCAATTTAAAAAAGAGAAGGAACTACTATAGCTTTCCATGGATTGACGGTGCCGGGCCCATTGTTTACTAAAAGTAGAGCTGGGGTAGTGAATGGGATTTACGAAGTGTAGGTTAAGGGGCCCTTTAAAATGCATTAACTCTCACCTCTACTGTCCGAATTACTCTACCTCATTTATAAAGTGTCTCAGTAAATTTTAGAAATCATGTATTAATTTTAAAATCTAATATTAAGCCCCGTTCACGGAAGATTGAAGTCCCTGGCCTCAGTGGCGGTCGAGTTGGAGCAGCGTGAGGTTTTAGTGGGTACGGACGGCCTACATCTGCCAGTTCGGAGTCCCACATAATCGCGTTCGAGTCCCCAATCGAGTATCCGTAAAAGGATTTCCTCTCGTAAAATAAAGGGGTAGTCAAAAAACTAGTGTTAAGTATACATCACTTTAAAATGTTTGTCGGCACTTTGTAAATGAAAAGGTATTATTTTTTTAATGTTATTTAAACAAGGATCGAAGTGTCGTGTGTGGAGTTAGATATTTCGTAATAGCGATGTAATAGCTATCACATAGAAAAAATTTTAACGATTTTTGTATTACCAATTTTATTTTGAAAGCCGAAATAAAAAAACAAAAAATCTACGACCCTATATCAAAGTGTGCGTAAGACAGCAAATGAATTTACAAAGTAAAAGGCATTTTAATTAAATTGGTCGTTCTATATCGTGAGGGGATCATCCCACAACCATCGCATTTACGTTCATACACTGTATCACTGCACCTCGTTGGCCTAAATTAACAGATTTGATTGTGATTTTTAGATATTGATTCTTTTTAACTTGTTTATGATTTGATAAATTAATTAAACCAACTTCCATGAAAAAAAATAACTTTAAAAAATACTTTCACGGCATGAACTTGACTTGCCAAGACCAAAGCGGCAGCGAAACAAGAAAATATTTTTAAGCGTGTAAATGGTCTTAAGTTTATGTTTTAACTTGTTTTTTTTTTTATAATATCACAGTGTGAATATATATACGTTTTCAACTTTCTATAATATTTAGAATTATTGAATAATATTGAATGATATCCTTAGCTACGTACCAGTAAAATTATAAATCAAAAAAAGCGTTTTAATAGTTAAAGCGAGGCGTGGTGAAGTGGGACAGCGTCTGACTGTAAACACGATTGGTTGTGAGCTCGATTCCTAACCGGGGTAGGAATTATATTAAGAATATTTTCATTTTTCGCTCAGGTACCTGAAATAAAGCGCGGCGTTCAGTTCCGTTGTTCAGAGTCTCCAGAGCCGTTCAGAGTCTCTTGACACTAGGTTCTCTATAACTACCTTGCTAAGCAGGCAAAAGCGTAAAGCTAGGCTAAGTAGAACTCACAACCTCACAACTACTATTTAGTCAAAAAATTAACAACCGTGTCTCGATAGCTATCATATTTGTATAGTAGCTAATATATTTTTATAATACCAATTGAGAATTAATAACCAAAACATAAAATATATAAAAAACCTCGCCAACCCTATGAGCCCAAGTGTGCGTTAGACCGCACATACATTCACAAAGTAAAAGGCATTTACTCAACTCTGAAAAACAGTAGTACAGTGGAAAATGTAAAACTGTTGGCCAAAAAGTCCGGAACAGTGGGAGGTGGGAGCATCCAGGCGTAATGCTCGGAAAACAGGGCGGACGTGTCCATTCGCAATAAGGCTAGGTCTACACTATATTGATATAAAAAATATTATTCTTATTATTATTACAACCTTTTTATGGACTTGCAGTGTATATTGGTTTGGTTCGGGTGGAATATTGAAATACAATTTTGAAGCAAATATTTGCTTAATCGAATACTTAAATAATTGGGCTGAAATTTTACATATACATTGAGTTTGGATGATAATGCACGGTTACTTGTATGACGTGACATTCAAAACCCAAAATGGCGGACAACCCAATATGGTGGACTAGTTACTTTTAAAATATTCCTACGTCAAATGATAATAACTAGTAAAAAATTTTTACTTTTATTTATTATTATAAATATACATTTATATTTAAAAGTTTTACTACTACTAATTATGGGTAAATTACAAAAACCACCTTTTAATAATATTTTTCTTTTTTTTATATAAATTGTGGGATTTTCCGGAGAGCAGGGTAGGCAAAGAGTTATGACTCTCCGAAACATTGTGTGAAATAAAAAAAAATTAAATATAGTCGTTCTTTTTAAAGTGTAAATCACACTTAGACAATTGTAAAACATTTTTTGAAAGCGGGTAAAAATTTGAACACAGTGGTATTCGAACCCGCACCCAGAACGCATAGCTTAGCGGTCAGAGCGCTTGGACGGTTTCCAAGAGGCGCGGGTTCGAATCCCGCTGCGTTCAAACTTATATGCGCTTTCTATAAATATGTTATAAAATCATACTCCCGATTGGGACAGAAACCCACATGGAATCGTGCTTACTGGTAGACGCCGTCCCACTGCGCCACGGTGGATTTTCATAAGTCATATAATATATATTGCATCTGTAATTTAGTGATGCGCCATTCCGCTCTCCACTTGTCATTATTTGAGGTATTATGTATTGAATAAATGTTTTGACAGATTTGTAAGAATATCTAATAGGTGTACTTTTCAATATTACAAAAATAAACATCTGAACGCCAGTTTACAACTACGAGTATAATTAAGAAGTAACAAAAAAATATATGAAAATAGCCATTATATTTTTACTTGATGTAACTATATTGTTTTTTTGATTTCATATTGAAAAACTAACTTATCTTGAACCACGCCAATTCAAGCCAAAATATTGCTAAACTAAAAGCTAATATAGCCAAATAATAGTCCACCATTTCACCAAGTATAACATTTTTATCTCCACAGGACATTTTCATACAATAATACACAATGACCGGAAGGGTCATAGCGCGAGTGTAATAGGCAAATTAAAAGCTGTGCTTACGTTATCTTTGCCAGTTTTTAGGATACGCAAAATCCCTTCTGTATTAATGTTGCTATTTAAAATTCAAGGCCATATTGGCGCAGTGGTAGAGTATTTCACTACACGCGATGGGTGTGGCTTTAATATTCACTTAGAGGAATAATTATTTTTAATTATTTAGATGTAAGATAAAACACGATGTTAAGTTCTGCCGTATTAGCTCTGCTTGTATTTAGCCAGAAAGTGGAGAACAGAGTGTTTTAACTGGTGTTAAGGCATTGATAACAAACAGACAGACAGATATAAGCCCAGTCCCTAAAACAATCTATACGATTGGCAGTGAATTATCCCATAGAACGAGTGCGTGCTGCTATTGATAACTGGCCTTAACGTTTAAAGGATATACTTAGTCTTGCCATATTTATTTTTATTGGATGTAATATTTATTACAATTACAGAGTGTTAATTTGATAAATTAATAGAAAACCATTAAATATGTATAAAGCTTATTCTATGTAATCTCCATTGTCTGCATTACACTCCTTTACTCAAAGACTTAAATGAACACCTAACTGTCATTAAGTCTACAGATTTGTATTTTTCGTGATAAAAGGTGATGTTTAAAATTTTTTAATTGCGTCTTACTTAGAACTAAATATTAATGTAAGCTACATTAATATTCCATACATTACTTATTATGTTACAGAATTCAGTGGTTTACTACATTTATTTTAAGAGTTCAAAAATATGAGACCATCTTGGCGCAGTGAAACAGCATTTGGCTGTAAACCTGATTGACTGTGGGTTCGATTACCACTCTGGGGAATGATTATATTTAAATATTTTTTATTTCTACACTCTCATAAGGCAAAGCGGGGCGTTTAGTTTCGCTTCTAGAAATACAATAGTCCGTTTTCGGGCAGGAAGTGGAGAACGGAGTGTCTTGACACTAGGATCGTTCTGACTACCTTACTATGCGGGTTTTTTTATCACTGATATCCACAAAATCTTATTTTAAAACTTTGGATTTTCCAAAGCTTTAAAATAACATTTTGTGGATTTTACACTTGGTTTTGATAGGTTGCTATCATTAAACTTATTATATTCTTACAATTTGTAGCTTGAGTTGAGATGTATTAATAACTTTATAATTATATACTAATATAGCTATTTTAACTTTTTACCCATTTTAAATATCTTTTACTGCACTTTGTTACACCAGACTGTGAATTTTGCCCGCTCTGTTTACAAAACAAAACGCAACATTGAGTTCCAGCACTCAACATGTTATGTCTCGAATTCCGGTGGAATGTATAATGTCTTGACACTAGGTTATTAAGCAAAAAAAAAAAAAACATAGAGCTGAAAAAGTATTAATATTAAAAAATCCCTCGATCAGTATCAAACTTACAACGAAATACAAATATTTATTTATCTTTGTATCTTTCTAGTCCATACTTATTATTAAAAATTGTAATAGCATTAGAAGCTCTTAGATATTATATAATACATTGCGCCATCTGGACGAAACGCTCTCAGAGTTCACTTCGTAACATTTCTTTTGTTAAGAAATTCGAATTTCCTGAAGCTAGCTCCAGGTCAAACAAATTATTGAACTTCTTGCCAAGATATGTTCAAAAGTAGTTTTTATTATAGCTATGTATATTTGGGTCATAAAAAGGTTTTGCTTTTGTATTAATGTAAGAGATTTCATAATTTTGATGTCTTAATATGATATACTCTGAAAATGTGTGTAAAATATAGAAATAATTCTTTGAAACTTTGCTGTTTAGGTAAAACATACAAAATAAGTGTAAAAACACGCCATCATGGCGCAGTGTGGTTATGAGTTCGATTACCACTCAGGGTAATAATTATATTTATATTATTTTCATTTCTACACTCAGGTGACAGGACAAAGCGAGACGTTTAGTTCCGCTACTCAACACGTAATGTCTCGGATTTGAGCGGCAAGTGAAAACGGCACCAGGTTTTTTCTACCTACAAAATAAGAGGTTAATTAATTAATAAACTATATATATATAATAATAAGTTCTTTGATTTTCACGATTATTACACATTTTGAAATGAAACTATTTTATGAAACGGATTAATCGCGTATAATATTGGTATTCCAAAATACATTTTAGAACCGGACGTTTCGAACACTTTACAGTAGTCCGTGGTCACAGGTAGACTGAGGTGGCATTTGTCTGTCATTTGATACAATTATTATTTCAAAACTACCGTTAACATATATATATATATATATACATACAATTTTTTATATTTTATAGAACTACGTTTTGCGGAAAAAGTTATTTTCGTGCATTATGATTTGTTAATAACAGTATTTCGTTAATAGTTAAAGAGATGTTTCTGACATCCTACTTACTTTCTATGTCCTTCCCCATTTTCGAATACTTATAATTTATTTAACTAAACTGACTCTATATATATATATATATATATATATAACAAATATAGGTAGATATGTATTAAATATAACAGGTCCGCAGCTCGTCCAAAATATATAAAACTTAGTGTGAAGTCGCTCCGTTCCGGTCCAAATTCGAAACGCCGCTTTTTAATCTAAATTTAATCATTTGACAATAAAATGGGAAAGAACGTGGGTCATCCCATATATCCCATTTTATTATTATTACTAATGGTTGCGGAATCATCGTCTCTAAATGTCATCAAACTGCACTGGGTCTTATGTAAATAACTTACGTATCATAATTACAAATTTTATATAATGTAATAAACATAAAAAACAGTTTGTATCTTATTCCGCCTAGAGACCGCGACCTTATGTATTTCGGCTTACGTAAAAGGAATACTAAACTAAGTTAGCGAAACTTGCGCGCTATAAACGCTAAACCGGTGATAAGACGCTATCTGCGCGCCACAGAACAAGACAGTATATTAGGATTCAAGCAAAAACGACGTATCTTTTAAGCTTACGAGTATATTATAATTTTATGGTACTTCTTAAAGTTTCGGCGCGAAATTTTGAAGTTGATTTTCTTTTTTATATATAGATACTAGTTGTAGCCAGCAACTTCGTTTGTGTGCCACGATTTTTGGTCTTTGCAATTTTTTACGTATTAGTTTGGCATTAGCTAATACATTTAAGAAAACACGATGTTTCAAACACTTTACAATAGTCCGTGGTCACACAGATAAACTAAGGTGGCATGGTCAAACTACCATCTCATCATCAACTCATTGGATTTTCTAAAATGTATTTTTAAATATCCTAAATATACGCAATTAATATTTAGTTTCATTTCGAAATTCGGGTTCAAATCCCGCTGCGTTCAAATTTTTATACGTTTTCTAAACATGTCTTTTTCAGTTTACTAAGTGTGCTAATATCACTTTTAAAAAATGTAAAAATTATATAAATTATATAATTTTTGGAAATTTTATATCAGTTGAGTGAAAATTTGAATTTTGTTTTTTAGGTGCATTTTTACGTATTCGTTACGAGTTTGATTGAAGTTTTTTTTATTGTATATCTATTAAACTTGAGCAGGACTTAGGCTCAATTTTGGTTTGAGTATTAGAACTTTATGTAGAACCATAATAGACCAGGTAGCCGAAGATATACGAAGGATAGCATAATGAACGGCGGATCCCTAAGGCCATGCAAACGAAGTTGCGGGCAGCTACTACTTGCAAATTAAAGTGAATTTCGTAATAAATCACTCTCTCTTAATGTTCCAATAATACTCTATGTTAAATAAAACACAATAAACTTTATATGCATGGTAAGATACGGTGTATCTATTAAACTTCAATCACTTTTCAAACTTTACATAAGAAGACAAGATTTTAACTTTTTTTTTTTAAATAATTGTTTTTTTATTAAATATCATTACTTTACATTTACAAAATACAATCTCTATTTCCATAGATTGTAGATGGAGAGAATTTATAGACTATATCTCTACTCTATACTCTATAAAACTACTTCTTACATCTAACTTCTTGGTTATTATATATATTCATTCAGAATATCTGAAGTAAGGCCATCGTGGCGCAGTGAGACTACGTGTGACTGCAAAGATTGTGGGTTCAATTCCCATTAGGAGGAAAGGTTATATTTAAATAATATATACACAAAGCAAACGTGCCATTTTAATCCGCCAAATTACACGCAATGTCTCAAATTCGGACGGATAGTCTTGACACTAAATACTTTGGGTATGTCGAAGAAAACTACAAAAAAAATCTATACTAAATAAACATAATAGTTTGAAATTTAAATTAACCTCTGATAAAAAACTTTGAAACTGTGACCGATAACTAAGTAAACAATTCCTTGACAACTCAAAAAAACAAAGTCTAAACTGTCCAACGTCTGGTCTTAATACATTTATCAGTGCCTCATACATTATTCAGTAAGGTGTAACACTTACTGTGCGGTTGGCGTATACCCAGAAGATAGTGTTATAGTTTATTAGCTAAATATTGCTCAGATATTTTCGGACTTCCGGTTAGTTGCAGCTTGCACGTGCTTTAGCTGATGTAATTTTTAAATATATATATATATTAAAAATGAGATATTAGACAATATTTGTGATAGTCCTGGAAGCGAATTTCGATTCATGGTAGTTTTTGGTACGAATCCAAGCATATAAAATTATATATTAAAAACGGGCTTCCTAAGGTCTTGTGTGTCATATAAATATGGAAAGCAGAAGAAGAACGGGACTTTTTAATTGTTTATTAATTTTGTAAGGTTGACGAAATATGTTACTGTAAAAACCCGCACGGATTCTTTAATGGTAAAAGTCTGAACTGTTCCTGTCGTAACTTAATCAACATTTACCATGTTGCTTAGAAATAAAATAAAAGAATTATGGAAGCATAGCTTGGAAATGATTAATGATCAAAAAATAGTTCAAGCTTTTACCATGGAAAGTATTAGGATTTACCGTACTTCGGACCTTTACGCGTTTATATATCTAGAATATTGTACAATATGCATAACATATGTTGTAGGCTTTACAGCTAAAGCATATCTTATGTTACAAAGCTTATGTGTATGCATTTACATTTTCTAGTAGTTTACAGATTAAATAGTGTGAATCCTTTGTTGTTTTTGTATTCTAACTTTATTTAACTTTACTGTCAATTAAACACTGTCATCTACTTTACGGCTTCATAAAACTAATGCTGTCACAGTGTAGTTGTTCCAGTTTGACAGATCGTGTTTTCGATTTTGAATTAATATAAGATTTTTTTTACCTTCACACTTTTTCCCGTATAAGGGTAGTCAAAGGCCGTCCTCCTCTTTCCGACCGAATTCAATATTTTGCATATTAGGTGGTGGCCCACAACGTCGCGCTTTGATGATCATTACTCCGGATGGAAATCAAACCCACCTATTTCAGCCAGACATTTTCACCATGCCATGAGGGCCTATACAGACAGAAACTATTAATATTACAAATTATAGAATAAAAATAAAATGTAGAAACATTATTTGCAGTCACTCAGACAGTCATACAATTTAACTGCGCCAAGATTACGTCATTTTGAATAGCTCTTAAATAAAATCATTATTCAAACCCAAATGGAACAAAATGAGTTCAAATAAAAAGCTGTATTTAACTTAAGCATTCATTTCCCATTCTCTTAAAGAATACGACAAATCTTTTCTTCAAATATTATAATTTCTACTCGAGATCGATCATTATTAGAATACTAGCGACCCGCTTGCGGCTTCACCCGTCTGAACAGCTGGTATGGTAGCTGTTTCCTATTTTCGGCGGCCTCTTCGTAAAACAATAAAATTCCTGTAAAAACTAAATAAAAACTAAGAGAAAAAAAACCTATGTTCATTCCAACACCCTCAAGTATCTGTATATAAAATTTCATCACAATCGGTTTGTCAGAGTTACTTTCGCATTTATACTATGGATAGTATGGATTGTATAAAATTGGCATAAACGAGGCCGTCGTGGCATAGTATGAGAGTGCCTCACTGTAACTGCCATGGTTATTGGTTCTATACACTGGGAGGAATAACCATGCATCATTAAATTATTAATATACTTAAATATTTCAAAACAACACTTTCTCTTTGTCTCTGTCTCCGTCTGTCTCTAAAATTATCAAATTATGGATAACAGTTTCTTGACACTAGATTATGAACCGTATTAAGCGTATTTAAAGCGAAAAAAGCGAAAATGCCTTTATTAGATTGATCAATTTTACATTACATTACATAGACGATTACGTCTCGCGTACATATTAAGGACAAGACCTTTTACTCAGACAAAAGCTTAGTAACAGCTCCCTAGCTTTGTCTTCCCTCGTTATCAGAGAGTAATAGAACTATTCTTATCTTTTTTCTTTTGGATAAAATCTTGACTTACACAAGCTTTATCTTTTTAGTTGAATCATGTAATAGATGGACACCATTATGGCGCAGTGGTAGTGAATACATATCGAAATTAGTTCAAATTGTAAATTTTAGTGCTTAAACTTTTTTGATTGACACATTTTTAGTTAAATCCAAATGAAATAAAGTCTCGATTTACATTGAGTATGCAATTTACAAAGAACTCATAATTAACGAATTACGTGGAATATTTAACAATATGGCTGAAAATATATTTTAACGAGACCTTCGTGGCATAGTGTGAGTGTGCCTGATTGTAACCGCGATGGTTGTTGGTTCAATACACTGGGGAGAATAATCATCATTAAATTATTGCCAACACTGCTATAGAAGTGGAGGAAAATAGCGTAAAACTTTTTTTCCGCTTACAAAAACCTATTTATCCTGAATTTCCACCATCACCATAGTTCATATTAAGTTTATGAATTCGAATTATATGCATATTATCTGTAAATGAGATATATGCTTCAATTCATCTTTCTCTACTCGAAAAATCCTAGAGACGTTGAACTACAACAAATATAATAGAATAGAAAAAATACTACAAGTACATGATTATTTTTAAAAAATATAAAAATAATATCTAGTCCACCAGAGTTTATACTACTCGTAGAAAATCGATCATTTCTATTTATATCGTTCGTATTTCAAAGCTTATATATATATATATATATATATATATATTTTATACTTATTATTTAAAGGGGAACATTTCGCAAATTTTATACACTATATAGATCTATATAGATGATTAGATAGCTAAAGAAGTAAAACGAAGTGCACATTCACATATTTAAAAAAGGTCCGGGAGTATGCGTGACCGTACTTCATGCAAGTGGGTATTTGGCATTTGGCTATTTTAATAATACCCACTCAACCTTTTTCTGGACTTAATGATTATTACTGTAGAACACTTCAAACATTGATTTTCAATTATATGCACTTCAAGTACATTTAATTTAATAATCATAGGTGCCTCTATCATGTATATATATATATATATATATATAAATATATATTACGCAGGAAAACACCCTAAATTGTAATCGAACCCACAACCAACCCTGACTTAAAACGCACATAGCCTATAGCGCATATAGCGAATATCAATGTATAGACCGTCGCGTGACCGTGGATGTTTTTTTACTTAGATGATTTAATATATTCAGTGACAGAAAGACATTTTTTATATTTTGATATATATATATATTGATATATCAAAATGCTACAAATGGGGAACGTAGTAATTTATCATTACTTTTTCTCTGTCTACGTACCAATAATACAAGGGTAATAATTTGAAATGAAACTATTTTTAACAGGATTAATCGCGTATAATGTTGGTATTAGAAAATACATTTTAGATCCCGACATTTCGAACACTTTACAGTGGTCCGTGGTCACAGGTAGACTGAGGTGGCACTTGTCTGTCATTTGATACAATTATTATCTCCAACTACCGCCAACGATTTCTTAGTTGCCTCGCGTACTGCCCTGGATTCTTGCAAAATGAGCTGACTGTATCCTGCTCTCTGGTGTGATCGGATTGAGACTTCAGTTTTCAGTATTAGGTCCCAGGTGGTAGAAAGTTTCCAACTGTCTTCTCTTTTGAAATTGGGGTATTTTTGTATTTCAATAGCCTCGCGGATCATCCTTGGGATATATCTGTTTTCCCTAGCGAGCATATGAGATTTATCAAACCTAATGTAATGGTTGGGTTTATCCGTTGTATACTCACACACAGCTGACTTCGATACACGCCCATTCTTGATATCGGAGATGTGTTCCATCACCCTTATACCGATGCTTCTCTTTGACCAATGAAAGATAAGCCACAGTCACAATCTAGTTTGTATATACCAGCACACTGCAAAGGAATATTACTGGTCTTACGAACTTGCTCATTTTTTTGTTAGGCTTTAATATAGTTTTTACTGAAGCTTTCCTTAGGATATTGCCAATCCTGTCTGTAACTCCCTTCACATATGGTAGTAGTGCTGGTTGTCTCTCCACTGTGAGCGGCTTGTTAGTTTTCCCACGACGCTTGCGGGGAACGGGTAGCTTGTTCAGATGAAGCTGTGTACGGTGGTGGTGGGATTCACCATTGAAATATCTGTTAGTGTGAGTGGGTTTCCTATACACTGTGTGGTCTACTGTGCCATTAGGATTTTTTATAACTGAAACATCAAGAAAAGTTAAAAAAATATTTGCCTGTAATTCTATTGTAAATTGAATATTTTTATTAATAGAATTGAGGTGGTTAAGGAATATATAAATATTGTCCGTAGGTAAAATTATGAAAGTATCATCTACGTACCGCTTATATATCCTAGGAATATATACACTGCTAAGAGCCATCTCTTTAAAGTCCTCCATGTATATATCTGCTATTACTGGGGTAATAGGCGAACTCATAGCAATGCCATCTATTTGTAAATAGAATACTTGACTGAACACTAGATATGCGGATGTTAGGCAGTGTTTTAAAAGTTCAAGATATTCCTTAGGCATCTTGTTATCCACCGGCTTTCTTTTGACAATCTTGATGCAGTCCTTTATTGGTATACTGGTAAACAGCGACTGGACATCAAAACTGTCTTTTAGTCCGCTAACAAAATGGTATGAATACCTACCATGAGATATTGTGTGCCCACGTAGTGGAGACAGTACTTTCGCGACGTGTTGTGCCAGTTTACACATCGGCGTATCGATCTGGCTGACTATAGGACGAAGCGGTATATATTTTTTGTGTATTTTTAGTAACCCATACAACTTTGGAGGTTTTACACAACTAGGCACGAGAGATTTAATGTCAAGACTAAGTTTCTTCGCATGTTTTGATATTAAAACAAATGTTTTTAAGTATTTTTGTTGTGGGTCTTTGTCAACAATTTAATAAGTTTTTTGATCCGATAGTAATACTGATGGGAAGCCTCCGAATCTTCCCTTAAAATCTGGTTTTTATCGTTATTATTATGAGGATATTTACTTATCGGAACCTGGCATTTCTCTCCTATACACAACCTCCCATGAATAGAATTTAAACCTATATTCACCGTTTTCACTCATAAATCATACACATAATCATATTTTCTACGTATATATACATATAAGTATGTTTCCGACTGAAACCCTCATAGTAGGATTTTATTTCTCCGCTCTGATACTTGAAATAAAGCGCGGCGTTAAGTTCCGCCACTCAACACGCGAGCAAGAGAGAACTTAAGCAAGTCAAGCACTCCGTTTTCCACTTTCGACCCGAAAGAGACTGCTATGCTGCTATAAAAAGCGCCAAACTGTGTTTGTTGAATTGAATAAAACACTTTGACTTTGAAACGCGAGCTTTTTGACAGTGAAACTTGCCAAATCCGAGATTTTAAACAAAAAGTGACATGTTTTCACATTTGACAGTGTTTTGGTAACAGAATAAACGGAATTGTACACATTTGGAGCCAGTTACACATTGTGCTGACAATTATCATAGCTGAAGTCGATTAGATGTTTAGTTAAACGTAATTGCGACTTCTATTTACCAGCATATTAGTAGACTAATGAGGACATCTATTGTGGGATCAACCGCGATAGGAGTTCGTGTACAATTAAATGAAAAATATTTAGCTCATAATTTATTTAACAAATAAAGTAATTGTATGAATTTGTTTTTCTTTTTCCGTTATTGTTATGTAAAAATTAAGAATTGAATTCAACAATTTTATTTATTACTTGTTATTGTTCGTATCAATTAGAAACAGTCTAAGCAAGAATGTAATAAATTAGAATATTTAATTGAATTTAAGATATTGCGTGTTGAGTAGCGGAATTAAAACACTTTGATAAACATTTATTAAATAATTTGAACGCAGCGGGTTTGAACCCGCGCCTCTGGAAAACCGTTCAAGCGCTCTAACCGCTAAGCTGTGCATTTTTATACGATTTCTAAATATATCTTATATATTTAGTTTTACACATACACAAAGTGGGTCAGGCCTATTTTCACGTACCAGCATGTGAAGCAGTAGGTAAAGCCACTATACACACACGCTACACACACCGTCCCCGCCGGTGGAGACGAGGTCCCAGTTTTCCAACGGCTCATTACGTACAGGGCACCAAGCGTCCTAGCCAGCAGGCCTAGCTCAGACTGAGCGAAGAAAAGTCCCCCACGACAAACGACTCGACTACTCGAAGACTACTCGACTACTCGAGACTCGAACCTCGACTTGCGACACAAGTCGAAGTTCGAGTCTCACATGAGGCGCCCTTGCGTCACCGTGGAACTGATTTGATAGTTTCCTCTCGAGGTCTCCAAGCCGGAGCTCTTTTAGCTCGGCCTCCCCCAAAACGTGGTGACGCACTATGGCCAACAGCATACAACAATAAAAAAAAACATTTCTCTGAGTGAAAATTGAACTTACTACTACGGTGCTTACAGTCCGACGCTGTCGTACTAAGTAATCTATACAAATAAATAATAAATCATCTCTGGAACGATTGGACCGATTTTGATGGGACTTTTACTGGCAGATAGCTGATGTAATACGGAGTAGCTTAGGCTACTTTTATTCTAGAATTTCACGCAGACAAAGTCAAGGGCACAGCTAAAGAACTATATAAATTGTTTAACATAAATAAAAAAAAACAATGGAAACAATTTTAATCTAATTATTTATATAATTGTAAATTTTCTTGACTGTGTACTGAACAACCACTTATCTTGTACAGAATAAGTAAATAATATAAAAGAAAAATAAATCAGTTCTTCATAAATACTAAAAAGCTAAATGATACATTATAAGTAACCGATGTTAAATATTACATGGGAGTATTGCTTCAGGCATCGGTATGATTTATATAAAATTTATTTGTATGATACCATTTATTTGTCGATTTCTTTTATAATTTATAGAAAGGCACTGATTTTTATATAAACTGTCTTTCTGTTAAAGTTTTTTTTATATGCAATATTTATATAGCTTTAGATGTTAAAAATGTCGTAGTAGAATATTAGTTAATAAATGTATATATAATATATTTATATATGGTTTTCATTTTTTGCATTCAATTTTCATTTATGTTGATAAAACTTAAATATATTTTTCAGATTCACGCTTTGTCCTGCATAGCAACGTTTTAAGAAAAAAACTTAGTGTTCAGATCCTATTTTTTTTGTGTCGCTGGGAAATTCAATTATTTAACCCGTAAAAACCCTCTTGGGAACGTCGCAGGTTAGATCCCGCACATACTACGACACCTCGTTTGACTTACCGCCACTCCTCTTACACCCTGGCTTATGACGGTAGAGCGGGTTGCACTGGCGCTGGACTTGTGAACCCGCTTCGCAGTCCCGTCCAATGCGACTAAATGTTGAGACCCTCCGTTAACTATAAGCACACTGTGTTTTGTGTGGCGGACTAAACGCCTCGCTTTGTTTTACAAGAGCGGAACAATGAAGTTCACCCGAGAGGAACTCGAACTCACAACGAATTGTGTTTACAGCTAGACGCAGTCCCTTTATGAAAACTTGATGAAAATCTTAACTCTATCAACATTACACCCACTAAATATTTATTTTCATTTTCAAATTAAAAAGATAGTAACGAGTTTGAAAACCTTCATTTATGTACATTTAAGCAACAATATTCATTTTATTTGCTGGAACTCAATAATATTCATACAAACGCCTTGAAACGGTGAAATTTGTTGCATTCCATGCCGGATGTTACATAGCGTCTCTGTTTATTTCATATTTATTACGCTATTATCACGAAACCTTTTTAACTACAAGCTTATATTAGGTATTCTACTGAAACAGCCTTTACGTTCTTTCATACAAAATTAAAATAAATATAAATGAATATACGTTCTTTCATATAAAATTAAAATAAATATAATTGTTTGTTTATTATAAATAGGAGTGTATGAATAACATTTTGTAATTAAACAAGCTTTTAGTGTACTTTGTTTGAGTTATATATTAGTTTTATAAATGAGAAAAAATGTTTTTTGTAACGTTTAAATTATGAAATTGCTATGCTTTTAGGCTTAATAATAGTTTGTCCTCCCTCTACCTAAATTTCCGCTTACACACATTGTCACTAAGTAAAAGGAGTGTGGAGACATGAGTGACATCGATAGAATCTAGAAACCTAGAAAATATATTTTTTTTTTTGAAACCGTTTATAAATTTGAAAGAAGCGAGATTTAAATCCCCCCATATCATTATGTCATAATATAAATTATCAAAAAGCGCAATGGCCACTAAGTCATGCGCTCTACATCCGGCTTATTACAAAATTATTTTTGTTGTTACCATATCTGTAGAGAGACTTCACAAATTTCTGCAACCCAAATATTATTTCTACGAACAATAGATTGGCACAAGATTAACCTAAAAATGGTTTTCATATACTAAGTATTTGAATACCACTTTAAAAATTATAAACACTTGCTACGTAATAGCAAATTCGGTTAATAAAGAAAGCTTAAGAGTAAAACTTTTTTCGTTATCGTCATTGTCATGGTGGGAAAATTAGGTTCATGGTATGTATACCATACAATGTATTGTATGGTCATCGGAATCGGGCTCGTAGGCAATTTTTAAGAGTGCTTAAAGTGTAGCCAGATTTCCTTGCAAAGACGAATAGATTCAAGTGACAATAAATAAAAGCGTTTTAAAAATTACAGTAAATTCTCCATATGTTCAAGAATTTTCTTTATTCAATGAGACGAAGTCCATCTAAGTGTATTTGGATGTAGCGCACAGTAGGTTATGTCTGATGTCCGTAGGGAATACTTCCAATGATTAAAATTCGATTTCGCTTCGATATACCTATGTCTCAAGTTAGAGCAGTTGGTTTCTGTTATATATTAATTAATATATTTGAATCGTATTAAGAGACTGTATCTTTTATATTCGAAATATATATATATATATATATATATATATATATATATATATATATAAATGTTTCGTTTATCAGCAATATCGATTACGTGGAATCTGATTTTTTATTTTTGTTAATGAATTAAATACTTGTTAAGTAATAAAGGTCATCAATGAACAATTGAACGTCGTCGTAAACACTGATTGGTTGTGAGTTAGATTTCACTCATTCGTAGATATGATTATATCTAAATTATTTTTATTTCATACAGTCTTATGAGAAAATGCATTACGATACGAACTTATTTGCTTGTTCTCAACACTAAATGGCTCAAATTTTTGCGAAAAGCGGAAAGTAGAATGCCGTGACACTAGATTCTCTCTGATGTAAAATAAGAAAAAAATATAGCGCAGTTCAAGTCAAGTTTGCGATAGAGACACATCCTCTAGACGCAAGTGAAGTGATTTAAACTAACATAGTTTTTTTTTTTTATTTTTAAAGTTATTCCCACACTAAGGAAATTGAAAAAGATATATTTAGGAAACGTATAAAAATTGGAACGCATCAGGATTTGAACCCGCGCCTTTTGAAAGCCGTTCAAGCGCTCTGACCGCTAAGCCATTTTCAGCAGGTTGTTCGTAGAATAACCTTTGAATAGCGGAAATTTGTAAAAATCACTCTACAGAGATGCTAACAAAAAATATAACTGGTAAAAAGCGTATAAGAATTTCAACGTAGCTGGATGTAGAACGCATGGCTTAACGGTCAGAGCACTTGAACAGTTTTCAAGAGGCGCGGGTTTAAATCCTGCTGCGTTCAAATTTTTATTCGTTTCCTAAATATAACATACATTGTTCCTTAAAAGCTATTTGCAACAAATTCTGTATTAAAATTTGTGCTCTCTCGAATATATCAATTCCCATTCACGATTCTACATTTCTATCAAATATTGAACTCTATACAGAACCTTAGAACTAACGGTTTATACCTAGTGTGTGACAGTTGTGAGGCATATACTGAAACTTGCAGTGCAATCGCCGAACATAGGAAGCGGACGTTACAATCTACATTTATCGAAGAAATTTAATATCAGTTCGCTGTCGGCTTACTGTAGTCGCTAGCCACTGCGTTTACTTTACATATTTTGTATTGTAAATGTTTTAGAGCGTCATATTTTTTCCCGTTTCAACAAAGATTCTTAACTTTTTGCCCGAATTTGAGACATTGTGTTTTAAATATAGGAACGCCGCACTTTGTTTTATTTGAAGGGATATTGAAAATAATTGAAATATGTTAATTTATCCGAAAAGTCTGTATGGCGGAACATGAACGTCTAGCTTAGTTTACTAATAATCTTTTAAAGGGTTGCGAAAATTATATATATATATATATATATATATAAAATATATATATGTGAATTTGCTGTAAAAATCAAAATATTTTTTATAAATTTGTAAGACGCTATTGGTCATGTCATTAGCGGGATACAAAACCGTCGAAAGCCGGACCTTTTGTTTGACCGACGAGCTCATTAAAACCTCAACGTCATCCTTTGTCCTTTCCAAACAGCTTGACTGTTTTTCAACATAGCCGAATTTCGAGTTCAACGAAAATTGCCCACTTTTAGAATACTTGTGTAATTTTTCTATGTACACTTTTAACTTGGTTATAAATTTTGGTAAAATACTATGGTGAAGGAGCTGTAACCTATGATTTTCGCATCCCGCAATCCCATTAAATTAAATTAGCAGCTTCAGTTTTTTCTAGCATAATAGGAGACTTACTATAAATATACATAATTATCCACAAATATTGTTACAGGGAAAAAAATATATATTGCCCGTAACGTCGTCAAAATGGTCTTCATTGGTTACAATACTGTCCTTTAAATGTTGAGTCACTCTTTCTATTGGAAAACTTTTTACAAACAATTGGTTGGATTGTTTTAGGCACTCCAAATTATCATGGCGTTTAGAGCAACCGTTATTCTCTAAACCATAAATAATAATCCAGTAAATTCAGAACAGGACTAGATGATGGCTTGTCTTCAACTCTGATGGAGTTCGGAACGATAGTTTCTAGCCAAGTTTGGGTGGATCAAGCTTTATGACCCGGCACCGAGACTTGTTTTATTAAGGGGCTTACCTACATCAAGAATGCTATCTTGATACACTTATGCTGATGTTAGGATACCTTTTTCAAAAATATGGCTTTGTCACTCCTTCATAGCGAACACCCCACCCAACCATCAACCATGAAGGCGCATAATGCCCACGTTTTACTCTGTTGACTAATTGGGAAGCTTCTTTAGAGCTTTTAGCATAAATACCGTCCTTTTGTTTGTAATAATATTGCTCAATAGCAAAAGTTTTCTCTACCGTAAACAAAATTTTTCTGTGACTTCCCTTTAAAATAGTTGTTTTGATTTTACTACCACCCTATTCTTTTTTTAATTATCAGTTAAAAAATAACCAGTGCATCTCTTATTGGCTGCAATTCCTGTTTTTTTTTTAAATACGTAACAGGTTCTAGGTGCTAACCTTATGTTCCGAAACAAAATCTTTTGTTTTTGGATAGGATATCTTCGACTTATTTCCCTTATTGCTTTGATCCCCTTCTTCATACGAATACTACGTGGATAGTTAGATCTTTTTCTGTCACAAACAAAGGAGTTTACATTGTTTCTATCAATAGCCCGATACACACACATTTGACTAAAACCTAGCGTCTGGAACATGTATTTCAACTATACCTTACCATACATTCTATATAAAATGCAACCACAGTGATTCGATTTTCTTTACTACCCCACACCATTTTGAAATCACAAAATATTTAACAATATATTGGAGGGATAATAAGAAAACATAATGAACAATCGTATAAAATATTACAGATTCCAAATTTACAAATAACATTTTGTGTATTTTTATTTACAACAGTATTTATGACCAGACTAAGCTATACCACTCAGTCAGTCACATATATTTCAATAATTTACATTTTCCACTCTAGTAAGACAAAGTGTTGTATTTCGCCATTCAATAGTGTCTCGAACTTAGACGGAAAGCAAATGTGGAGCGTCTTTACACTAGGTTCTTTTATTCTGCTAGATGGACAAAAACGTGTAGCAGATAGTTTCATTTTAACTAACATCTTAACAATGCCCCCACCCCCCTTTTTAATATCTATACTTTATATCAGAAGCTCTGTTTGTCTGTCTTTCTGTCTGTGACGTTACGGCGACAAACCGCTTAACCGATTGATGTATGTATATGTGATAATACATACATCAATCAGTTCAGCGGTCTTGGAATGAACTTAGGCTAGGTTTTCTCCTATTTCAATTAGTGTTTTTAAGAATTGGCCGAAAAAACAAAACAGCTTGTATATAATAGTTCACGCAGGTGAAACCGCGAGTAGATCGCTAGTATCAAATATAATATGTGCCCCGTATAACGACTTTCTGAGTATTTATCAGTGTTTTTGCTGCTCGCACCATTAACGTTTTCGCTCATCGTAAATTTGGTATAAACGATACAAATAAAGTGTAAAACAAACATTGGGAAGCAATAATCCGAGAATATTAAATAAATTTTCACTGAAAATCGATACACCTACTCCATTTTAATATTACACACTTCTTTCACATTCAGTAAAATATTTTTTCATATGTGGGTTTACTTTTATAAGTCAATATCCATTTATTGAGTGGTTGTAATTACTAATAGTACTTGATATTATTTTCATTGTTTTTATATATAAGTTTTAATAAATAAATAAGTTCCAGAAGCTATCGTGGCGCAGTGGCACAGCGTTTCAATGCAAGTGCGATTGGTTGTGGGTTCGATTCTCACTCAGAGGAATGGGTATATTTATTTATTTTCTTAGTTCTGGTACAATACAAACGCGACGGTGAGTTCCACCAATCAACACCCAATGTCGTGAATTCGGGCGGAAAGTGAAGTAAGGAGTGTCTTGACATTAGGTTTTCTGTGACAATCTTGCTATGAGGGAAATAGCGTGCAGATGTATAAGAATAATTTCATTTATAAATTTGTACCGTCCCAACGCAAAATTTCTATATAATGATTGATACAATGTATGTGATAGTTTGATACCACAGTATATGAACCCACACTACTGAATACGTAAATTTCAATACGTGCATTTGTTAGAGTGGAGGCATAACGCATCGAGACACGAGTGACATCTATAAACGCGATTGTTGGCAGGATCACGATTCCATCTCGGGAACATATTTTCATTCTCCGCTCTGTGTAAAGGCAAAGCGCGGTGTTGCGAATGCCGCCACTCAACGCAATGTCTGGAATTCAGGCTGAAACTGGAGAACGGAGTGTCTTTACACTATATTATCTCTGTCTATCCTGCTATGCATTTAAATCGCGTGAGAAATATCGGTAAAAAATTTTTTTCATTTTTTTAGAAGTGTTGTATTACACTAAGGTAATTGAAAAGGCATATTTAGCAAACGTATAAAAATTTGAACGCAGCAGAGTTTGAACTTCCCTCGCCTGCTTCCAGTTTTTCAGGGGCGCGGGTTCAAAGTCACTTCCACATTCATTCTACCTAATTATGTCTATATCGGTAAAATCTTTTGCAGCTATAGTAACAACATGAACCTACAATGATAATAATGATTGCTAGCATTATACAGTGTGGACCGCAAGCTGATAGAGGTGACCTATTTATAATCCACAAAGGAATATTATGAGAGCTGTTTCTATATTGTTTGTTTGTAAGAACATTTCCGCTTTTTAAAATAATATGTACTCGTAATTAATCTATTGTAAACATTTATAGAAGCAAATTGTAGTCTAGAAGTTAATTTAAGACATTATTATTTATTTTTAATTTAAGTTTTACACATTTTGCTACTGTTCATGTATTAGGATATTTATTATGTTATATACAATAAAAAAAATAACGAATAAGATAAAATAGCAGTAGAACATTGTATGTTGAGTGAACGGAAGCGGATCCCAACGCCGCGCTTCGACTTCACTTAGTATAAGTAGTATACAATTATCAATCATAAAAATAACACAAAAGAAACCTACTTTTTCTCGTTTTCGTACATCTCGCTCGTATGCAAATTGAGATTAAATTAGCCATTACACAAACTAACCTGCCAAGATATAATTTTAACTATTCTATTTGACTAGCCAAATAGTATTAATTATCATTTATTTTGATATTCTACTCATTAATTTTAATGAAAACAAAGCAAAAAGCAGCTTCATGTTATTTCCCGCATTCCGCAAACACGCCGTTTAACTTTCGCATAACTTTCAGCCCGACATCGAGACATTGCGCATTAAGTTTCTGACGCCACGCTATGCCTTCCAGAGCGGATAAATGGCTAGCAGAGTATAGAAATGAATTTAAATCATTTCTCCAAGTGGGGATTGAGCCCTCAAACAATCGCATTTATAGCCAGACGCTGCGAACTTCACGATGGCCTTAGTCAATCTTTTGACCAAGTTTCTTCTTCTAATAATTTTGGAACTCGTGTATGTAACTATGTGTATCAACTTTACCGCAACAACTATAAAATGTCCCCGTAAAAATAGTATTTGAATTGCTACGAAAGTATTTTCATCTAAAGCCAATAATTACAGCGATTAAAATTTAAACGCAAAATAAAACCCTATCACGTCGTCCGCCTTTATAGTGTCTGAATAGAAAACTTGAACTTTTACATACAATAGAATTTTTCATTATTTTATCTTGAAATGCCAATTGTTTTTAATATATTTTAGATCTTATGTAAGAATCTATAAAATGTATATGGTGAGATAAATAATGTTTTGAGGGTAGGTGTTACTGGGGAACTTAGTGTGTTGGTGATAACGGAGTGTCTTGACACTAGCTTCTACAGAAGCTTTTTTTTCTATTTGAGGAATGTAGATGGCCTTATACTACAAGGAAATGAATCTAAAAAAATGAGAAGCATAATTTTTTTATCAATGATTAAAAAAAGATTTACAACAAGATCGCTACATTTTAATAAGAACATTGTTAATTTTTTTTACATTTGAAAGTGTTAATCACACACTTAGAAAATTGAAAAACATATTTAGAAAACGTATAAACAATTGAAAACTACGGGATGCGAACCCGCGTCTCTTGTAAACCGTCCCCCCTTTGCGCTCGTCTTTGAACGGTTCGAATTTTGATACGTTTTCTAAATATATTTAACATTGTTTTAAACGTATCCGGAAGTAATTAGGAAGGCATCTGCGATAATTATATATTATAATAAACGGCCGCTTTACCAAGCTTTGTTTACTAAAGAGCGATGTTTCAAGTTAAAATAAATTGGTTCCAAATTGGAGGATTATCAAAAATAAACCTTTGAAGAGACTTGTAGAGTTTATTTTTATTGTCTGTTATGCATTATTTTATTTTTATTTATGTGTAAATCGTAGAAGTTATGTGAAATACAGAAGGGAGATAGAGAGTGACTAATTATATAATATATGTAAAATTAGGGTATGCTAAGGCCAAGTACATAACAAAATCATAAAATCAAAATATGAATATTCTCTGTTCAAATACGCTATTACAAACACTTTTGAATCGTCAATTAAAATGTCAGTATGGTCAGCACTACCAGAAGCTACTACCAGCTCGGAAGAGAGTTCGACTGAGAACAATCGGGGAAAGAATACAATTTTAATTCAATCAATCATTTAATATCTTACATTAATATTCTAATGTAGTCATATCTTTAATATTTCTAAACGTTTCATCATATAAACTTTGCAATACTAAAACCCGATTGAGTTTGATATATTTATATAGGGAAGTTAAAAAGTCTCGACCACCACTCTCCACCACCAGTCTCGACCATCACTCTCCACCACCAGTCTCGACCATCACTCGAAAAACCAGGTCGGAATAAAAGATCGCTGTCATAAAGGTAACTGATGCAATAAGTCATTTTTTTTTTTACATAAAATGATTACACCTATCGACCCTGGGTGTCGAACTTGCTAATACCATACCAAACCACCATGTCATACCAAAGTCACTGAGTTCCGCATATTAGCAAAAATAACAAAAAAAAACATACCTACATACAAACAAATATTGTAACACATTCATGAACTTGATTTATAAAGTGCTATCCACCGGACGTCAGCTTCTTCCGGACCGTCCCCAAACAAACATATCGAGTTCAGTTAATCGGCTGGGTAACCTCACCCTTCACCGGAAGACGCGATACCAGGGTAACATAACGGGGTGGGAACATATAGTCGTGTGTCATGTTATCTTTATGTTTTAGTACATTCTGATTTAAATTATGACACATTTTTGAATTTAAGCCCTTGTTTTTTGGAGATTCGCGCTTGTTGCCGCATGTCAGTCAGAGTCAGCTGGTTAGTCAGAGTCAGCAGGTCAGTCAGAAAGCACCGTGTCAAGACACTCTGATTCCCATTTGATTTTTATTTGCTCTATACATATACATATTAGTATTTACGGCATATTAAATACGGCATTGAGTTTATAGAATTTTTTGCATTTATTCATCCTCATTCATATTCATATAATTTTTCCACGTGATTCAAGTAGAGTTAGTAGAAAAATTATAAAATTTGCTAAATTTTGTAAGTTAGATTAAAACTAGTTAGAAGTATACTAGCCTTGTGGAGAAAATAATAAAAGAAGTTAACACGATTTTTATAACAAACCTCCTCCGGAAGGCGTGATAACGCAGCGTGACATAACGGAGTGTCGCGTTCTCTTTATATTTTAGAATATTTTTATTCAATTTTTTTTTTATATTTCTGTGCATATACGCTATATGCTATTTAAAATAAGGAATGTTTTTGTTTGATAATATAAAATTAAACAATTTGTTTGATAATATAAAAACAATAGACGTGCTGGTACTACTTTTAGTAATTTTCAGTTTTACGTAAGGTCTGGACTCTAGAGAGTCTATGAAGTAAAAAAAAACTAGTCCAATTTATTAATGTATAAGTCGATAATATTGATAATATCTTAAATTTTTCTAGTAGCGAATGAAAGATATTTGATTAAGTTATGTTTCTCAAATTTTTAATATAACATTCTTTTTCGGAAATGTTTACATAACGAAATAGGGACGAAAATATGTCACGTTTTCTTTACAATTTAGTATATTGCAAGCTTAATTTTGATTTACCCTTATTAAATTTATGTATTACATACACATTTTAATCAAAGCCTTTTTTCGCATTGAATAAGTTATTTAAAAAGCACAGTTATACTTATTTTTAGAGAACGTATAATAATTTAAACGCAGCGGGATTCGAACCCGCGCCTCTTGGACTTCCAAGAGGATGGTTGCTCTTAGACGGTTTTCAAATTTTTATACTTTTTCTTATAATATGTTTTTCAATTTCCTACGTGTGTGATTAACATTTTAAAAAACAGTTATACTATTAGGCTTTAGTAAAACTCTACCATTTTGAAATATTTGACATATTTTGCATTTTTTTTAGCCTTTTTATCGCTTCTAAAGTTCTATCGACGAAAAAAGAAGAAACTTTCCCAAGAAATATTTCCCAGCGACAAAAAAAAGGAGAAAAAAACTTACCCAACATTGCAATAAGCTTACCCAGTTAAATAATGCGTGTACATTCTGTTACAGTTTAAAATCGATTTTTACTTAAGACTTGTAACAATGAACGAAGAGGTCGTTGTAACGTTGGAAAGTAGTCAGGAAGTGCATGCGTGTGTAAGATCTTTATAGATTCGAATTCTACTAAAGGGATGTTTTCGTATATACTACTTTGTCGTTCAATTTGCGGCGTTAGGTTCCATTTCCAAACACGCTAATATCTGTTGGTCAAGAAAATAAAAATTCGGAGGATATATCACCAGGCTTTTCTACATTCTTCTTAAAATATAGAGGCTACCGTGGCACAATGGGACGGTGTCTATAGCCATTATTGGCTTTGGCTTCGATTCCCACTCATGAATTATCAGAACTTTTATTTTTATTTCATTATATTTATTTGTTCTTATCGGTGTACAAGACTAAGCGTGAAGTTAAGTTCCGCGACTCAAATCCGTTTATATATAGTTCTGAGTTTGGACAGAAAGTGGAGAACGGAATGTCTTGGCTTAAATTTCTCTTTGACTTCCCAGAATCCGTTATGCGGAAAAAAAGTGACGCTCAAAAAAATATTTAAATATACTATAATAAAAATACAGACTATAATTAAACATATAAAAATATATTAGTCGCTTACTTTCTAAGCAGGTATAATCTTTAACTCAATGTAAATAAAGAACATATTCCCACAGCTGCAGAGGAAAGAGCTAACAATGCTGAAAAAAAGGCATAACTTGTAGGACACGTAAGGATGTTAAGGCTACGATGTGATAAGACTTTATCGTTTCGTTGATTTGTTACAGCTCGAAGGGATCATAGGAAATGTTTTAGACATATCTAATATATATATTTGATGAAAATGTGTGACATATTTTGAAAATGTATGAAATTTACTGAAAATGTATAAAGTATTAGCCTAGCGGAGAACATAGTGCCTTAACACTACGGTATGTTTGCCGAATCTGTAATTCAGACAAAAAAAAAAGGATCTTTCAAAATTTTATTTTAAGAAAAAAACCAGTGAGTAGTACGTTATTCCATTCTTATTTTCTGGTTAAATAATAAATACTGCATGCTAGAGACTGGAATTCAATGCGCCATATCATATTATCACAATAACAATCAATTTTAATTAATGCTCCAATAATTTCATACAATTAAGTAACAATTAATTTGTTTTAAAATAATAATTTTATATCCTTTAATTATCTCGTGGTCATCCGTTGTTTATTACTCTTATCATAGATGTAACAATAATAAACACATTGTATACATCAGCTATAATAAGAAAAACCCCAATACAAATTATTATAGCTGCAGTAATATCAACATTTAAAATGTAATTTGTATGTTAATATAGAGTTTTTTGTAGGGTTACTTAAAAATAATTATTAGCAGCTTGAGCAGCAACCACTAAACTTTTTCCGCATTTAAGATGAGATAGTCAGAAGTTAGTGTCTATACACTCCGTCCTATACAAATTATATTTATATAAAAATGTAACATTAAAAAAATACAATAATAAATTTTATTCTTGTCATATTACATTAGTAATAAAAACTTCCCATGAAACTAAATGAAATGATATAATATTTCCCAAAATTTTGCGTATTGTCCGAATTACTTCTTACCAAATTAGCCTACCGAAACGTCCTTCGATAATGCGACCCAGCAATATATCGGCCCCGCTTAATGGCCTGAACGTTATGGTAGAGTTCGCCAGCTTTCAGCTAGATTACTACAGGTCCATAAGTGTCGATGTCATTTGCTCCACTGATATTATGTTAGTGAGTTTGCTGACGTGCAGTATTTCAAAAAACGCTAAATCCACACTATTGGAAGGATTTTGTCTGGTTTGAAAGAAAGAATTTCAATATTTTTCGCTTTACCACCACGAATATTTGATTTTGTCGCAAATTTAGTTTGTGAATTATTTTAACATTCTTTTAAAGTGTTATTCATACACGTAGAAAATTGCACAGCATATATTTAGAAAACGTATAAATATGAAGGAAGCGGAATTTGAACAAGCGCCTCTTGAAACCTGTTCAAACTCTCTGACCGCTAAGCCATGCGTTCTACATCCAGCTACGTCGTCGTATTATTGTTATTAGCAACTTATATTTGTTGTTAGCAAATTTCAGCTACCAAAACAAGTATAATAAATAGCGTTCTTTCTTGCCAAACGATTGTTCGTAGAATAATCTTTGACTAGAATAAAAAAATTATACGTTTTCTAAATACATGTTATATTATTTTTGTTTGTGAATGTAAACTTGACTGTATGAAACGTAAGAATGTAGTATTCGATATTTTTTTATATCATCTGTGAAATAAAAGATATAGGCATTTGCCATAGATCATGATATACTGTATAATTTTTATTTACGTGTACATTTTGTTACAGTTTAAATTGAGTTCAGTTTAGACAGAGATTTGAATAGTCCATGTATGTTGATTAGTTTAGCCATATCTCAAAAACTACTAGATAATGTTTCATCAGAGTATATGTATATGATATGTAAAATGCTTAAATATGCGATGTGATCAACAAACATGTTAATAACGTGTTAAATTTAAATGCCCAAAACAGTAATGGATTTATGAATCAATAAAATTATATCGAACGACAAAAGAAACATACTCTATTTGATGGAGTCAATTAGGAATAATTTATATAATTTTAGTAGAACCAGTGATTTTGTGACAATAGCTTATGATCAATCATGCTATCATTTGATAGATTTCGGTTATTTTATCTCTGATATTTATTAATTTTACCTTTTGTCGATCGGAACCTAATATAGTTTAATGCCCTGAATTACTAATGAAGTGAGTGATTGAGACTCATCATGGCGCAATGGGACAGCGTCTGACTAGAAACACGATTGTGGGTTCGATTTTTACTCGGGGGAATGAATGTATTTTAATTATGTTCATTTCTCCGCTCTGGTACCTAATACAAAGCACTGCGTTGAGCCCCGACACACACACTGTTTCGATTTTGATTCGATTGTTTTGACACTAAGTTCTATCGGACTAGCGTGCTATACGGGAAATAGCGTGATGCTGAAAACAAAATATATGAGAGGTATTTCTGGGTAA
Organism: Podotricha telesiphe; assembly: GCA_038994665.1. Taxonomy (NCBI): domain Eukaryota; kingdom Metazoa; phylum Arthropoda; class Insecta; order Lepidoptera; family Nymphalidae; genus Podotricha; species Podotricha telesiphe. Next base: position 50,824 of record JAOYRR010000501.1, on the reverse strand, counting down.
GAACTCAAACCCAGAACCTCTGTCATATCACTTAGCTCTCTTATCAAAGTCATTAGCAATTAGCTCAATAAAAAGGTGAATATATGAAATGGCTCTATTATAAGTTTTTTTCTTTGTTTATAATTTATCTATATGCATATGATAAAAATGTAACTGATCGCTGTCTGTATATGGAAGATATATGAAAGAAAATAATATTATTGGCATTTGTCAATATAATAGAACCCAAAACAATGATTTTAAATTATTTTCTGTTTGTCTGCTTAGCTGATTTTAATACAGTTGTGAATATTGTTTTTGGTAATCATAACTTAACATTTTGTGTTTATTTTATTAAAATCGGTTCATAAATAAAAAAAATACAACCATCTAAATTTTTTCCATTTTTAAGTGTTAATCACACACTTAGGAAATTAAAAAACATATTTTTAGAAAACGTATATAAAAATATAAAAATTAGAACGCAGTGGAATTCAATCCCGCGCCTCTTGGAAACCGTCCAAGACCGCTAAGCAATCCGTTCTTTTAACATTTTTTAAAGTGATAATTACACACTTAGGAAGTTGAAAACTATATTTTTAAGAAACGTATAATCAAATTCAAAGTCAAATACTTCGAATTTGATTTCATTTCTTGGACGGTTTCCAAGAGGCGCGGGTAAAATCTTTATAGTTAGTTATAATCGTGTTTACGTAGGCAAAGCCGCGAGCGGGTCGCTAGTATATAATATATTTCCTAGTGATGTTCAAATTTATCGAACAGTCTTATAATTAAAACGCAATGGGCTTAACAAAGCGGTAATAGTAACAATTTACTTTCTTCCATTGAACATTGGCATACAGTTCTGGACACACTTTTGAGCTAACTAACCAACTAAGCAACGAGCCAATTACCAATTCTAGATCTCTATTGATATTTTATCAATCAACAAAATTTTGAAATACGGACTTCACTCAGTTATCTATTAATTAAATAAAATGATAGGCACCAGCTTACGTAATTAAATTTAAAGCTAAAACCATCTTGGCTTTACAGCCATAATTTTACTCCATTCGGCTATGTTGAACGGAGATTTCGAAAGGCTATTTGTGTAACAATGACTGATGAACGAATTGATGCATTAATCTATTTTGTCCATGGATGCGGGTGGAATTATTAAGAAGCCATACTTGAAACGTTGATTGGTAAGGTAATATTGTAAATTTACACTTTGTTGGTATAAAATTAGACTCTAAATTGTAGTTTGTGAATCAATCATCCTGTATTTCTTATGCTTAATAACTGATTTAGTTGTGAAATCTTATATATTACATATTCTAGATGGGATGCTTTGGAGAAAGTTCCTGGGTATTCATTATATATAATACTTTATAACTCTAGCTTTGATATTTGGAATGTAAAACGTAGAACTTCCAGTTGGTCTTGTTGCGGTAGAAATTTCAAGAAATTCTTTATAAGTGACAATTTTTTACTAAAACTAGATTTAGAAAAGGTTTTTTTTTGTATGCAGCAGGATTTAATACCGCGCCTCTTGGAAACCCAAAGATTATTCTATGAACAATCAGTAAATAATTAAATACTGTAACATTTTAAAAGTTGTAATATTTAATAAATAACATTTTCTCTTGAATTATCTTTGGGAGAAGAAATTAATAAAAATCTACAAAAACGCTAACAACATAAATAAATTGTAATAAGCGTATAAGAATTTCGATGTAGTAGGATGTAGAATGTATGACTAGAACGGTCAGAGCGCTTGATAGTTTCCAAAAAAGGCGGGTTCAAATCCCGCTGCGATTAAATTTTTATACGTTTACTAAAAATGTTTTTCAATTTGTTTAGTGCATTTTTTCCATATTATTAAATATTTCTGAACTCAATAGTTCCACCTATGAGTTAGTCAGTGAGTTGTATATAAGGAAAAACAATCAATATTATTTTTGTTTGTTCTTTGCTTTTTAGAACTAAGGGCTGAAATAGCACTACCACTAACTGAACGGAAAGTGTGAACGGATTGGCTTTTCGCTTACTCTGTCATCTGAATAAGAAAATATATACCATATTTTATACTTTGCACGAATTTAATTTATTTTCTTGGTTAGGTATCTGAAATCTTCATTGAATGTGTTTTAAGTTAGAATAATTTAGATTTCTATCACAAATAACTATGCTTTTTCACAATGTTTATTCACAAGTCGACGTTTGCGCTTTGGACAAGTAAAGTGATTGATCCTCCAGCACGTCTTTCATGACTGGGTCGGTTTGCCATTCCATTGAATTATAAGACAAAGCAATGCATAGCGTAGGTGTATTTGCATACACGCGTGGCGTTTTACAATTTCTGGTTCATAGCCCGCTGATATTTGTATTCTTTTTCTGTAAGTTTATTGATGAATCACTCCATTCTCCGTGCCTTGTGCAAGTTTATAGTTTTGTTTTAGTGATCTATTAGCGAAAATGACGTGTTGGCCTGAAACTATAGTAACGCAGTGGAACAACAGTAAATGTAAGTATTCGATTTCCACTTGGGGAATGATTATATTTAAATTACTTTCAACGGGAAAATGGGCGATAGGCAAAGCAAATTTCTTTTATACACTCAATATGACATGAAATAATTTTGTATTTATATAAATCTTTGTACAGAGATGCTAATAACAAATAAATTGGAACGTATAAGAAATTTGACGTAACCGGGTGTAGGACGCATGGCTTAGCGGTCAAAGCGCTTGGACGGTTTCCAAGAGGCGCGGACTCGAATATCGCTGCGTTCAATATTTTGTACATTTCCTAAAAATGTTTTTCAAATTCTTAAGTGCGTGAATAACTCTTAAAAAATGCTAAAAACTATTTTGTATATTTTCTATACACGATTATACTCTAGTTAAATATTTGAAATGTAAGTTGCATCACATAATAATACTAATACATAATAAAACTAAGCAAATAGATTTGGCTCCGCTTGACGCCTTTTGTCTACATTGAAAAGTGGCGAGTGGAACCAAGACACAGCGTTCTTCACTTTTAGCGTGATTAAGAGATATTGCGTGTTAAGTGGCGGAACTCAACGTGCTGTGTCTTATAGAGCGGAGAAATAAAAATAATTTATAAATGATCTTTCCCCCGAATGGGAACTGAACCCGAAATTTGGCTTTCAGATGAGCCATGACGCCAGCGATATACCTCGTTTGCAACGAATAAAAATATTCCAATACGTTAGTGCCTTCACCAGTTGGCACCGTCGTTAGATTTTTTTATAAAACCACATCGACACTTTTACGAGCAGCTATAAAAACCGCTTTGACAAATCCTAAGTAAATAACGCCGGGGAAAATAAAAACAAATGCTTTTAACCTTTCTGTAAAAATATGTCGACCCAATTTTCAAGTCTTGTTTGACTTCTTTGGAAAAATTATTCTCGTTTTTTTTTAATACCATAATCGAAATTACATAGTTTTTATTTTATGTGAAACATTATAATTATGATATGTATAGAATATTTTATATAGGTCCTTGCTTTATAAAAAAAAATTAGTTTATTAACATTACATATCAGTTGGATACTTAAACCGTTTCCTACAGTAATAGGTACAAAATCTATATTTCAAGTGGAGATATGTTAATCGACTGGCAACAATTTAAAAAATGTCAAATTTGATTACAGTCGATTACCGCTCGAATGAATTATTATATACAAATTATTTTCATTTTTCCATTCTAATACTTAAGACAAACCATGGCGTTGAGTTCCACCACTCAACACGCTATGCTATGAATATGTCTTGGAAAACGGAGAATCTCTCTCGAGGAAAATTGGAAAGATGAAAAAAAAAATAGACACATACATACATACATTTTTTTTAGCCTTTCGCCTCTTTTGCTTATGTATTAAATATTTAATTTTTAATTTTAATCGCAAAATGAAGCTTAAATAAAAAATAAAACTTTAAATGCTATACACAAGATCGTAGAATTAATTTTTGTGGCCATAATATCGTAATCTATATGGTACTTACGGATTTTTTACAAAGAAAGAATGATTTCTTTATTATTACATAGTTTTGAAAACCGTTCAAACTTGAACGGATATCAAGAGGCGCGTGTTCAAATCCCGCTGCGTTCAAATTTATATACGTTTTTGAAATATGTCTTTTTCAATTTCCTTAGTGTGTGAATGACAGTTTAAAAAATGTTTAAAAAATATAGTTTTGAATTATTACATACAAATAGATTATAAGTTTACCACAACAAAAACAACTAATCACTTACTTATCAAATAACGGATTTATATATCTTAAATATATCTTAAAGTAAAATTACTTTAATATATAAATTTTGTATAATATTTTTTCTATATTAAAAAATATATATTTCAAGCTATTTCTATTACTTTTTTCCAACTTCCCTTGTTCCCGTATAAAGGGCTGGCAGGGAAAACCTAATGTCAAGACACTCCGTTCTCCACTTGCCGACCGAATTCCATATATTACTTAATATTATCACCGAAGTGGATAAATGAAAATAATTCAAATAAAATTATTCCTCCCAGTAGAAATCGAACCCACAACTATCGTTTATTCATTATCAGACCCTATACCTTTTTAATATAAATTTGTTTTAATATATCTAATAATATGAGATGACTTTTGGCTTCGTCTCTATAGTCATTTACCACTCTTAACAGTTCGAACGTGAGTATACTCAATTATGCACTAACGCCAAGAGCCTCTTATGTCTAACATAAGTTTGTAGATTCTGCGTAAGCTTCTTGATGCTAGTGACGTTCCAGTCTATCGAAATTCGTGTTTCACAACACCGAGAGGAAGTTAGCAAGTTTCTGTTACGACGATGGCTGTGGGTTCGATTCTCACTAGAAGGTATATTACATTTAAATTATTTTTATTTCTGCGTTCTGATAAGATCACGATTTCACCATAAAGTATATAATGGGCGAGAACGACTGTCCCAAAATGCTCCAACACAAGGCTCTTTCTGCTTATCCGGCTACATACGAGATATGTGCCAGGAGTTCATTCATAGTTGTGTGTGGACACTCCTTTCTCCATTCTCCGTACGAAATTTATATTAATAGACAATAATAATAGACAATAATAATAATAATACGATATAAGTCTAATATATATAAAAATATAATATTTTTACAAAGAATGCGAAACGGTAAGAAGGGGTGCCAACGCGAATGATTTACAGTATAGCATAATTATTTGGAACGTTTGAATTTTAGTCTATAGGCACAGATCCCAATTCGGCTACAATCGTTTTATTTAACGTCAATAATAAGAAAAGTGTAGCTTCTAATTTGCTAAGAGCTTATATGACTACTAGCGACCCACTCGCAGCTTCGACCGTCTGAACTATAGCTGTTTCGTATTTTCGGCGGCCATTTCGTAAAACAATGAAATTCCTGGAAAAACTAAATCGAAATTGTTAAGCTATTGTTCATCACAATACCCTCAAATATTTCTATATAAAATTTCATCACAAGCGGTTCAGTGGTTTGGCCGTGATGACGTCACAGACAGACCGACAGAGTTACTTTCGCTAAAATATTAGTATGGATGATTTCTTATAGATTTTATCTAATATCGTTATACTCGTAATTGATAAATTATGAAATAATTTTTTAAATACATATAGGTATATTCAAAATTTTAATACTTTACTAGAGGCCATGTCACTCAAATATGAAAGAAAAATTGGTACAAAACGTATTAGGCGGCTGTTTGAAATAATCGATTCCATATTGCTATGTCCATCATACATAGATAACTGATATACCTTGAACAGGTAGTATATCTGTCAGTTATACGTGACTGACAGGTTAGCTAATAAATCGAATATATGTCCATAGAAGACTTTTTCGCCTTTACTATTAACTGTATGAAATATTAAAAGCTATTTTGATGGAGGCGGAATATGCCTAATGCACTATGGGCGATAGTTATGGCTTGAAATTCCAGTTAGGGATGTTTTATTTATTATATACGTCTTTTTAATACAAATTGTAAGGTTGTTAAGGACTTCACGATCGTGGCGCAGAACTACAGGTTCAGATTGGAACTCTGATGGTTGTGGGTTCGATTCCCACATAGGAGATAATTTTTAAATTATCTTAATTTTTCCGATGTTATAAAAAAAACAAAGCGCAAGGTTGAGTACCGCCACTCAACACGCACATCTTGGATTCGGGTGGAAAGTGGAGAACGGAGTGCCTTGACACTAGATTCTTTTACTTTACCCTACTATACGGGAAGAAGCGTGAAGCTGATATATATATATATATCAGCTTCACGCTTCAATTAAAAAAAAAAAAAAAAAAAAAAAAAAAAAAAAAAAAAAAAAAAAAAAAAAAAAAAAAAAAAAAAAAAAAAAAAAAAAAAAAAAAAAAAAAAAAAAAAAAAAAAAAAAAAAAAAAAAAAAAAAAAAAAAAAAAAAAAAAAAAAAAAAAAAAAAAAAAAAAAAAAAAAAAAAAAAAAAAAAAAAAAAAAAAAAAAAAAAAAAAAAAAAAAAAAAAAAAAAAAAAAAAAAAAAAAAAAAAAAAAAAAAAAAAAAAAAAAAAAAAAAAAAAAAAAAAAAAAAAAAAAAAAAAAAAAAAAAAAAAAAAAAAAAAAAAAAAAAAAAAAAAAAAAAAAAAAAAAAAAAAAAAAAAAAAAAAAAAAAAAAAAAAAAAAAAAAAAAAAAAAAAAAAAAAAAAAAAAAAAAAAAAAAAAAAAAAAAAAAAAAAAAAAAAAAAAAAAAAAAAAAAAAAAAAAAAAAAAAAAAAAAAAAAAAAAAAAAAAAAAAAAAAAAAAAAAAAAAAAAAAAAAAAAAAAAAAAAAAAAAAAAAAAAAAAAAAAAAAAAAAAAAAAAAAAAAAAAAAAAAAAAAAAAAAAAAAAAAAAAAAAAAAAAAAAAAAAAAAAAAAAAAAAAAAAAAAAAAAAAAAAAAAAAAAAAAAAAAAAAAAAAAAAAAAAAAAAAAAAAAAAAAAAAAAAAAAAAAAAAAAAAAAAAAAAAAAAAAAAAAAAAAAAAAAAAAAAAAAAAAAAAAAAAAAAAAAAAAAAAAAAAAAAAAAAAAAAAAAAAAAAAAAAAAAAAAAAAAAAAAAAAAAAAAAAAAAAAAAAAAAAAAAAAAAAAAAAAAAAAAAAAAAAAAAAAAAAAAAAAAAAAAAAAAAAAAAAAAAAAAAAAAAAAAAAAAAAAAAAAAAAAAAAAAAAAAAAAAAAAAAAAAAAAAAAAAAAAAAAAAAAAAAAAAAAAAAAAAAAAAAAAAAAAAAAAAAAAAAAAAAAAAAAAAAAAAAAAAAAAAAAAAAAAAAAAAAAAAAAAAAAAAAAAAAAAAAAAAAAAAAAAAAAAAAAAAAAAAAAAAAAAAAAAAAAAAAAAAAAAAAAAAAAAAAAAAAAAAAAAAAAAAAAAAAAAAAAAAAAAAAAAAAAAAAAAAAAAAAAAAAAAAAAAAAAAAAAAAAAAAAAAAAAAAAAAAAAAAAAAAAAAAAAAAAAAAAAAAAAAAAAAAAAAAAAAAAAAAAAAAAAAAAAAAAAAAAAAAAAAAAAAAAAAAAAAAAAAAAAAAAAAAAAAAAAAAAAAAAAAAAAAAAAAAAAAAAAAAAAAAAAAAAAAAAAAAAAAAAAAAAAAAAAAAAAAAAAAAAAAAAAAAAAAAAAAAAAAAAAAAAAAAAAAAAAAAAAAAAAAAAAAAAAAAAAAAAAAAAAAAAAAAAAAAAAAAAAAAAAAAAAAAAAAAAAAAAAAAAAAAAAAAAAAAAAAAAAAAAAAAAAAAAAAAAAAAAAAAAAAAAAAAAAAAAAAAAAAAAAAAAAAAAAAAAAAAAAAAAAAAAAAAAAAAAAAAAAAAAAAAAAAAAAAAAAAAAAAAAAAAAAAAAAAAAAAAAAAAAAAAAAAAAAAAAAAAAAAAAAAAAAAAAAAAAAAAAAAAAAAAAAAAAAAAAAAAAAAAAAAAAAAAAAAAAAAAAAAAAAAAAAAAAAAAAAAAAAAAAAAAAAAAAAAAAAAAAAAAAAAAAAAAAAAAAAAAAAAAAAAAAAAAAAAAAAAAAAAAAAAAAAAAAAAAAAAAAAAAAAAAAAAAAAAAAAAAAAAAAAAAAAAAAAAAAAAAAAAAAAAAAAAAAAAAAAAAAAAAAAAAAAAAAAAAAAAAAAAAAAAAAAAAAAAAAAAAAAAAAAAAAAAAAAAAAAAAAAAAAAAAAAAAAAAAAAAAAAAAAAAAAAAAAAAAAAAAAAAAAAAAAAAAAAAAAAAAAAAAAAAAAAAAAAAAAAAAAAAAAAAAAAAAAAAAAAAAAAAAAAAAAAAAAAAAAAAAAAAAAAAAAAAAAAAAAAAAAAAAAAAAAAAAAAAAAAAAAAAAAAAAAAAAAAAAAAAAAAAAAAAAAAAAAAAAAAAAAAAAAAAAAAAAAAAAAAAAAAAAAAAAAAAAAAAAAAAAAAAAAAAAAAAAAAAAAAAAAAAAAAAAAAAAAAAAAAAAAAAAAAAAAAAAAAAAAAAAAAAAAAAAAAAAAAAAAAAAAAAAAAAAAAAAAAAAAAAAAAAAAAAAAAAAAAAAAAAAAAAAAAAAAAAAAAAAAAAAAAAAAAAAAAAAAAAAAAAAAAAAAAAAAAAAAAAAAAAAAAAAAAAAAAAAAAAAAAAAAAAAAAAAAAAAAAAAAAAAAAAAAAAAAAAAAAAAAAAAAAAAAAAAAAAAAAAAAAAAAAAAAAAAAAAAAAAAAAAAAAAAAAAAAAAAAAAAAAAAAAAAAAAAAAAAAAAAAAAAAAAAAAAAAAAAAAAAAAAAAAAAAAAAAAAAAAAAAAAAAAAAAAAAAAAAAAAAAAAAAAAAAAAAAAAAAAAAAAAAAAAAAAAAAAAAAAAAAAAAAAAAAAAAAAAAAAAAAAAAAAAAAAAAAAAAAAAAAAAAAAAAAAAAAAAAAAAAAAAAAAAAAAAAAAAAAAAAAAAAAAAAAAAAAAAAAAAAAAAAAAAAAAAAAAAAAAAAAAAAAAAAAAAAAAAAAAAAAAAAAAAAAAAAAAAAAAAAAAAAAAAAAAAAAAAAAAAAAAAAAAAAAAAAAAAAAAAAAAAAAAAAAAAAAAAAAAAAAAAAAAAAAAAAAAAAAAAAAAAAAAAAAAAAAAAAAAAAAAAAAAAAAAAAAAAAAAAAAAAAAAAAAAAAAAAAAAAAAAAAAAAAAAAAAAAAAAAAAAAAAAAAAAAAAAAAAAAAAAAAAAAAAAAAAAAAAAAAAAAAAAAAAAAAAAAAAAAAAAAAAAAAAAAAAAAAAAAAAAAAAAAAAAAAAAAAAAAAAAAAAAAAAAAAAAAAAAAAAAAAAAAAAAAAAAAAAAAAAAAAAAAAAAAAAAAAAAAAAAAAAAAAAAATATATATCCTGCCTACTATATACTAATATTTAATTTAGCACTGTTTCACTCACATGCCTATTATGAATATGTAAACCGAGTAATTTCACATGTATCCCGATAAAGATTAATTGCAAATCTGTCTCCAGGGGAGTGTTCATAAATTAACTACGGACAGACGTCCCTTGGTAGCGAGGCAACTATATGCTATTGCATGTTGGGAGCATAAGTTTGGCTAGATATTATACTATGGTCGTTGCATTATTGGTATACCTTGATTTCTGTGAATTTTCATATGTTAAATGCAAATATTGTTGAGGCCGTCTTGATTCAAGCGGTCATTGTCTGTTTGTAAACGAAGGTTGTGGGTTCGATCCAGATTGAAGGAATGATTTTGATTAAATATTTTTTTTACAGCTTATAGTAAGCTAAAGCGCAGTGTTGAGTTCCGTTGTTTGATACGTAATGTATGAAATTAATGTGTTAAGTATCGATTGAAGTTTTGTGACACTGACTCGCTCTCTCTTTCTCTCTCTAATATTATATTTAAATTGTGCCTAGTAGGCAGGGAAATGCACAGGACAGGTACAGTATATGTATGCCTTCTTTGATAAAAATATAGTTTAATTCATTAATTTATTATATTTAACAATTTATTAGTAGAAAAACTTGTTATAATATTTTAACGAAATTGGGAAAAACTCTTTATTACTTATAATTGTGTACAGTTTTTAATATTACTAACTAGATATTCCAATGCAACTAATCTACAAAATTATAATAAAATATATTTATGCTTCAGATTTCTACCTAGCCTCCTGTAATCTTAAACCTGGAATAGAAATATGAACGTTTGTATGATAATGGGTTATTGAAAATTTATTTTGTTTCTTTCAAAATATATCAGGATGTCAGTCGGGGACCTTTTTGATCTTTTAAAGAATACATAAAAAAATTAACTTCTTAATTATATGTAAAAAATAAATAAATTGTGTATTTATTTTAACACATAGTACGCTACATAAAATTCTAGCTTTTAATTTTTTTGTGTAATATTAATATTTTGTGTAATATATTTTTTTGTATAACTCATGAACTGTCTTTCTATCTGTCTATAGAACACCTTGTACCACAAGTACTTATTTATATAAAAGAAAATTAAGTTTTATTTACACACAAATATTAGTTGCGCCTCTTGTGTGAGTAGCCATCCAACTCCGTCCTCTTGGACGGAGGTTCTAAAAATATTTATTAAGTATTTATTTATCCAAACCAGTCCATTATTTCCATACGCCATGTCATAAATAGAAAGAAGTGTACGATGTATTGAGAACATCCTCCCTTTTGTTACTCAATCAAGTCAATTTAGATGCTGCCGCGTTAGCCAATCTTGTAATATACAATTGTGTGAATTTGAATTAAAAATCTATTTATAGGTGTCATTAATGATATATGTGATAATCTAAGGAAGTTAGGGATTCGATAAATATATTTTAAGCTACAAATTTTTATTTTTTATTTTTGGAAATTCAGTTCGCTCTGGTCAGAAGAAAAGCGCGGCATTAAGTTCCGCAATTCAACACATTTATTTACTCTAGTATTTGTCTGACTTCCCTTAAGCTGAATAAATATATATATATATATATATATATATATATATATATATACTGCTTTAAATTCCTTTGTTGAATCATCTAATTCATGTTGTTATTTAAAGCTCAACCTTTTCAAATAATTAAATGAATTGAAAACATTCTAGAGGTGGGGTTCGATTTCATTTTGCTTAATTTAAAAATAACAAAAAAAATATCTAGCTTGAATTGTTAAAGCACGGTATGGGGTCATTTGCAGTGTCTCTAAAGACAGTGAAAGTATATTATTACTACGGAATATAAGTGGAAAAAATAAAGGAAAACTCAAATATTTTACGATAAATATTAATAAAATAATAATTAAATTCCAACTTAAGCTGTCTGCTAATAAAGAAAGAAACAAGCTATAGAAATATAGTAAAGAAAAAAATAGAATACAAGAGAAACAGCTTTGAGTAGTCAGTCTACTATTGCTACACGCCTACGCGTATAAACATTCATTTCAAAGGATAATTAATTGTACAAAGAAAAATACTGTAATTTTTGCAATCTACTCTTTAGCTATCAGTAAAGAATATGGTACTTAATATTGATTGACTTAATCAGCTACGTTTTTTCTATCTGGCAGGGAATCTAGTGTCCAGACACTCCATTCTCCACTTTCCGTCCGAATTCAGAACATTGCGTGTTGAGTGGTGGAAGACAAAAAGCGGAGTTGCCGCATTTTGTCTTACGAGAACGGAGAAATGAAAATAATTAAAATTTCATCATTCGAGTGGAAATAGAATCCTCAATCATCATTTGTACAATAAGAACTTGTCACTGCGTCACAATGGCCCCATGAGTCAATCTAAGTATGAATATTTATATATTTATCTATAGATATAAATAAAATTAGAATGTCTGTTTGTAATATTAAAATAACCGCTTTTTACCAAATGCATATATATACCAAAATATATATTTTTTACAATTTTCTGTCTGTTTCGGCAAACCTCTGGAGCAGCTGAATCGATTTTGACGGGACTTTCAATGGCAGATAGCTGATGTAATAAGGAGTTATGCTTCTTTTATTTTATAATTCCACGCGAACGAAGTTGCAGGCATAGCTAGATATAAAATAAATATAAATGAACTATTGCAGAAAAATAATACAAGATAATTTTTTTGCGCAATTTTTCCATATTTTAAACGAAACTATTTGAACTGGATTAATCGTGTCTATTTCTAATTCCAGAATATCATAGCATACTGGACGTTTCAAACACTTTAGACTGCGTGGTTACAAGTAGACTGAAGTGGCAATTCTATTAGTAGATACATTATTATACATATGAAAGTACCGCTATCGATGTCGTGTCACCTCATCCTTTTCTCTAAATCTTCTTAGCTTAGCTAAATCAGTTAAAATTGTCTCAATTATGGTTTTTAATAAAATTAAACTGATACTAAATTACAGTATTCATACATAGAGCTTCTCCAGGGGATAAATATGGAATGGAGCGTTAAGTCTTAAAAGATCGATTGAATTAAAAATGTCCTTAAATAAATTCAAACAATCTTTAAATAGAAACTATGAAAACTAATTGGTTTTTTACTAACAATTTACCCGTCAGTCATATTAACGTTTACTACCAAGCCTTACATTTCTTGAAAAATAGAATCAACAATATTAAAGTTCTGACGTAGAAAATTTTAAATGTACAAAACTTTTATAACAACGTTGGAAGGCGTGTTATCGAGAATTCGAGGAAATATTTCTTTGTACATGACATCGACTTCATATTACTATTGAGAAACTATTTGTTTTGCCTTGTTTCTGAATTCCATAGAGCATGAAGAAAATGTTAAGATATATTCAATGGGTCTGAAGCATAGTACGTATATAAAGATCTAAAAATACATATTGTACAAAATCCTCTAAGGGCCATTGTGGTTTAGTAAGATAACATCTGACTGTAAACTCGATTGGCTGTGGGTTTGATTCCAACTCAGGGGAATGATGCGAAACGCGGGGTTCATTTCCGCCACTCAACACGCATTTCGGATTTCTGGCGGAAAGTAGAGAACCAAGTTTTGACACTAGGTTCTCTCTGCTATGCTGGAAAAAGCGTAGAGCTGCGTAAAATACAGGATTTTTGCAAGTTATCTAATTTAAAACGCCACGTCAATTTTTCTAAATTTGTGGAAGGTGATTTATTATTAGATCCAAAAAAAATCTTTCCACAAAATGTGGAAATATGCTTTAAAAATGAAAGTTTCCCTTTAAAATCAAACATTTCTTATAGAAACTTGAGCACTTGAAAACTTGAACTCGAACTATATCGAAATATTAAAATATTTTTTAAAATACATATATATATATATATATCGAAAGGTTAAATACTTTCGTCATTGATGACCGGCTGTCTTAGTGATCAGAGCGCGCGGATGGTTTTCAATTTTTTATACATTAACTAACAATATTTGACATATCCGAAATGTATGAATAACATTTAAAAATTATTCAAAATAATAGTGTTGTGTCATAATTAATTCTTTATTATTTTGAGTAGTTCAAAGTGTCGGTTAAATTAGTTTCGACGCATTCGCAAATATCAAAATAGCTCACGGGTTTTACTGTGCAAAGTAGATTGGGCAAAAAATTTTTTGCCTTAGTAAAAAAATATTATTCTTCTTTTAAAACTTTACAACAGAAAACAGCGTGTCTACCAATACTTGAAAAATTAAATTTTGTTGACCTTTTTTTTAATTATGAACCGCTTGAAATAAATGTTAAGAACAATTTACTAAAATACAATAGTCAAAAGTGCATTTAAATCGGATAAGCCGTTTCTGAGATTAGCGTGCACAAACTCACAGGCATACAGACAAACAGATAAACAAAAAAAGAAACTGATAATGATTGTTTTGGGTTCTATTTTATTGATAAATGCCGTTAATAATATTTTTTTTCATATATCGTCCATGTACAGACAGCGATCAGTTACATTTTTATTATATGTATAGATAAAATTTATTCAAATATAGACATGGTGTCTTTACGATACACTACGTTACACGTTTATTATTATATCTCTGTAATAACGATTATGAGTAGATGTCAAAAAAAAATTTAATAGACCAATTCTTTGGAACAGGAATCGAATCCCCAACCAAACAAGGACGCTCAACTATTCCACAATATCGACTATATAAAGTAAGATTCATTCAAATATTCTAAGTAAATACGCCTATCTGATTTGCTACTATAACTTTGGTAGTCTGTCGCTGTAATAAGGACCGTTATCTATTGTTCATATTGAAGTTTCTCAAAACTTCTGTTTTAGGCGTTGTATAAACATTTATCGGACGCTTAAACTGTAATAAGTGTTTGGGTTTTATGTGAAACTAAATTTCAGTTGAACTGTGGCTTGTATATATGCATGTCAGAATCACTCTTTAATTATTGACGGGTATTTTACAAGGTTACGTTTAAGATTCGCTTTTAATGATGATTTTTTACATGTATTTCACTTATTATTTTATTCTTTTCTTTTGTTCAGTTATTGTATAAATAGCTCTTAGAGAATTTATTTTGTCACTTACTCTGATTAACACTTTTTGCTTACTTGTAGAAAACCGATGATAACCGATGATGATAATCATCGTGTAATTATATATATATATATATATATATTTATATATATAATAAAACAGTAAAAAAAATGTATATCTACATTGAATATATTTACGAAAAAACAATTTAGAGGGATGTAAAAATAGTAAAAGTAGTTTTTTATTGTAAAGCTCTTAAGCCTGAGCAGAAATTAGGGTATAATAAATTTCGAAGAGCGGAATACCTGACGGAGAATCATAAAAGACCAGATAAATTATAAAAAATTAGTTACAGCCGCCTTAGCACAATTTGTCAACATATAAAAATCAAAGATTCAGTGCAAACTAAGTTTCGGCATACGCATTGACAATATGCATCGTCTCGTATTTGGGTCAAATGCTGAGAACGGATCAATCATCTGATGTGGAAGTTTAAAAGACAAAAAAATACCAATTTAAAGATATTCATTAGTGGGGGTCAGTTTCAATGCCAACATGTAGTAAATGGAATTAATCCATACTAATATTACAAATGCAAAAGTAACTCTGTCTGTCTGTTTGTGACATCAACACGGCTAACCACTGAATTTAATTGTTTTACGAAAAGGCTGCCGAAAATATGGCACAGCTACACTTCACGCGGGCGAAACCGTGAGCGGGTCGCTAGCATTATAATAAAAATGGAACTGTTCATGGAAGATATACGAAGAAGGATGTTATGGGGGGCATTTAACAATGACCCAACGTGCGTTTGTGGATGCTAATCCCAGAAACGGCATAACCGATTTTAATGCAATTTCGACTGTTATATTTTAGTAAACTTTTTGAATTGAGATCGCGGGCGGGTGAATAAATGAAATAAATTAGTCGTATAGTTTACGCAGGCGAATCCGCAAGCGGTTGCTAGTACAAAGTATAGTGCTTTAGTCCTTACAATACAAACGTGATTTATCTTTAGAATTTATCTATTTATTTAATAGCGTCGTACACAAAAAATAATTTCGTTTCAGACGTCCCACTTAATTCTAATATTTCAACCAATTCATTATTACTGTAAGCAAATTGTATGTGTTTTTAAATACACTATTCATAGCACACTATGATATGAACAAAGTGGAATACTAAATTATACATTAGTGATATTGAATTTGATCAAAAGCATTTCTTCAGTGTTTTGAATAAATAATGTTAACTGAAATAGATATTTATTTAGAAGTATAAAGAATTCTGTTTATTTTAATATTATATTTCCTTTTTTATTTGTGAAGAAAAATAAAGGTGCAATGAGATTGTAATAGCCCGACGCTTGTGCGTTCGTTTCTCAATTGGAGTTTTATTTATATATATATCCTACCCTGATAAAACATAATAAAAGACGTTATTTGACACAGTGTCAAATTTTTGACGCATTTTTACTTTGGCGGAAATTGGAAATCAAAGTATCTTAATAGCAGGTTTTCTTTACTTATACTGTTTTATGCGGGAGGTACATAAGCGTTACTAAAACTTAGCTATTTGTATTCTCTAACGTTTATGGTAACGATAGCATAAATAATAGCTAAGTTATTTTTATTTCATTTAGATATTTAGACTTTATTATTACAAGTTATAAGTAATAAAATACTGTTATCTAACTATAAATACTATAATGAAACAGAACGCACATCTTCGGAAGTACTGGACGGTTTTGAATGAAACCTTTTTGTTGTATAGCTTTTAAGCTTATGCAGGACTTAGGCTAATTTATTTTGAAGAGTGGAACCGTGACGCAGAACTAAAACAGACAAGCTATACTATAATATATATGGAAATATCGCAACAAAAGTCCACTATTGTAGAAGCTTAGTTAGTTAGTTATGAAAAACATTTTTGAAAATATAAATTTGTTTGAACTTAAATGAGGCCTCAAAAAACGCACTTGGAAACCTTGAACTAATCTAACTTCAACCTTGAACGGCTTAATAGAGGCGCAGGTTCGAGTCCCGCTACGTTCAAATTCTTATACATCTAAAAATGTGAAGCTGTTGCATCTAGCTTTAACGCAATATATACGAAAATTATAAATGTGATTCAAAATGTACTGCAATAGTATATTTTATCCTACCTTATTTCATAAAAAAATCTCTTTCATAAGAAACATAAACACAAAAAAAAATCTTTAAAAATATAAATCATAACAAACCGTTATAAGACGGGGATCAAATTTTTACGACGTCATAATCCTATAGCATCGAAAGCTCTTTGTTGAGCTTTATAGAAAAAAAATTAGATCGATAGCTTAAAGTCGTTTTATTAAAAAGCGGCCTGTATTAAGAATTTTCTTGGATTGATAAGGTATTACGCTTTTAAAATATGGAAAATTATTGTTAAAATAATATGTGATAGTTTTAAATTATCATATCGACACTTGACACTAGGCTATTTCTGGTCCTGCCATACCTTAAAAAGTATGAAGCTGCTTTTTTTTTCTTAAATTATAAAATATTCTCGCTTTTATATTAAAAATAAATGATAAATGAAAGGAAGGCGGTGTGATATTTAAAATCATGCACGTTTAAGTTTTTTTAAATAAAAAATTAACCTTAAATAAACTTATATTACAGTTTCATAATTCTTTGTCATATTTCCTTTATTTGCACTTTTATTTAGGGACTCTTTAAGTAATAATACAAAATGTCAGCCCCATCATTCCCTAAAACAATCTTCAAATAAATATAAGAATAGCACTTTCTTAATCTTAAATCTAAGGACACTATTTATACTTATCTTTTACAGCATCTTAGCTACCACAGAACAAGACGATAAGCATTTAAAAATACCTACATCTATTAAATTACAATTACATCCGCGAATTAAATCTTGTCGGGCTTCAGCATTACGGACACATTACAATTCCACTTTAAAAGGCTGTTTTTCACTTCAAACACCACTATATACGTTGTGGTACATTGTGGTACGACATTCCGTTCGCCATATTCAATATTTCAGTAACTTTAGTAAAAAAATCAATACGTCAGTAACTTAAGTAATATATTAAATATATCCTTAATATTTTATTAAAGTAACTGTAAAACTAGTCTATTTCAGTCACTCTTGACTGATATAACCAAAACTATCGGACGTGGAAGAACGAAATTTCACATACAGGTTCCTCGAGGAGAATAGCCCTAAGAGGTGATTTCTTTCAATTTCCAGGGGGAAGGGAAGAATTAAGATTTTACGATGTTTGGTCGACGCAAACAAACTTGCGTGCGACAACTAGTCACTTGTAAACTGTATGAATATAACATTTTAGTGTAGTTACTATTATTACTAATTTATTAATGACGTATACATACATATAGTTTTAATATATATGTTTTTATTTGATAAATCCAGCTCCGATAGTGTCTGGACAAGAGCCTTAGTACAGTCGTATAAACACTCATTTCTATATTTTAACATTTTTAAAGTGTTATTCCCATACTTCAAAATAGAAAAACATTTATAGAAAACGTATAAGAGGCGCTGGTTTCAATCCCGCGG
Organism: Podotricha telesiphe; assembly: GCA_038994665.1. Classification (NCBI taxonomy): domain Eukaryota; kingdom Metazoa; phylum Arthropoda; class Insecta; order Lepidoptera; family Nymphalidae; genus Podotricha; species Podotricha telesiphe. The sequence continues at coordinate 32,809 of JAOYRR010000501.1, read as the reverse complement.
CCTTCAAACTTTCATACTATATTTCTAATCAAGTTGGAATTCAAATCATGATCAAGATTTAGTAATAAATTCTTAAATTTTAATTACGATTAGAAATAAATAGTAATTACAGATACACACGACAGTTATTATCTTTAATTATACGTAAATTATTTATGTTAAGGATACCTGTATTTTTTTGTTTACTTTAACTAACTTTTGTACCAGAAATGTGGTTTTAGAAAATAATTGGATTGGGAAAGAATTTTTAATAAAAGCTCTAAGCTAGAGCCGTAGATTTCTTTGTTATATTAACATTTAAAGGCGATTTTGAAAGATACACTTTATTTTTGTTCGGTTTCACGTTTCTTTGTGTAGCTGGGTAGACAGAGAGAATCTAGTGTCAAGATACTCCGTTTTCCACTTTTCTCCCGAAATAAGTCACTATTTTTTTTAAATAAAATTATCATATGTTAAAATACCCGTATGTTAAAGATTACTTGTTTAAATTCGGTTGTTTAAAAAACTTATGAAAACACTAGGTACGGAACTATATCATATGTATAGTCTATGTGTATTTAGTCTATATATAGTCTATATGTATTTAGTCTAATAAGTAATTTGTAAATTATTATAAATTTGAGAATATAATCAATTTGACTATAGTATTTAGTATAGTAATTTAGTTTTAAGATTATTGTATGATTTTTATTAAATTTATAAGAAGAAGAGCCAATGCTTCTTCGTATAATTAAAATCGATGTTTTAGATTTTGTAAATGTTTATTTTTTGTGCGATAAATAAAAAGAAAATAAGCTTTTTCATTATAATTTGTTAAGCACATCTGTATTGTGACGACTAAGTTAAATGTTGTCGTAAATTTCATTTAAAATATATGAGTGAAATCATAATAACTATAAGTTTCAAGATACATTGAATTAACATATATTTATGATTTTTTTTTTTTTATAATTTTTAAGTAAAATGTAATTTAAATTAAATTTTCATAATATATTTTTTTGTTATATTATAACATTGTTTTATATGTTAGATATTTTCAGCAAATCGATTTTAAAACAACGAAAAATATATATATATATATATAAAAATATAAAAATCACTAAGACCTTTTAATGACAATTTGTTTATAAAAACCTGTAAAACGTCAGTTATCAAAAAAAACCTATCCAAATTTACCCGTTTTATATAATGGGTAACTCACCGTAATATATCAGTCATCAATCATTCAAAACTCTATCAAGAAATGATTAACTAAAGCACCTTAACTTGTCGGTTTAGAATATTAAGCTAATAGATATTGATGGACCCACATTTATCTTACAATATATAAAATAAATCAATTTATCAAAACTCATATTTAGCCCGAATCCGTTACGCCTAACTTAACGAAAAATAACGAATTTAACGGACGATAAGGTTTAAACCGGAAATGAATTTACAACGGCCTAAAGCTCTGAAGCGTAAAGTTATAAAATGTATGTACATGTGCCAGTGGCGAAATATAATATATAACATTGATTTTCACCTTTTGTAAATTAATAACAAACAAATAAATAATTATTTATTTTAATTTATTATATCTATATCGTATTTTGTGACATTTTGTCTTAGATTGACACAATATCAAAAATATATTTTGTTAACTATGCAAATAAACTTGGTATACTAAACGTAAAATTTGTATTACCGTCCAAGGATTCTAATTTTTAATTTTTTCTCGACACCTTCTTCATTTTACAAAAATTTCACGAATACACATACAAATAATTCAAATATTTATAAATATATATATATATATATATGTAGTCAACAAATACATACCGTTCAAACAAGCTAGCAGCCAAACAAAAATGCACAGATGGTTAAACCGTTTATCTTTCCGCACCATTTTAAGGAAATCATCGAACCACCACTAAAAAACACTATGAACGTGACGTAACGCAAAGTGTATACTATAGACCAACAAGGGACTACCACTCGCGGTAACGGCCAGCGATGTACTGACTCAGGCTTTAGTCTGCAGGGGGCAGGGTACAGTGTTTTGTATAACAAGGTCCACGTGCTGGTTGGATGGGCTGTTTCTTCTGCTTCCTTAATGTATTATTATGGGAATTTTAAATAAATTTCTATTATAGATTCTAATTATGAAAATGTATATATATATATAGCATAGTAAAATTTTCAACTTCCATTAGATCCGTATCGTACAAAATGGTTAAACGTGTTTTTATGTACGAATGAAGTGTATTTTTTAAGATATAGAATAATAACTAAATTCATTTAATAATTTACTTAAGCTTTAATAAATTAACGATATATATCAAGTTATAATGTAATTTATTATTTTGTAATTTTGTTAAAGTTATTTCTTCTCATTACTTATTTAAACAAAAACAAATTTCACTAGATATTTTAGATTCCATTTCAAAATTCTCATTTCAAATTCATAAGAAAACAAATATTACCGTTTTTGTCTATCCTCAACATTGACCATCGCAGTAATAAGGCTTCGCTGCTCAACATATGGCATCTACATATTATCGAAAACAGGAGTGATATCAAATTTTTTCTAACTTTAATTTAAAAAAAGAAAAGAAAATATATTTTAAAGTAGCCACTTGAATTTTAATTAACATTAAATTTATGCATATTTAATAAGATTTTATATTCTTTGCAGGAGTTTGAACGCTTCATTGCACAGTATGATTATAAATTCAAATTCTAATCACAAAAGAGAGATTTAGATGCTTTTACGGCGCAGGAAAACATCTCACTGTATACGCGATGTTGTGGGTTCAATTCCCATTCGGGGGAATTATTGTATTTTATTTAGATTTTTTCCGATCTAGTTACAAGAGACAGCGCGGCGTTAAGTTTTGTCATTTAACGCGCAATATCTCGGATATCAGGCGGAAAGAGGAGAACGTAGTGTCTTGACACTAGGTCTAGTGTCTGACTATCCTGCTATGTGGGATATAGCGTTAAGATGCTGCTGGCCATTATTGAAAAAATATAGTTTGAGTCTATATACGTCGCAGTTGATGAATTGTCTAACTAAGCACACTGGTTGTGTTTTTGATTTGTAAAATAGAATTATTAAAAGAAAAAAATATATATTTTTGGTCTAGACAAAACACAGCGTTCAGTTATGAGTCTAAATGCAAAACTATCTTATCTTACAAAACTTAGACCCTCAGAAAATATACTAAATAATTCCAATAACTTCATCTTATTAAAAAAAATACTTGAAATATAACTTCTAAAATGTCTAAGTAGTAACTTGTTCATGAAAGTTTATAAGTCATAGTAAACTTCAAAGTTTTGGGCTACAGTTGCCATCAAATTCCTGATATCGCGGGCAAGACGCACTTTCCTTGACTTAACGCGACTTTACTAAAACATTATCGTCATAAGATCGCGTGTCTCATTTTCCGTGTTTCTTTTTTGGTGAATTCTTATCATTTTGTATAAAAATACTGAAACTAATTAAATATTTATATAGGCTTTTTTTCCTTTTCCTTGCTTTTTTAGACATAGAAAATCTAAAGGCATGATTACATTCTCCGATAGCCACTCAAATTAGACATTACTTGTTGAGTGACGGAACTCAATGCAGCGCTTTGTCTCACTTAAGCGAAGACATGAAAATAATTTAAGTACAATCATTACCCTGAATGGTATTCGAACCTGCAACCAATTGCCTTTAAATTTAGACGCTGTACCACTGGGCCACGATAGGGTCTTTATTATTTCATTCTTACTTACTTATCTTTAAGCATTTCTTTTATAACCTAAAAATTTAACTAAATACTTTACATTTCACTAATTTATGAGATTTAAAGAAATATCCAGTTCAAAGTTCAAACCAGTTCAAAAAACTATTTTATATAAAAATATTACCTAATAATAACACCATTGCGTAAATATACAATTATATGTAGAATGTTGTTTTATAACGGGTCCTAGAAAATCATTAGAATTAGCGTTATCAGCAAAGTATGTAAAAAAATATTGCATTGATAAGAATATACACAGCGTCACGTTTTTTTCCATATTGTAGAGAGAACTTAGTGTCTAGACACTCCGTTCTTCACTTTCCGTTCGAAATGGAGACATTGCTTGTTGATTGGCGGAACTCAACACCGCATTTCGTCTAAAATCGGAGAGGAGTAATTAAAATATTTTAAATATAATTATTCCCTTTACTAATCATGTTCAATCAAGACAGACACTGTCCCACCACGCCGCGATGGTATCCAGGAAAATTTACCTTTCTAAAATCTCTATCAATATCTGGATTATCTGTTTTTTGATAAAAGTATTATATTTTTCAAACAAATATAAATTACAAAGATTCTATACAAAATAATCCTGTATGGTGGGACTTGAACTTATGTCTCTAAAATAATATCTTCAAATCTGCACATGGTACTAACTGAGCTATAGCGATATGAGCTAATATGATCAACCCATAATATTTAACCATGTTTTTCAAATTTCGGATGAGTAATAAATTTATATATTAAAATATATAAACAGTCTCTATGTACATAGAGTAACCTAACATCACTGTTCCAGCGAATAAATTACTTCGGTTCAGTTTAATGATAAAACAAATTTATTATATCCAACGTTTTAGTTAGTTCATTAAACACGCGTGTCAAACGAGATATAAGGTAAACTAGACGATCGCGTATATATTAATCATGCGTAATGACTTGAACATTTCAATTTTAGAATGATATATTTTAATATTTGGAACACACCACAGTGGCGCAGTAAGATGTCTAATTGTACACATGGTGGTTGGGGATTTGGTTCCCATTCGGGGGAATGATTTTTGTATATTTATTAAAATTTGAGCCCACGGAAGGTTAATTAGCTATCATCAGCTATATCGACATTTTTAAAGTGTTCACACACGGGATATGAAAAATATTTTTAGAAAATATAGTAGCAGAAATTTGTAAAAATCTCTCTACAGAGATGCTTACAATAAAAATACGTTGTAATAAGCGTATAAGAATTTCAACGTAGCCGTATGTAAAACGCATGGCTTAGCGGTCAAAGCACATGGGTGGTTTTCAAACGGTGCAGTTTCGAACCCCCCTGCTTAAATTTTTTTACGCATTTTCTAAAAAAAAATTTCGAAATACTCGTATATATGAATGAAGAACTGACACTTTTGTTGCTAAATCCTACCTACTTACTAAGATATAAGATCATGTGTAAAGAAAGACAAAGAAATTATTACATATGATAAAGTTTTCGTCCGTCCTTGGAGCAGACCCGAATTTAGTCAAATATGTTTGGTATTGGCCATTTGTGTTGACAAATATTTGATATTCTGTTTATTTAGGACGCCTCTACATTTTAGGATAGCACAGTTATGTTAGCTTGCTCAACGAAATTCTACTTGAGTTTTTTTAAAGAAAATTAGTGTTTTGTGAAAAATCTGTATTTTTGTGTAAATACATATGAATATAATAAATATTTGATGCCGTATTGGCGCGCAGTGGGACAGCGTCTGACTGTAGTCGCGATTGGCTGTGGGTTTGATTCCCTCGATCCCTGATACTCGGAGGAATATATTTAAAATATTTTGATTTCTCCACTCTGGTACCAGAGACAAAGTTTCGCTACTCAACACTCAATACTTATAAAGTGGAGACCAGATTATAATGCCACTAGGTTCTCTCTGACTATGCGGAAAAAACTTCAAGCTGAAGAAATAAGATTAAATATTGTATGTATATATTTATAAATAAAATAGTATATGAACAGACGAACAGATACATAAATAAAACATACATACATGTAATAGAATTAATATAGGCGTAAGAAAACCTAAATATTTATTTTATTATGTTTAAAATGTCTATCTATACAAATAGTTTTCAAAAAGCTCAACATTCTTCCAAAAATCCACCCTAATTTGTTTTTTTGTATTATACGTAAGGTTAAATAAATGAAGGTAAAATTATTATAAATTTGGATATAGCTTGTTTGATAATATATAAATACATATATATACACAGTGTCTCTAAGGAACGAACTAACTACTCTAAGCTCTATGACATTTAACTTCACTCTGATAACTTGCCATATGGTGCTTGCATTTTGTTGAACACTAAAACTTTGTCCTTAACGCGAATAAAGAACTTAAAATTTCAATGAAATTTTTATTGTAAATTTTAAGAAATTTAATGGATTTTTCATGACTGTTTAAGAAATTGAAGTTTTCATACTTTCATTTATATCTTTTAGCGGTTCCTGTTATTTTCCGGGTTCGATTAGATTAAACGAGGGGTTAGGTTCCGCTCGGGTCCATCCGTTCTAGTAAGCAATGTTTTAAATTGTATAGAAAATTAAGCAATAAAAATACGAAATAATAGACTGATAAGTCCTTATCATATATAATTCATAGCTCCGCTCTTTGTCAAGTTGGCTAGAGGAAATAAAAAAAATGAGTAGGTACTTTATACTTATTTTTCGATATTTTTGTTATATATGTATATTTTTACATCAAACATCGGCCCGATCGTCTCTCTAACAGAATTCTTAAAACGTTACCGGCCAAGTTCGTGTCTCTATTAGTTATAATATTTAACACTCTCCTTAGATCCTCCACCTTCCCAGAAGGAAGCCATAGTCATAGGCATTCCAAAGCGTAAAAAGCCGCGCAATCTCCCCAATAGTTATAAACCTATTAGTCTTCTAAGCTGTCTAGGTAAAATGTACGAAAGATTAATTCTTATTAGACTCTCTGAGGTGGTAGAGACTAAGTCATTACTGCTCAATGAGCAATTTGGTTTCCGTAAAAAGCACTCTGCTATCCATCAAGTGCACCGCGTGGTACGTGGTACGTTCGTAACGCTGACCTTCATAGAGACTTCGAACTGGAATCGATCAAAGAGTACTGCAAAGGCCTATACAAGCGCTACTTTGAATCCCTTAATTGTACGGGCGAATGTAAAAACAACATTACATGACACAAACACCGCCGTCATCGATTTAGACGGCGAAGTATAGCTTATGTGACGGCTCGACCGCGCGTTGGCGTGTCCGGGCCCAGCGGTTAAGGACTGTTAGGCTCCCTTAGCTTAGAACTCTAGTTATATCCAGCTTCACGGTGCGACTGGTTTTGCTTAGCTTAGCATTCCCCTCCACTGCCCGTCGACGAGGCCAGCCGAGGCCCGAGCCCCGCAGGGGGCGCCCTTGCGGTTGTCGAGACCCCTCTCAAGCAGCCATGTAGTGCTTGCATTTCGCAGGGATTGAGTACCCTCTTCACTCACCCCCGGTGTCACTGTAAAAACCAACACGTCAACAGCATTAATTCAATATCGAAAAAAAAAATCAAACAACGCTTATTGTGTCTATCTGTATGCGACTTCTGAATCATGGTCTCAAAATATGAAAACGGAATTCACTAATCCACTAATATGATTTAACCAAATCCAGAAATTTTCCATATATTCTCAATAGGTCCTATTAAGACGAAGCCGTTATTCTCCATAGTACATTAGAACGTGTAGTCCCAAGTTAATATTTTGCAAAAAGTATAAATCAAAGAGCAGTTTGCTCAGCCCAGGAGACACTGTTTCCTTTCCGAAATCGTTTCTGATATTATCCGGAAACCTTTTATTGCCCTATAACTTAATGAGGGTCCAACAATAATTCAGTGGTACATAAATGTCTCACATACCATTTATTTCAGCGGCATATCTTGAAGAGGAAGTTGAACAGTGCTCCGTAATAAAACTGTGGTTATATTAAATGTTTATATACATATATAAACCTATTTGATAGATAATTTTTTTGTAGGTTAGTCCTTGTTGTTTATATTTTATTCGTTTTATTTCTCACAATATTTAAGATTTGCGTATATAATTCAGGTACTGGAATTGAGGACACGGCTAGCACGGGACGTCTTATTGTAAACGCAATAGTCTTGGGTTCGTTTCAAACTAGATAGGTGATATTAATTATTTTTCCGTTTCAAGATACAAAACGGGGCCATCGTGGCATAGTAGGACAAGGACTCACTGTAAAGGCGTTGGTAGTGGATTCGTTCTACACTCAAGGAAATGATATTAAAAATATTTAACAAAGCCTACCGTTGAATTTGGCCACTAAGCACACAATGTGTAGAAGTCAAGCTGAATGCGGAGAACGTATATTACAATATGATTATCTGGTATCTTATTAGTCGTTGATGGTATCATGCTACTCTCGTATAGCCCTGTATATACACGATGCTTGTAAATTGAATACCCATTCAGGGAAACGATTATATTTAAATATAAGCTATGCCCGTGAATTCGTTAATGTGGAATTCTAAAATAAAAGAAGCCTAACTGACATCTTATTACATCAGCCAACCGATATTGAAAGTCCCGTCAAAATTAGTCCAGCCATTCCAGAGATTAGCCGGAACAAGCAGACAGACAGACAAAAAATATTTAAAAAAGGGTGTATGTACCGTGTACACTTACATATGCATTAAGTTATAAGCGGTTATTTTAATATTACAAACAAATTTTATTTTTTTGTATAGATATTTGTATTTCGTTAGTCTCGTAACATTAACATACTTGGCGTCTTATATACTCAACATATAATATCATTTGAATGAGCGGAAATTGTGAAAGTATACCTCTAATAAATTATACCTCTATGTATGCAGGAGTATTAAACAAATTAAGTGTTTTTTAATACAGAAACTACGCTAGTCAGCCTAGAAACGTATATCAAAACGTCCTCTAAATCAAATGCATGGTAGCCGATATTGCGTTGCATTTTCTTAGTTAATATATCTTTTAAACGACTTTCTTCAGGCGTCTGCGGGTTAAGTATAAATTGTGTTCACTCTTCATAGTCTTCTCTGGATTAAAGCGTTACTAAACATTGTTTCAGAAGAATAATTGCCTTTTACTGTTATGCGCACTGAAAATTATGGACTTTATAATTTTTATTTTATATTACGAAAGAGAAATACCCGTTTTATTGCGGAACTTGCACTTTGGTAAAGACATATTTTGAAATCTTTACCAAAATATGAAATCTTTGCCTCTTGAAATCCGTTCAAGACCTTGAACGACGTTCAAACTTTTATACGTTGACTAAATATGTCTTTTTTAATACCTAAGTGTGCGAATAACACTTTAAAAATTTTAAAAAAAATACATCCACTTTTTTTTCAGCTACACCTTTTTTTTAGTGTCATAACTTGTTCTCCACTCTCCGCCCAAATACGAGACATAGCAATATAATTCCTCCGAATGGGGATCAAACCAAAAACCAATCGCATTTCCAATTAGACGTTGTCTCACTGCGCCACAATTACGTCTATTGCCAATTTTATCTCATTTAAAAAAACTGTTACAGACACCAGTACTATAACTTTTTTTTCGTTCTATGGACATGGCTAACGAGCATTCGGGTCACCTGATGGTAAGTGATCAACGCCGCCCATGACCCCGTGTAACCCCAGAAGAGCTACAAGGTCTTTGCTGACCTTTAAGATACGGAAGGAAATAGACGTGCTTTTTGAAGGTACCCATGTCGAATCGATCTGGAAATACTGCCGCTGGTAGGCCATTCAACATTCCATTCAATTCAAGTATTTTGAAATGAAACTATTTTTAACCTGATTAATCGCGTATATTATTGGTATTCGAAAGACCATTTTATTCCTAAGTGTGCGGTTTAAAATAATTTCATTTGAAAATGTGTAGTAAAAATTTTATTATGTTCTAAGTACTCTGGCATTCGAACCCACGTCGTCCCAACCTCGCGCCAAAAAAACATTATACCTTTAAAAAACTACTAAACAACACCTAATTCTCTATCAGATCAATACAATTCAATTGTTCGCTTCACAGAATAATGAGAGCCCGTAAATTATAACCATTAAAACGATGCAATCAATTAACACTTTTCTATTAACGACGTTGGAAAAACTATACTACTACTACTAAATGCTATAATGATTTTCTGTAGCTAGTTTTAGAACAATATGACTTGTAAAGGCGTTCTGGTCTGTTCAGTGCGGTTCGTTGGTAGTATGTTCAAATTCTGGATTGGATTAAATATTGAGTTGAGTTCCGCCACTCAACGTGTAATGTCCTTAACTAGGGTGGATAATTAAGAATGGAGCCTTTTGACACTAGATTGTGCTATGCGGAAAAAAATTATAAAATAAAGTAATTTTGAAAACAATAAATATCCAGTGAAGTGAAACTTGTATGAAATTCGTGTATAAGCTCATATTATAAATATTTTTGTTTTCTTATTCTAGTTAAAACCATTTCCCATCCCATATTATCTTGAATTGCACACACATTAAGTGGATCTGGTGGACAATTTGAAGCTAATGCCATGTCTAAAGTATCGAATCTAGGTAAAAAAAAATCTTTAATCATTTAGCATAATACTTTATTAAGGTATTTTTATTATTTTAAAGTATTATTTACTCACTTCGGAAATTTCACAATCTATTAAGAAAACATATAAAAATTTGAACGGATTCGAACCAGCGCCTCCTGTAACCGTACAAGAACGCATGGCTTAGCGGTACGGCTCGGAAGGTTTCCAGAAGGCGCGGGTTCGAGTGCCGCTGCGTTCAATTTCTTAGACGCTTTCTAAAAATTATTAATTAGAAACCTTAGTATTAAGAAGAAAGAAATTAGAATATATTTAGTTGTGAAATTAGAATATACATGTTTGTAGGTTTTATAAATCCTTTCAAATTACCGAATAGGTTTCATATTAAGCTATAGGCTGTGAATACGATTCTGTGCTAACTTCATAAATTTCCATACAGTATGGAAGGTCACGCCCGTTAGATTCGATCCAAGAAATATATGCACGCTTCAAAACGATATTCAACGGTTGAGTAATAGTATTTTTTTTTAATAATTTTGTATATTGTAGCTTACTCAAAATTTCTTGTAAAATTTTTAAAGTAACTGTAATTAACACAAACAGATATGCTAACAACAAAAATAAGTTGTAAAAAGAATTTCAATGTCTTTTTCGATTTCCTAAGTGTGCGATTAACACTTTGAAAAATGTTAAAATATATTGAACATTTATACCCACTGTTCATTATACCAGAATATTCAGAGACAATCTAGTATCAGTACACTCCACTCTCTGCTTTATAGAATTTGCGACTAGTGGAATTTGCCTTAACAAAGCCCAGTGTTGAATTCCGCCACTGTTAAATCATTTTCCTGAGTAGGAATCGAACCCACAAAATATGCTTACAGTCAGATGTTATCCCACTGCTGCACAATGGTCATATGCAATGTATTCGTATTGCACATTTCAATTTAACAATTACCTGAACAGCCTCGAGTGATATCGAAAATAATTCTGTTATACAGAGCATTCTATTAATGTTAATCACTTTAATTATTTAGTCATTGACGTATGTATCTCATATGTAAATGGTGTTGCCGCCTGCGGCATAGGTTTGCCCACAAATTGTATACTATTATTGAAATAATTGAATTTTAGCTATTGGCTTGAAGCATCTGTCTCGTACAAGTATACGACGTTAAACAGAGAGTTCCTAGTTTTTAGACATTCCGTTTATCATTTTCCACCCCGAATTCGAGATATTGCATGTTGAATGGCGGGTCTAATCTAATCTTGATCTTTAGCTGTCTAAATACAATCATTTTTCTGAATGGGAATGGAACCCACATCCATTGCGTGTGCTGTCAAACACTGTGTTAAATATATATAATATATCTAGTAATAAATATATTTAATTTCAGCTTCACGATTTTTTTCGCATAGCAGAGTTATTCAGAGAGAACCTAGTGTAATGATAGACCGTTCTCCACTACTCTCCCGAAATCGAGATATTGAGAGTTGAGGAGGAACTAAACGTTGCGGTTTGTCTTAGGTACCAGAGCGGTGTCAAGAAAATATTTTAATATAATATTCAGAAGAATAAAAATATTTTAAATATAATTATTCCCCTGAGCGGGAATTGAAGTCACAATCAATCGCGTTTACAGTCAGTCAGTCAGTTCACTAAAGACAGAGAGGAACTAGTGTCAAAACACTCTGCTCTCTACTCTTTCCCTGAGTCCGAAGACATTGTGGGTTGAGTAGTGGAATATACCTACGTGATTGGTCTTACCAGAGCGGAGACATTTAAATAAATTAAATATAATCAATCGCCCGAATTAGAATCTAACTGACTGCCGCTATCCTACTGCGCCACGATGGCTTTAATATATATGATAGAAAATATTAAAAAATAAGAAAACCTAGCTCAAGAAATCTATTATTTAATATTAAAAAGCATTTTAATGTAAAATTACTTTTAAAAAGGTCGCTTGTAACTTATATATTGTTATTATGAGTTATCATAGAGATCTGAAGTACTCCTCAAGGAAGTTATTTGGAAACTTTATCTACGAGCTGTAATTTTCACTGTGAGTTGTCTGTTAGTTACTTAGTGAGTACCAGAAAAGTGTAATTTAAGCCTGTAACTGTAACTTTATCGTTTAACTGTGATACAAACATACATTGGGACAGTAGCTGGGTCCCAAATACGCGTGTGTCCAAGTACATTAAGATACAATATTCAGTAGGGTACAGAATTATTAAAAGCGAATTTATAATTTAATATTAAAAACTCCTTCTATTACCGCAATTTCAACTTGGCATAATTCAAAAAGTTAAACGCTAAAAGGACAGGCTATTTTTAGTTTTAATTAATTTTTATATTAAAGTTCCTCACTCGCAGTTATCGAGCTTATAAAGTATTTTCTTTATTTCGCTTTGAGTTGTCTGTTGTGAGTTTCAAAGATATAGTGGTAGTATTTTTATAGAAATGTTAGATTTTTGTATTAAATCAAATACACAATTGAAATCAAACGATAATATATAATTTTACTGGAATAGTATATTTTAAATTTATAACAATATAATATTTATAGAGAGTGCCTTCTCAGTTGAAACATTATAGGAAAATACAGCTTTTTAATACTCATAAAATAATAGAATAAGACAATATAAAATAATACAAAAATACAATAATACTTAAAATTAAAAAATGTATATAAAAAATATGGCTAGGGTCACAAAAGCCATCAAAGTTGTAGGCGATAACTTGTTTTTATATAATTTACACACACACAAACACACACACATATATATATAGAGCAATGTGAGTAGTGCTGTATCTATACTGATTATTTTCCTATAAAATATATTAAGGCCAGCGTGGCGCAGTAAGAAAGGGTCTAAATGTAAACGCGATTGGTTGTGGGTTCGATTCCTATTCGGTGAAATTATAGTAATTTAATCATTTTCATTTTTCCGATCTAGTGAACAAGACAAAACGCGGCGTTGAGGTCCACAGCCAAGGTCCAGATCCTACACCAAGAAAACGGATGCTGAACGGAGTATATTGACACTAGGTTCTCTCTGATAACTTTGCTATGCGGGAAAAAGTGTGACGCTGGAAAAATAATAGTATATAATATATTATATCAGAGATGAAAACGCGAGTAGAAAACTTTGTAACTTGTTTGTCACTTACAGACTCATTTCACGTTACTCGATGTCAAGATAAATACTTCCTGAAAGTTTTGCATTTATATATATTTTCGCTTAGATTCGTAAAAAAAAAGTACTAAAAAATTTGATATTTAGTTAAAAAATCAAAATTCGTGTCACTTGGCGAGTAAAAAAATATGTTAGTCATAAATCGCTTTTCTAATTATTACTTCCGCTATAACATTATTTGCTAATTGACCCCAATATCATTTAAGAATTGAACTTGAATTGAACTTGAATTGAACTAGAATTGAACTTGATTTAACTGTTTACCACAATAATGTTTTAAAACCATTGTGCTTTGTAATATATTTACAATTAGCGACCCACTCGCGACCGATCCGTCTACACCGAATTTAAATCGGTTAAGCCGTTTCTGAGATTAGCATGCACAGACGAACAGAAAGAAACATTTAAAATCATTGTTTTAGCTCCTATTACACTGCTTTTTTCTCATAGACAGCGATCAGTTACATTTTTAGTTAGTTTATTATATAAACTTATAAAGATGCATATGAAGTGAAAAATATTTAAATATAATGATATCTCCAAATGGGGGTTCCATTACGTTCTATACAAAACGTAACGTTTTGTACCCACGCCCCTTACATAAGCTTCTAATCACTCAGCCAGTCGTTCAACAAATTCAAAATACTATCCTATAATTAGTTGTTTGATGTACAATATTGATTCGTAAAGATCATTATTACTCATAAACGAGCAACCTTCCGTTAGTCCGGCTAATTCACCCAATGTCCACAACTGAGTTTATTTGTTTGACGTAATTTACTGCTTGACTTTAATAAATTCTATACAGAGTACAGTTTTATTGTATCTATTATACGACTATATGTATATATTTTACTTTGTTGTATAAAGTTTATCACTTATCAGGTCATTGAGGCGCAATGGCAGAGATTTGTGGGCTCGATTCTCGATTCCGCCACTCAATACACAATGTCTCCGGTTTTCGAGCGAAAAGTGGTGAACGGAGAGCCTTCACACTTGACACACTATTTCTTTTTTTTTTATTTCCATTACTTAATACTAAGCTTATAAGACTTATGAAGCTTAGTATTGTTATTAACAACTACTTCATTGTATATATTACAGAAGTAAAATCCATACTGATATAATAAATGCCAAAGTAACTGTCTATCGGTATGTGACGTCATCGCGGTTAAACTGCTGAACCGATTGTGATGTAATTTTATATAGATATACCCTCAATCTCGGAAAAAAAATTGGTTATGTTTTTCTTACATTTTTTTACATTTTCTAGGAATTTCATTGTTTTTATAAAAAGGCCGTCGTGGGCGAAGCCGCGAGCGGGTCGCTAGTAAGCTATATCAATAGAAACATCAAAACCTGTATACTGTATAGTTATTAGATATATTATTGGGCATTACGTAAATGCTTCATACATATTTCTTATTTTATCTGTCAAGGGAAATTTCAAAGAAGCTATCGAAGGAAATAACTTACCACGTAATCAATATTTGGTGTGTATTTTTAAGTTTGCCCTTAAAACGGAAAATTATTTGTGTCTACATAATATATTTGATTTCTGCTTTTAAAATAGGGTTGTTATATTTTATATATATGTATAGGTTCTCCTTAATTAAAGGGCAGTCAAGGTTTTTTAATATAAAATTATATTTTTTCGTGGTGCAGTGGGGTAACATCTGGCTGTTTACGCGACGGTTGTGGGTACGATTCCCATTCCTCTGGCGATTACAATGCACGGCATCGAGTCCCTCCCATCAACACACAATGAGTCGTGCTATATGGGAGAAAACACAAAGTAAAAAAATATATATTTAATTATAAAACCTTAGATTCATTACACACACGGTCGGTCGAGATTCAACTCCGTCTTAGGGGAATATTTTCTACTTAAGTTTTAGTATTCGCTGATACTATGGGTACAACCATCACTTGTACAGTTTGACACTCCCACTGTAGGACTGTTAAGTTTTTATATGTTGATATTTATTAGTAACCTAATTTAGTTATAACAAAATAACTATATGAGTATGAAGTTTCATTTAGGCATTCAACAAATTTTGAAATTACCCATCCAATTACAGAATACGCAATAAAATCTGCTGGAATAGACTGAGTAACAGATGCGATAGCCTCGCGTCCCGGACCTTTCTGGATACGAAATGAAAATCCGTATTTTCGCGTAATAGGCCTATGTAGAGCAAACTATGTTAGAAGTGGCAAATATGTTAATAAAGGATACCTTAAAGCCCTACATTGTGGGATAACTGTAATTTAGATACGTACTAACTTAGTGTCAAGACACTACGTTCTCCTCTTTCAGCTCGAAATCGAGACTTTGCGGGTTGAGTGGCTGATCTCAATGCTGCGCTTTAACTTATCTATAAGAGCTAGAGAAAATATTTTAAATATAATAAAGAAAAATATTTTAAATATAATTATTTACCCGAGTGGGAATCGAATCCACAACCAATCGCGAATACACTCGATTCTGTACCACTGCGCCACGATGGTCTATGTATGGTGTATTAATGAATATGAATTATTTTCAAACCTCAGCTCATGTGATAATACAAAGCACAGCGTTGAGACCCGGCACTGAATCAATCTTTCGGACTTGGGCAGAAAGTGTCCTGGACATTACACTCGCTGCTTGCTTCTCAACCTGTACTGCGGGAAAAAGTGTGAAAAGAGAGAACCTAGTGTCACACTGCGTTCTCCACTTTCCGTTCAAAATCGATACATTCGCCGCGCTCTGATACCAAAGATAGAGTATAAAGAAGAAATAAGAAAAAAAAATTAATATATTAAAAGTGATACAATTTCCAATAACTTCTCTTCTACAAGTATAGATGGAACCATTCGACTATTGTCAGGGCTATTCGGGATTCAAATAATGAAGGGTAAAGAATGGATACCGGATCGAAAATGGGTTATTGTACCGCTTAGACAATTTGCACAAGTTTCACTTAGAAATGTGGATTGGCTTTAAAATTGGATAAAGGTAATGTTCAAATTTAACTTAAACGAATATCGTTAAATGCAAACTTTGCCATTATCAATAAAATAACATCTATACAAATAAATAAAACGGCAGGGTCTGTTTGTAATATTAAAATAATCGCTTTTTACTAAATGCTTATACACGGTACATATATCAAAATAACATTTTGTACAATATTTGTCTGTCTTTCTGTTTGTCCGGCTAATCTCTAGAATGGCTGGACTGATTTTGACGGAACTTTTACTGGCAGATGTAATACGCAGTAACTTAGGCTACTCTTAATTTTAGACTTCCAGCCACAGTTGAATACAAATGATTTATTAAAAATTCACGAAAGTTTTGCTATGCTCACTTTGTGCAATCAAATTGTGATAGAACGTAATATGGTTTATATAAAGATGTTGTCTGGCGGTTTTGAAATCTACATAAATGATAGTTAGATAAATAACACTCTACATATAATTTCTGTCGAATAATTAAATAATTTTTTTTAACTTTAGGTGGCGTTGAGTTCCGCTTCTCAATCTGCAATATCTCGAATTCGGGCGGAAAGTGAGAGTGGAGTCTTATGACACCAGATTCTCTATGCGGGAGCTATTATACTTGCTTTTTAAATTAGCACACTAGTGTCTCTCTTAATTTTTCCACATTTTTTTTTTATAGAAATATTTAGTACTGAAGCAAAAATATATATTTTTAAACTAAAATATAATACAATTTTCATCTACATAAAGCAGCATAATATGGAAACGTCCAATAAATCTTAAAATTCACACCATAAATATAAACTGCACGGCTCATTAAAACTGTAATTAAAGTTTGTCCCACTCGGGACTCGAATGCAGGGCCCTTGAGAATATTACGCTAAGATAGAGCTCCATGCCAAATACTCGTATATATCTTTATTAACTCGACTGCTTTTATGTAGTTTAGTATCAAGATGAAAGTTAGATATTCAGAAGAGAGGAGGAATTGCGACAAAAATAGATTAATCTTATTAGTGAATGTTTTTTGTTTCAAAATTAATAGGATAGGCGAATTTTAAGAATGTAGGTTAAAATCATAGTATTATTATCAGAGACCATTGTGGCACAGTCGGACAGCGTTTAACTGTAATTGCGATTGGTTTTAGGTTCAATTCCCACTCGGTGGTATATTAAAATATTTTCATTTCTATACTTTCTGATTTGGGCGCATTGGAGACGTAGCCGCATGTCAAACTTTTGTATGTAGAAATTGAATGCTAGTTAAAAGCCAACCCTTAATGTAATTTATATCATAATATCTAATCCAATAATACATAAGTATACCTTACTTATCTTTTAACCCATGATGCACACATTAATATTATTTTTCGTCTTCTTTATTATTAAATATAATAATATCCCCGAGTGGGAATTGAACCCACTCATCGCGTTTATAGTCAGAAGTTGTCAAATTATAAACAAAACATGCACACATACACACACACAAACACACATTAGATCTGTTACTTCATTGTCATAGTGTTTTGACACTACATTCTCTCTGACTACCCTGCTATGTGGAAAAAAACATAAAGCTGAAAGTTATCTGTGAATCTCGTAAAATACTTGCTTTAGCTATTCTTTTCAAGATAAAAAAAAAATTGTCCATTGTAATAAAAGATTTCAGATTTCACTTCTAATATACATATTTCATATTGAAACTGATCCCAAGTCAAACCAAAGTGTCAAAGTGTATACAATAAAACTTCTTTATATTCTCGGTAGCGCGATCGTCGCAAGAATGATCGACCAAGCATTCATACTTTACAGTAAAACTTAAATAATTTTTAAATACACTTTTGACTACTATCGTCTGAATTAATCTTTAGATAATCAAACTTAACTGTTATAATACTTATTCAATATATATATATATATATATATATATATTAACTTTTATTATTGTGGCATTTCGTCATCTTCTTTTTCTTTCTTCAGCTGGTCTGATTATACTTTATCAGGTATTCCACACTTTGCAATGAATTATACTGAAAATCCTTCCCAGGCTTAAAAACTACACAAGAAATAAGTTTCAGTCTAACCTGTCCTGTAGTTCCAAAGATATGCGTGTATATATAGATATACAGACAGATAAAAAAAAAAAAATTTATATATTCATATTCTGTTACTGTTCTTTAATTTGTTTTTCTTATTTTTTCGTCAATATATTCAATGTACAGACACACTTATTACTGTTTTATTATAGTATTGATAAATATGCATATATTTGTACTACATATATTTTTTAAATGCTTAGTCGGAGGTAGTCACTCCGTGTTTCATTTTCACCCCGAATCCGAGACATTGCGTATCAAGTGGCGGGCCTCAACGCCGCGACGTGCCTTGTCGTGCGTATAAATTAATACAATTTAAATATAATCATTCCCCCGAATAGGACTTGAAGCCACTACCATCGCGTACACAGTCATACGCTGCTATACTGCTCAAAACTAATGAACACGTTCTTTTACTTTCCAAATAACGTAAAAATCTGCTTTAAATTGACTTTTGTTTTCTTTTGCACCTATAAAACATGCATCGCCTTATATTTCCCAAGCTTTTCCTAGTGTCGATATTTAAAAAGCATGTTCCTCGAGCGCTGTCTACGGCGAAGTATTAATCGGTACTAAAGTAGAATATATGACCGTTAGATTATACCAACCATTACTGCCTTTAATATTGTTGCACTATTAAAAACTAGTTTTATATTTCAGCTTTTATGGTGATTTGTTGCTTTTTACGTTTAATTCCAGTTTTTTTTTTAATTATAATGAAATCTTGTAATTTATGATTTGCTTAGCTGTTAATAACGTAATTAAGTGAAATAATTTAACTTAATTTAATTTAAAGGGTCGTGGCTCAGTTTGACAACGTATACATGATAGTTGTAGATTCGATTCCCATTTAGAGAACTGACTATATTTAAATTACTTTCATTCCTCCATTGTTGTGACAAGACAAAGCGCCGCATTGAGTTCCGCCACTCAACATGCAATGTCTCTGATTCGGGTGGCAAATATAGAACGGAGTGTTTTGACACTAGAAAAATCGTATCGCTTCAGAACAAAATATTGAATATATAATATTGAGATGTGTCACGATAGTTGCTGTTACAAAGCTTGCTTAGATTTTTCTTTCATCTGTTTAAAAACACTACATCATGCCACCTCCATTTGTCCTTAAAATAATAGAAATGTTTAAAAATAAGAAATATGGGTATGTCATGTTTGATAGAATCAAAGGCAAATGAAATTTTAACTGTAATAATGAAAAAAGTTTGACTGAAAAGTGGACACTCACCATATTGTTGGTACATAAATTGAAGGTCGCTCAGCGAGCGATAGAACGCGGAAATGCTTGGAGTTTCTCTGGCCGATAGAATTCGAAACAAAATCATTCACCAGAGAACCAAAGCATGCAGAAGTGGAATTGAGCCTGTCATGTCTCCAGACGCAAGGACAGTCGATGGAGTCGATACGTGTTAAAAGTGGAGACCGCGCTTAGGCAAGCATAGTGTAGGACATCCTGTAGCACGGTTGACAGACGATTTAAAGAAAATGACTGCGAGCTGCTTAGGACCGGGATGGTTGGAGCGCTATGAGGGAGGCCTATGTATAGCAATGGACGGAGGGAGGCTGAGGTTTTAATGAAAAAAAGGTTTAATATGTTCTATTGTCAATTACTCATCATTAAAAATATTGGTTTTTCAAATACCAAAAATATGTTAAGTAAAAACTTATCTACATGGATGGTCTAATAATATACAGATATTATTAAACAAACACATAAATATAAATAAAAACAAGTTTTATTTAAAAAATTGGCAATTTTATGATTCCATAAAGGTGAAATGCTCTCGTAATTAAAGAACTAAACTGTTGCCAATCGTCAACTGGCGCCGTGCCACGACTTCAAGGAGCAAACAATCAAATATATATGAAAACGCGATAACTCTCCATGATATTTCATTCTAGGAAATACTATTTTCTGACCGAAATGAAAACAGATTTCACGTAATATTTTGAAAAGTTCACAAGTACGAGTAACTTTAGCATTTGCAAAATATTATGAAGATTTCAACTAAGATATTGTTTGTCTGTAAGTTTGGGTGAGATATGCGCTGTAAGTTAGCGACGCACTCAACTAAATTCAGTGAAAACTCCTTTGCATTGCGCGCAATTACATTGTGGAATGATTTACCGTTTAATATTAAACATGTGAAAACTTTCAATAATTTAAAGAAATTAGCTAGAAATCATTGTTTAAAAATTGATCCATCTTAAGATGACATAGACTCACGAACAACTTGTACAATATTTTGATAACATTTTTTAAAGTGTTATTACCACACTAAGGAAATTTATCTAAATATGTATTTTTCAACCTGTACAATATCTAGTATTAAAATCACAAGATTTTATTTATATGAGTAAATGATATGACGGTATATATTGGTAAATATACAAAAATACCGTAAAATACATACTAACATAAAATAATATTAGTATGTATTTTATAGGTTTTCTGTCTATAGTACTATAGTACATTATGTTTAATATAATAGCAGGCTAGTCAAACTTTTGTATACAGAAATTTAAAGTTAAAAACAAATCATTAATGTAATTTATGTTATAATATAATAATACATTAGTATACCTTACTTTTATTTTTCACACAATGCACACAATAATATTATTTTTTAGCTTCTCTATTATTATATATATAATAACTCCCCCGAGCGGAAATCGAGCCCACCCTTCGCGTATACAGTCAGATGTCAAGTTGTAAGCAAAATATGCACTCATACACACACACACACATACATATACACACGCACTCAGACATTTAGACTTTACATTTGTTGCTTCATAGATAATAAACTTTTTTCTTTTTTAAATAAGTTAAGCTTAAGCTTATCCAACGCAGAGACGAATAATTTCCAACACGTAGGTAATCTAGGAAGATTACCTACTTACTCGAAAGTCTCGGCGACCCAACTTGTGGGGCGGTAAATTTTTTAATATTTTTTCCGAGTGCTTTTGAATCATGTGAACTCTGTAACTTCAATGTACAGTCTCAGTACAGAATATATATAAATTTATCCTATTTTTAATTATATTTTTAAAGTGTTATTTACACACTTATAAAAGTGAAAAACATATATTTACAAAACTGGATACCACCAACACCACTCACCACCTTGAACGGTTTGCAAGAATCGCGGGTTAAAATCACGCTGTGTTCAAATTTTTGTACGTTTCCTAAATATATGTTTTAGATTTATCCTATCCATGTAGTTCCAATAGTAACAAAGGAATAACTGGCCTCATAATAGATGCATATTATATGAAAGGCGGACTGATAAAATGTACTAATTGTATTTTTTTAAAAAAATTATAATTGAATGAAGGAACTAGTTTTACCTGTTTATTATTTACTAAATGTAAGCTAAAAGATCCGGTAAAATCAGTGAAAGCCTTTACCATTACCTTATACTACGTACCGATACATAAAATTTGGTAAGAGGTCGTTCTTAGCAATTATAGGTCTTAAATATCTACTCAAAGAACGACCTCCCCGGTGAGTCATTACGCAAATGACCCAAGGCTTAGATTTTAATTGTTGTTTAATAGGATAAGGAGGGGTCCTTATCTCAAGAAAATATATAAT
This sequence comes from Podotricha telesiphe, assembly GCA_038994665.1. NCBI lineage: Eukaryota > Metazoa > Arthropoda > Insecta > Lepidoptera > Nymphalidae > Podotricha > Podotricha telesiphe. Next base: position 10,519 of record JAOYRR010000501.1, on the reverse strand, counting down.
AAATACTCCACAAAATTTCCAATATTATCTTTATTGAAGAAATAATTTAGAACAAACGGTAAATTTCATTACAATTGTATGGAAAAGATTTTATTTTAGTACTATTAGGAAAGTTTGTTAATGAAAATCTATCGTGATGCAATGGGACAACGTCTGGCTGTAAATGTGAGTGATTGTGGGTTCGATCCCCGCTCGAAGGAATATCTGGTCTCGTGAGTTCTCTCCTCCTTGAGTGGCGACAAGTGTAGAATGGAGTGTCATGACAGTAGGTTCTCTGCTATACGCGAATAAACATGAAGCTGCTTTATAATACGTAGTAAAACAAATTTGAATATTAGAATTAGCTTAGCTCAGCTTATGTTATGTACATGGGAGCGTGGGGTCGTTAACCTTTAGACAACTAATATTGTAATGGATTGTCTAAAATAGTGACAATTGAAATAAGTGAAATAAGTGAAACATTTCATAACAGTCTCTCGCTAATCGTCTATTTTCACATTGCACTGTGATTTGTATTTAACAATTCCATTATTCTTTTGAAGGCGCCTGTATTTTTTTAAGCGGATTATCTAATAAGCCTATTAGTCGCATACAATGGATATTTTCAATTTACCTACTATGTTTCAGGAACGTTTGCTTAAAGAATTTTACATTGTATTTTAATATGTGTAAAGTAAAAATATAGTAGGGTCACTGTGGTACAGTGGGACAGCGTCTGGCTCTAAGCCCGATGGTCGTGGCTTTGATTCGAAATACTTACTTCTTTACATATTCTTTCTAATAGACATATTTAACAGCTTCATCCTTTTTATAGAAGAAAAAGAAGGTCAGATAGTCAGTAGTAACCTAGTATTGGAATAGAACCCACTATCAATCGCGTTTACAGTCCGGCGCAGTCCCACTGCGCCACTATGACATCTACTAATTGATGATAATCCAATAACCGTTTCCATACATTAAACTTGGTTTTAAGATCCCATTAAATGCCAGACTATATAAAATAAAGCTTTACTTGCTATACAATTAGTAATATAAGATTTACTACACACAAATACAGGTCAAAATGGTGCAAAAGCCAAATCCCATATAAACGTGTATGAAAGCAAGTGTAGTATAAATGATTAATGTCCTTTCCGCATTTTAACTTCACAATAATGTATGTTTTACGTACTGACGTCGCGGATATTGCATATATCATTCACGAAATTTATATGTAATGAAACGAGATCGTGGTCATTTGTTTTTGAGGAATTCTGTAGTTGGATTAAGCTTTAAGCTCATAAAGGTTATAAAGCTAGGTCAAATGTCCATTTCTTAGAGTTATAAAGGGGTTTTTTAGGGGGTCACTACGCTTTGTAGCCAGCATTTCACTTTCCACTCAAATTTGAGATATTGTATGTTGACTGGCGGAACTCAACGTTGTTCTTTGTCTCACCTAAGTGGAGAGTGAAAACAATTTAAATATTAACATATGTGTTCTTATTTGATTTTTACGTTTTATGGGTACATACATTTATATGGGTACAACTTTTTAAAATAAATTGGGACGCAAGTCTAATTTTTCCAGACCTTTAAACGCTTAAAGAATATAAAAACAAACTTTACGCTTTTTTACGCGCTATAGAATCCGCGGAAACCATAGTGTGAAGGCACTACGTTCTCCGTTTTCCATCCTCGAGTGGTTTTGAGTTTCAGGATAGAATGCAACTATCAAAACGATACCAATATAACAATTGTAGCTTCATCTAATTCGTATTAAAACATTTTAGGAGTGCGACTCAATTACCGAAGTGGCACCAGTAATTGGGTCGGGCGTGCCCTATATTTATCACTATCAAGTAGCTGCTACAAATGTCCTAGTATTATGCGACGGCACGCTCCGGTTGAACTCTATAATGAATGCTTACGCAGGAGCCGTGCGTTTGCAAAAATGTAACTTTTAAGCTACTTTTAAATGTGGAAGCTTATTATTTTTGACAACATATATTTTTTTCCTTGCTTAATTATAAATTTATCCTGTGTTAAGCTTTTGGACGTCTACATTTTTTATATAATTACTCAGTAAATAAATTTTAGACACGTGTTAGAGTGATGATCGTGGTAATGTAAGGACTGAGGTATTGTAGGACAGACGATTTGAAGAAGGTGGCTGGCAGCGGATATATACGAGCTGCCCAGGACCGGGATAGTTGGCGGTCTATAACGTGCGGTCTGAACGTATACCTTAGTATACGTTCAGCAGTGAAAGGTTATGGCCTGAAAAAAACTTTTTACTCTTTTGTTGTACACTTCGATATTATAAGCCGAATACCAGCTTAATATATCTGAATAAAATTTACAGTTGACATTTGGAACATACACGAAAAAAACTCTGTATAAACACTAGCGAAGTCTAGCTTTCAAACTGTGATTAACTCAGATGACAGTGATGATATTGGAGTTCTTATTTTTATAAGCCATATCGAGTAACTACGAGAATAATTCAAAAAATATATTTTACCCGAAAAGTGGAATTAGCTGGTACGCAAACTAAGGTATCGATTTGATAGTTTGCGTGTTGGGTGGCGTGACCCATCGTTGTATTTTGTTTTTCTGAAAGACTTATCAAAATGCCTGTAAAAATACAAATTCTGTTGTTAATAACAAAATGAGTGCATGCATTTTTAAAATCGAGAACTACATATTGCGTTGGAAACGAAATTCTACTACAATAAATATATAAAATGTTTGATACAAATTTGTTTATGTCTAAAACATTTTCACACACATGTAAAACACATTTAACACATATATTATATGAAAGAGATTTTTACACGCACATAAAGATATATTAAAATTCAAACGAAGCGAGAATCGCACCCGCGCCTCTTGGAAACCGTCCAAGCGCTCTGACCGCCAACCATACATTTACGTCGAATCCCGTTTTCTTAAAATGTTTCTTTATTTTTCTTTATAATACAAGTATAGAATACCTTCGTTAGTAACAAAAGATATTTATTAAAATTGTAACTACCGCGGAACAGGCAAAAACAAATTGACAGTCCCCATACCTCCAAACGGCCATTTTTATTATGACTGGAACACCGTTTAATTTTCCTCGGCCACAGTGTTTCAAGCGGTTTATTTTTCTCATACTTTTTGGTAACACCGGTTGGGGTATTTTTATTGGTCACCGTGGAATATTTGTAGGTTTGAGTGTAAAGGAGTTTTAATTATATAAATATAACCGTATACTTTTACATTATCATGAAAAGTGCAGCTATAATAAAATAATAAAAATGTAATCAATGTCCCTCCCCCTCCTATCTCCCTCTCAGTTGTCCCTCTATCTGATTTTGATTAGTTTGATTAGCTGAAATTAATATTAGGCTAAAAATTTCTAATGGTTATTTTTCAAATTCAAAATTTATTTCATTAAACATTCAACCCACTCGCCCACCCAACTAAATAGTAGGCAGTTCTATCAGTAACTTATCTCATAACAGATTTAATACTTTTGCTATACTAAAAGTACCTAGCAGAAAAACATTTACTTTGAAATATCCTGGATCTTGACACGTAGAAGCAAACAATTTGGCAGAAAGCATAGCCTAAAATTGGCTAAACTTATTTGTCTCCATTTCCAGCCGAAATTTCATTCGACAAGCTATTGGCAAATAGTCAGATCGTATCCGTTTCTTGCTGGAAATTAAAAAGAAACGGAAGACCTTCAGTATTAATTTCAAGTGGATTTTTAATATTTGATGGAAATCGTTGAATTCCTTCCAAGTTCTACAAGAAATTGGAATAAATTTGGATTTTTAGGTGGAATTGTGAATTTTTGTTATTAGCTGTGAAATTTGTACTTATATTTCATAATTTTATAGTATTTTCGGCATTTTACAGAGGAAAGTAGTAGTAGTAGTAATAGCTCTTCACTTTTGTGGTGGCAAGGCATTTCCTGGAACGCATACTGGAATTTTCTGGAACGCATTGCCAAAATAGTTTACTAAAGTATTTGTAGAAAAATGAAATGTTATACCATTCTCTAATCAAGTTCTTAACAAAACCCGTGCTCACGAGAGATTCCTTTCGCTTCTACTTGATAGCCGCTATCTCCATACACCAATCTATCAGTCTACCGACTTATTCCGATTTGCCTTAAAAATAATTAGAATGAATGTTGCTTTACATATTACAATATTTTTGTTACAAGAAATATTTCAAAAAACCGTGACCCTATTTGACTCTTTGCGGTTAAATTTAGAAGTCAGAGAGAACCTAGTACCAAGACACTCCATCATCCACTTTCCGCCTGAATTCGAGACATTACATATTGAGTGGCGGATCTCAACGCCGCGCTTTGTCTTATCATCAGAGAAGTAAAGTTAAATAAGTTAAGAGAAGTAAAAGATTTTTACTTCTCTAAACTCTAAAAATATATTTCCATACACAATACTTAATCCAAATAATAATATAAAACATATCGATTGTATTGAAAATTGATACTGAAGCCCACACCCGAATTGACGAGATAATCCCACGTCACGACACCTCTACGACCTCAGTTCACACGGCATGCGAGTATATAGCCATTTATAAGGATTAGGCTAATTTGTTACATAATTTCGGATATGCCAGATGGCTGAATGTACTCACGTATAAATAAACCTGACTACACCTGACCTGACTTCACCTGATTTGCTGTACTTTTTTTCAGTTTCACGTTCTTAGTAGCATAGGGTATTATAGTGTCAAAGTACTCGACATTGTGCCCGAAATCAAAAAAATTGCGTGTCGTGTGGACTTTGTCTTGCCAGCGCAGGAAAAAATAATTTTAAATATTAACTTGCCCTCAAGTGGGAAGTGAACCCACCATCGTGTACAGTCAGATGCTGTCCCACTAGTAATTTTCTACATGCTTGGAATCCAATAAAATGTTCAATCTGCATTTCATACGAAGATGTAAAATAATTATTTTTTAAATTTTGAATTCATGAAAAACATATAAACGTTTTAGTCACTAGAGAGCAACGTACAAACAAACTAATTTACTTCATGTACTTTGTATTAATAAATGCGAAAGAAAATTCATACGAAATGTAATAAAACAGTATATTTAATATGTACATTAAAACTTTATTAAAATATACCACAAAAGGGCGCGTTCACAAAAAATGTAGCTGTTTTGATTAGATATATTTACAAACTGCTAATGCCAAAACAGCACTTTGAAAATATTATGCATAATTAAGAAATTTTTCATAACTGAATCGTTGTAATAATATTATTTAGAAGGAATTAGAAAATACACAATAATAACTTGATTCTACATTTTGCCTAAACTAATCTAATCAAAACTAATCAGCCGATATAAATAAAACTCGTCTATTACTAAGTGACCGACAGACGGACAACTCACAGCCTAAATCTTTTGAAATTTTGCATGCAGATAACCTTGAGAGTATAGGACAGCAAGGAGCCGAGATGTCCAGATATTCTATAAGAGTGGAAAACACAAGATTTCACGTTTATGAAACGCAAACGAAGCTGTGCGCACCCACTAGTACCTTATAGTTCAATTAGTTAAAGCACTTGGATTCGCCTAATGATAAATCTTGTAAGTGTTAAATCGCGAAACCAATTACAGGCATTCATACAATACATGAAAAACATAGTATAAAGAATTTCATGTAGAATGCATGGTTTAGCGTTCAGAGGGCTTGAACAGTTTCCAAGAGGCGCAAGTTCGAATCCCGCTGCGCTAAATTGTTTGTACGTTTTCCAAAATATATTTTTCAATTTCCTAAGTGTCTGCATAACACTTTAAAAATATAAAAAATTTAAGTATAAAGAATGTAGAAGCAAACTTTATAAACTACATAACGCTCACTTACTATTATAGCACTTACTGGGGCCGTAAGCTGAGCGTCTGACTGGAAAAGCTATTGTTGTGTCTTCGGTTTCCACTCGGAGAAATGATAATAATTAAAATATTTTTATATCTCCGCTCCGATAAGACAAACCGCGGCGTTTAGTTCCTCCGTTCAGCACATAATGTCGCGCCTGACAGCGTAGAACGGAGTGTCATGACACTAGATTCTCCTTGCCTACCCTGCTATTCGATGTGAATATAAAGAGTGATTATTTTAACACACAAACGCAACGGGATTCGAACCTTGCGGCCTTCGAAAACCGAAAAACCGACCGCTAAGACATGCGTTCTGCACCCGGCTGCGACGAAATTCTTATACGCTTATTACAACTCATTTTTACTGTTAGCAACAGTTACTTAAAAAAATTCTACGTTTTCTAATAACGTGGAAAACAAGGCGTAAACTGATATTTAAATGACGGTAATTGTGAATGTTGGATCGTTGAAGGAAAAAAAGATTGTTTTTTTAAATATTCAACACAATTTAACAAACGTTGAGGGTAAAGGGTTAGAAATAACTTAAAAGAAAGCTTCTAAAACCTTCCTTTACGATCTAAGACGAGGTTTTATTTGATGTTCAGCACTCAGATAGGCCAGACTGTAAACTATAAAACTCCTTCCACTCCTTGTATTGATTTCTTTTTGTAGTACAGTGGCAAAAACAATGCTTATGTACTCGTTAGTCTATAAAATAGAAATCTTATTAAAGTGTAATAACGTAATCTACATTGTGCCTAAAATATTTATAAAAAAATAGAAATTAAATTATTAGTTTACAAAGCTTACAGTTTTTAACTTTCCGCCAACTTAGAGAGCCCTAGTGCCGCCTTAAGCATAAGTTATTAAGCGGAATTTTAACGCACATGCTAATTGGTCAAAATGCTAATATTATATATTTTTGTATTAACACATTTTTTCCAAAAAGGCAAGCTAGTCTTAAAATCAAAACGAAGAAACTTACAGAGGCCAAGCATTTGACTTAAAAATCCACATCACGTACAATAATTAGTTAATAAGAGTGTAGTTTATCGGGACATTCAGAGCCAATCTACAGGCTTGGTCACGAGGAGCGTGGTTTGGCGTAAGTGGGTAAGGAAATAATAAATATATTTTAATGTTTTTTTACTGAAGCAAAAGCTTGAGAATGTATTGTTTTTTTTTTTTAAAGTTGAAATGTATTGATCTGTTTTTTTTTATGTAAGCTCAGCCACAGATGGCACTAAGTACTGTCAGCCACTAAGTTGAATGTTCTTTTTTACATTTTCAGGGTATTTAAATACTTAACATGGTATATAAGTGGGTGGGTGGTTTTGTTTAGTTTATGACCATAATGAAGACCTAATAAATATATTTTTTTTTCAGCTTCATTTTCTTTCCCGCATAGCACTTTCCGCCCCAAATCGTGATATTGCATGTTGAATGGCGGAACTCAACGCTGCACTTTGTCTTAGGTAGTAACATTCTTTTGAGTTAGGAAAAAACCAAAAGACCATATTTCAACTATATATTTTTAATTTCCCATATAGTATTTGTAACTTAAACGCTGCCTCTCATAACTTCTTCACTTGTAAGGTGGTCACGCAACTCCTCGCTTTTTCAGAGGCGATTATTTAATAAATTATTCGTTAAATTTACATATCAAGAATTACCTTCTGTTGAGTACAATATAAATTGTGTTTCGTTAACTTCTCACTTTTTAGTAATTAAGTTGCGAGTTATGGGCGCTTGTTAACTGAAACCGATGAAAAAATATTAAATTGATTAAATAATAAAATAGAAGGCTTTAATGAACTATTTTTTTTTGACCTGTAGTAAAATAATAATTCAATTTAATTCAGCCACATTGCCCTTTTTTGTTACTTTTAATTGTATGTTATAATAAGAAAGTACCTTCACTCTCTTTTCCGCAAAGCAGGGTAGTCAGAGAGAACCTGGTGTCAAGGCACTCTGTTCTCCATTTTCAGCCTGAATTTGAGATAACTGTCTCGTTCACAAGAGCAGACATATGAAAACAATTAAATAATGATAATTTATCCGAGTGAGAATTGAACCCACAGTCAATCACGATTTTAGTCATGCATTGTTCCACGATGACCTTGAGTTCATTGATGCATTTAAGCTATACTAAGTTACTCTTTATTGATTTAATATACAATATGTATTAAAAAAAAAAAAAAAAAAAAAAAAAAAAAAAAAAAAAAAAAAAAAAAAAAAAAAAAAAAAAAAAAAAAAAAAAAAAAAAAAAAAAAAAAAAAAAAAAAAAAAAAGTGCGTTAAATATTTCGGTTTTTTTTTAAGTGTTAAAAAGTGTTAAAAGTCGCATTTTTTTAAAGTGTTATGTATAAAACGTGTGTAATTAAGACTCACAATTTTATATGTTTTTCTAAATATGTGTTTCAGCTGCGTTAAATGTAACTAATTTGCTTACCCTATATTATGTTCGAAAGCGTTTGAATATAAAACACTTGCCTCTTTATTTTTTAAAGTGTCATTTACTCACTTAGGACCAAACAAAAATTTATTTTTAAAAACGTACTATATTTTGCACGTAGCGGACTCGAACCCGACAGTTTCCAAGAGTCGTGAATTTTAATATTCGATATATTTCGATTCGATACATTCATTTCAAGAACTGATGAGTGTGCAGACAAACTCCTTAAGTTAATAACTCTTCATTGTCGATATAACAATAATCGTTGCGAGCGATCAGTATTCCGTATTACTCTGATTTGAGTGGTTGTATAAGCTAACACAAGATTAGATTAGTATCAAACGATATATATTGCAGAGGTTCGATGACGTATACAAGTAGTTCTTATATTACACATATTATACAATAACTGCCAATTCAAGGCGGAAAACACATTAAAAATGAAAAGAAAGAGATACATATTTTTAGAAAACGTATAAAATTTGAACGCAGCGGAATAGCTTAGCGGTTAGAACGCTTGAACGGTTTCCAAGAGGCCCGGGTTTGAATGCCGCTGCATTTATAAAAAATATTTTTTTATTAGCTTTGTAAAAATATGTTTTTTAATTCCTTAAGTGTGTGATTCACACTTTAAAAAAATTAAGTAAAATTAACACTGTCGTGATGCAGTTGGTACATATCTTAAACACATGGTAGATGGCGTTTAAAATTAAACAAATAGATTTCCCTAGTCTAATACAATAAAATGTGGCGTTGAGTTCCGCTCTAAAATAGGGGTTTTGAAGCACACGGAAGGCCCTTATAACGAGTACTGTCTTTTTACTGCGCTATGTGTGGGAGATTTTCAAACCAAAAACATTAAGTATTTACAAAAACATTAAGGCAGTTTAAAAAAAAAAAAAAAAAAAAAAAAAAAAAAAAAAAAAAAAAAAAAAAAAAAAAAAAAAAAAAAAAAAAAAAAAAAAAAAAAAAAAAAAAAAAAAAAAAAAACAAGATAAGGCTCATTTACACTATAGAAATATTGTTTTAGGCAATAACTTTATTATCAATAGCCTATTGTGGCGCAGTGGGCTGAAATGATTAAATAAAATAACAAAGTTCCGCTACGCCATGTCACGTCTCGATATCATGCGGAAAAGAGAAAAAAGTTTTGACATAGTGTTTTCTCTCAATACCTTCTCTCATTATATTTTATATTTTTATATTGAAATGCTCTTCCGACGTAGAGTCTCTGAGTAGACAAGTGTATGACAGAACAACTTGTTGTCCGGTCCATCCTAACCAATCTGTAAATACGCAGTAAATACGTAAAACTTTATTTTAACATAAAATTTTGGACTAACACAAATTTATGCTTTAAAACAATTATCTAATACTGCAGCTCCAGATTTCCCTAGCGTAAAATTATTTAAGCGATAGTGATAAAGAATATAATGAGATCAAGGAGAAGTCTTACTAGGATTTTTAACAAGACTAATTTATGTTTTTTTATAACAAGCGTAAGTGTGTGAATAACACTTTAAAAATGTTAAAAATATTTCAATAAATAACATTCTCTCCTGCCAAACTATTGTTCGTAGAATAATATTTGGGCACCAGAAATTTGTAAAAATCTACAGAGATGCTAACAAAAATAAGTTATAAAAATAAGCGTATAAGAATCTCGACGCAGCCGGATGCAGAACGCATGGCTTAGCGGTCAGAGCGCTTGGACGGTTTCCAAAAGTGCGGTTTCGAATCCCGCTACGTTCACATTTTTCTAAGATTTCTAAAAAAAATGATTAGTATCACTTGTATTAATCTTTAAGTTTGTGTAAGAAAATCTTGGTAAGCTACATTTTTACAACTTCACGCTGTTTACCGCATAGCAGCATAGTCAGTGAGAAGTCAGTCAGTGAGATGCTAACAACAAATATAAGCTGTAATAAGCGTATAATAATTTCAACGTAGCTGGATGTAGAACGTATGACTTAGCGTTCAGAGCGCTCAGAGGCGCGGGTTAAAATCCTGCTGCGTTCAAATTTTTATACGTTTTCTAAATATGTCTTTCCCAAGAACATTTCTGAACGCGCTGTACACATTTGACAATAAATATTTCATTGAGCTTCAACAAATGTGCAAAATGACCCCAGGAAATGACCAGAAATTACCAGGAATGTTGAAAATGCCACCAGG
>JAOYRR010000500.1:0-219014 GCA_038994665.1 Podotricha telesiphe | reverse complement strand
TATATCTTCGATTTTTAGAATATTAAGGACATGTTACTGAAAAAAAAATTATAAACAGGGATGAAAAGACCAGTAACTGAATATGAATCTATGATTGAAAAAAAATTCCAAGTCCACGACAAACGGAGTGGCAGGCATAAACTAGGTTAGAATATGTCTTTTGATAATGTTCTCTGTCCGTATATGTTTCGGTCAAAACTTTTAATTATTAATATTTTAAAGCGCAAAATTATTTGAAAATAAAAATCAAGAAGAAATGTTTGCTATATACATTTACACAATTAGAGTTGATTAAGATATAAAATAAGTAGGAAAAACTGATAATTTCGTTCGCAAAGACAGCGGAACCGACGGCACGTGTAAGCCAATAATAGAAAATTTTATAGCGACTTAATAAATAAAACACATTCAGTTGACTTTAAGGAAAATACTTCAACCTTTTTATTTGACGAGGGACAATAGGATGTTTTATATTTGAGAAAAAGCTTTCTTAATAACTTTACATTTGATTATTCTAATAAATTACCTTTAAAATGTCATGTTGTGTCACGGTTAAGGTTTACTGATCGCAATAGTTGTGGGTTCAAATCCTACTCATGGTTATTAACTGTTTAACGCTTTGTCTCGCTTCGTAGGGTAGTTAGATAAGTGAGATAAAAAGTATGCATGTATGTGTACAGTAATGATTTTTTAAATTTTATTATCATTTAAGCCATTTTTTAATGTAAGACAAGAACATCTATTGAATTATTCAACATTGACTTTGACATAGTGTTTCCGCTCTGTCTAGAAAAAGCGTGAAGTTGCTAAAAAAAAGTAACAAGTTATTTAATTTCAACAATGAGCTCCCTTAAAAGGGGTATATAAAAAGAATTTTCAAGCACTTTCAAATATTGTAACAAAAAATCTTATTTTCCTTAAAGCTTCCTTGCTTATTAATTTAAAATATTTCCCGTGTATTTTATGTAAAGGCTATCGTAGTACAGTAGGAACATATCTGAGACTTTAAATGTGATGCGCGTGGATTCAATCTCCCTCTCTTAACATTGAAGATAATTATTTATAAGTTAATCTATTATTTAGACATAGTTTCCGAACTAAGTCTAAATAAAACATATTAAAGTAACTAAACTAACTGCCTTAAACTGTTCTCTCTTATTATAGGAATATATATATACAAGATCAATTTAATGCTATACAATTAAGAACGAATGTTTGAAAGAACGTCAAGTTTAATTTTTAATTATGTTCGAAGTTATTATAACGAGGCACCTCTCGTCGTCTCGGGAGGCGGCCTTTGCTAACTGCAGTATTTACATCAATTACTCCACGATACTTCCTGTGATTGGACACTTGCATGTGGTTGATAAAAGACCAGAATTTCTTTTTTTTCGCAGCTTTCGGCCCGATTTCGAGACATTGCGTCTCGGCGTGAGTGGTAGAACTCAACACCGAGCATTGTCTTACTAGAGCACAGAAATAAAAATAATTTATATTAATTCCAACGTTGGATTGAAGAATTCACGATCACGCGTATTTAACCTATTTTTTACATGTCTGTTTGTCGGTTGTTGTTTGTATGGTAATCACTAAATCACTTGGTCGGTCCAAGTACAAAATCAGAGCTCTAATCCTATTTAATTGCAAGGAGGTGTGAGACAGGGAGATGTAATTTCTCCGAAACTATTCACTGCAGCATTGAAGGATATTTTCAAGCTTCTGTAATGGAAAGGATACGGCATCACCGTAAGTGGCGAGTACCTTACCCATCTTCGCTTTGCTAATGATGTTAGAAGACCTTAGAGGACCTGAATACAATGCTCGTAGTTCTGAGTAGTGTTTCTCAAAGATCAGGTCTTAAGATGAACATGGAAAAGGGGAAAATCATGTAGAATGTCCATGTTGTATTTGCTCCGGTTACTATTAGATGCACTATTTTCGAAGTTTTGGACCATTGCTTATACCTGTGTATACCTGGGACACACAGCCCCGAACCAAACACAGCCCGGATGAAGAACAAAAACCAATTTTATTTTACATAATGAAATTGGTTTTTGTTCTTCTATATTTTCCTACGGGATGTTATGTAGATATGAATGAAGGTAGCTTCATTGTCTTATTTTGTATATTTACTTGTACCTTTGAATATCCAATAAATTACTTATTCAATATTTTAGGAATTTGTTTACTTCGATTACTTCTTATACTTAATTTGGTCTGGTACAATGGAGCTATTTTGTCCATTGATATGTATCTATATTTTAATAAGATATAATCCATCCAATGTTAAAAATCTGGAGAGTACTTAAGTTGCGCAACTTACGTTAAACGAAAGCCTGCCATTAACTAAATATACAGGAGCCTTGATGGTATACTACGGGCTGTTGTACTTATGAATGTACTGATGTCTTAGATATTTTAATTTATATATAATAATATAACTATAAGTATTTTTTTAAGAAGATCTATGAATTTCAAAGCAAGAATCGCCACCTTTTCGGACAACCGGACATCAAGACGGCAATCGCGCTTGTGTGCAGGGCCGCTGCTCGCTTGGGCACGTTCACGTGATGGTTTCATCGCACCGCTTCCACCTCGCAGCTCCACGGCCACGACATCGTGCACCCGGTACGAGCAACTATTTATATGTAACTAGCTGAATTCAATAATTAAATAATGTGTCTCGGAATTAAGTAATGTGTCAAAATTCAATAAAACTTAACTTACAACCAAAATTAAAAAAACAAGCAAGAACATTCGAAAATTCGAAAAAAATTCAGATATCCACATATTTATAACATTATAGGCTATACAAGTAAGTGTTCTTTATAAAATCAATAAATTGAAAATGTATAATAAAAAGATAAAAATTGGCTAGTTTCAGATTTTTTCCTTAGTATTCACCTCACTTCAACTATACCAAATTGAATTTTCTAGGTCATCCGGAAGGAAGTATTTAATAATTTTTATCCTGTAGGTCAGTCAGTGACAAAAATGACGATACTCGGAAGTTAATATGACAAAAATGACGATACTCGGAAATAACTGTTTGAAGTGTGTTTCTGAAATTTGATGTCTACGGAAGATAGTTTTTGAGTTATGAGGGGGCAATAAGTGGCTCCAAATGGTTCGTGTCAAATTGGACATAATAATACACAGAACTGGCGAGCCTTACCTAATTTTTTTACTTCGCTTGACACGCTACCGCGTGTCTCAATTTTAATTTTGATGCCGTGCAAACAAAACACCATCTAGTCTTTAATAGTCCTTTAAATATACTATTGACTTGAACTTTAAGCTTGTATCTAATTAAGTTAACATTTTCAAAGGCGTACGTACTGTGGCAGAATTAAATGATCATTCCAAACCGCCAATAACGTAAGGTCGCTGAGAACTTAACCTTTCGCTTTGTCCTCTAAATAGTATCAACATATCAATTGAATACATGGATTCACAAGTCTGCAATTGTTTTGTTATAAACTAGATATTTGTATTGCTTTTGAAGATTATTACGATACGATACGATATAAATGTACGCAAAAAATTATCAATAAGATTTAAAAAGTCTTAATTTTCTGTCTATGTGTTGTAGACGCCTAGACCAACTTCGACAAGTTTTTACATAAAATATACAATCTCTATTATATGGGTACACGGATGGGTTAGTCTTTAAAATATACAAGTTGATGGTCCCTAATTATTATTAGTTCGGTGCTAAGTTTTTTATTTCCCATTTTGAAAAAGTCATTGTCGTTTGTCGTAAAACTGCTATATAATATATTTAGTTATAATGTAAGTCTTTAAATTATGTCTGTTTGTCATAGGATGAAGTGGAAGGTTAGTTAGCTCAATATTTTAGAAACGTTTATTATATAAAGTTATCTAGACTTCATAGAAGAGTTTTATACGACGATCAGAAAGTTATCAAAATTCAAGCTAAGAAATGCATAGTTCTAATATGAAGGGATAATAGATACAGAAATTTTACGTTGAATCCGCAATTATGTAAAATAGTTTTACACATGACTCACTGTACATAGGAGCCTGTAACTTAGTATTAAAGCAATTTAATTAAAACACTTTACTTTTCAATCGAAATTCCTTTAAAAAACTTATTACCTTCGACTGCCAGAGCAATAAGAGGAATCACGTAAAGCATGTCCATTTACGTACAGATTAAATCCATTTACTCATTCGATAAGCGTTTCGTTCTCGTCCCCACGTAACTGGAGCCCGAACGTTAAACCCATTGTTTGTAGAATCACAAGTGCGTTATAATGAAAATATTCAGTCAACAGCGAAATTCAGCTAAAAAATACTATTTTGTTACATAAATACAACTTTTGGTCATATTATTTGTATTTATGGTTCACTTAACTTTGAATTCGAAACCGCGAATGTGACAAATTCTACGTAATTGTTATTGGATATTATGTAGATGATGGTTTAGAACTCATAATTACATAATAAATTTATAAATGCTGTAATTAGACATCTAAAGTATTGTTTAACTGTTATTAAAACAACTGATTTAAAATGTATAAAACTGATATATATATATAAAAAAAAAAAAAAAAAAAAAAAAAAAAAAAAAAAAAAAAAAAAAAAAAAAAAAAAAAAAAAAAAAAAAAAAAAAAAAAAAAAAAAAAAAAAAAAAAAAAAATTTAAGATTTAATCTAATTTATTTAAGATTATTTTTAAGTTCTTTAGTGGACAGGACAGTTGTTAGGCCAAATCTCCTTTTAGGAAATGCTTTAATTCAATAACAATGAATGTTTCCCAAATCTTATAGAACTCATAATGGTGTAATTCCATCATAAATGACACCTAATGTCTAAATGGTCTAGGATGGAGTGTCATATCACTAGGTTCTCTCCGCTTACTCCTTATATTGTGATTATATATATACTTAATATTTTTTTCAAGTTTTCAAAACTTGAAAGCTTTACTTTGAGATATAACTGTAATTATAACCAAGCGAGTCAGGTAGAGTTATCGTTGAACTTCGTTAGCCTTTAGAGTAATTAAGAATTGAATAAAATATAATTTGAGGCCATCATGGCGCTGTGACAGCGTCTAACTGAAAAAGCGATGGGTAGTGTATTCGATTCCAAATTTCGGTTATTCAATTTACATCATTTTAATTTCACCACTGAACAGTGTCACAATACAGTGTGACGATTTCAGGTGAGAAGGAGTTCTCTCTGCTGCCTTCCCTGCTATTCATGAAATAACGTGAAGAAGTTAGATAATTTTATACTGTTTCTCCGAATTAGCTGCTAAATGAAAAGAAAACTGACATAATTAGAAAGCGTATAAATTTTTTAACGCAGCGGGGTTTTCAAGAGGCTCGGGTTCAAATCCCGCTGCATTAAATTTTTTATACGTTTTTTAAATATAATGTCTTTTTCAATTTCCTTAGTGTAGGAATAACACTTTAAAAAATGAAAAAAAAATTCTATTTGTCTTTCCTGGCTATAATTAGGCAAAATACCTACTACTACCGTTGCTTCAGCCATCCGTGCCTTAAATTTGTTAAGAGACTATAAGAAGTGACTCGTTGGGTTCTTTGTGCTGCCCCATAAAATATTAGAAAGTCATCAATTCATCAATTCTCATTAAATTGTCGTCGTAATGTATATATTATGTAATCAAATATAGAAGTGTGTGCATAAATATTAAGAACCTAATTGGTCTAGCCATCGTGCACTTTTTTATCAACGGTACCAGGAGCATGCCTATAATTGAACAGAATAAAAATATAATTCTTTTAAGAGACAACTAAATGTTTTTTTTCTAGAGTGGCGTTTACAAATAGATGCTTATTATATTATATAAATATGTGCTGATATCAATAGTACATATTAAAAAAATAACAATTAAACTTTAAAATTAAACCTACACCGAAAAGCAATAAACTATTTATATCTGATGAGCAATCGTATAAATTCCATTTGAAAATAAACAGTCGATTGCTAAAACACTCTTGCGGAGACATAAAGGCTGTATCAGGCGCGCAATAAATCCAAACTCTACATAACGATACGTAGCTACTGTATGCGACAATGATGTGTGAAACGCCTTTAAATAGATAAGCTTAATGAATTATGGCTTAAAGCTTTGTGAAGCTAGTGCTTGGTTTGCTTTAATTTGATAGTAGTTTGGTTTCGATTCTTAACTAACAAATAGTGAAATTTTGTTATATAGATCAAATGATTAATACTTTAATCTCTTGACTGATTCTTGATCGATTTAAAATGTTGCTTTAAGGTGGTTTTCATAAAAATATTACATTGTTGTTTTTTGTTTGCTATTTCAAACTGAATATTGTCAAAGATATATTTAGAAAACCCGCGCCTCTTGAAAACCGTCCAAGAGGCGCGGGTTCAAATCCCACTCCGGTCAAATATTTATACGTTTTCTAAATATGTCTTTTTCAATTTTCTTAGTGTGCGAATAACACTTTAAAAAATATATAAAAAAAATGAATATTGTCAGTTTTTGTTTAAATATGTGTAACTTTATATAATGGCTATAACTATATACTCAATTTCTTTTGCAGGATTCTTTATAGTTATAACATTGGCCGCATTATATAACGTTTTAGCCTGCAATTGCAAGTGTCTTGACTACGACAAAAACTGAACTTCATAGTCTAGTCCAGCAATTGGTAGATCCATTTCTACAAAATTTTACTTATCACTGGTTTCATTCTTTGCCACACAAACACTATTCCTTTAAGCTATACAAGAATGAAATTTAAAAACATTTTAGTAATATCAAGTATTTCGTAGCTTCCAGTCAGTGCCGCACCGCTAAGCTTACCTGTCCCGAGGGGACTCGCCTCCCAACGACAACTTTTTCTTTATTTTAATTCTCATTACATAGTAAAAGGTCCCTAAGAAGTTCACAAAAAGTTTTGCTAACTTGTATGTAAACTCCGATCTCGTTTACGATGACAACTTCATATGTGGAGGATAGGATATGGAGTTTTATGTATCCCGAGGATATGGGGTTCAAATACGTGAGGTACACGATTTCAGGCGGTCGTGGTGCTCTGGGACTTATCAGGAGCCTCATTACGCATGATACAGAAAGTGTTTGATACTTAAACAAATGGCACAATTTTCTTTATATTGACTTTGATTGATTGATTTATAAAAAGAGCAGATTAAATAACAGAATTATTTCTAATAAATAAAGTAAAAATGTCAAGAAACATGTAAAGTTCCAATTGTGATTTTTTAATTCATATGGAATTCTTAAATTAGGTCAAACTAAGCGCGATATTTTGCCTTCTTGCTTACAATAATTTAATTAAAACAAAAACTGGAGAACAGCAATATGTACCAGAGTTCTCTCAGAGGTATTTACATACACACATGCCTACATTCATACGTAGATACAAATATAAAGAGCAAGCCAATATACTGTATCATAAACACTCAGTCCCGCGTCGCCTATTCTGAGCACTTGTTTAAGACTCCTGTTTACAGTTTACAGCGAATAAATCTCTGAACAATTGTTTGAAGTTAAGTATAACAGTTTCGTTGTTCTTTCGGCTTTCAGCTCTTTAATTAGATGAGCTTTAAGAAATATACTTAGAAACGTATAAATTGGATCATAGCATGATTTGAGCCTGTGACTTTTGGAATTAAGAGATTAGTTACATTTATTATTTGAATAAATCAGTAAGAGACATAGAGGGAGACCTCGGTTGACCTTCGAGCATCCAGTATCGATAATAGTGAAGGAAGGACAAGTTAAAAGCTTGAAGACTTCTCAGAACGTGTATGAAAAGGTTGATGACAGTGGACAAAGCGATACAAGTACGCGGCGACGGTAGCCCTTGACAATCCATTCTCCCGAAATATTAAAAAAAAAAAAAAATTGTATTTCAACTAAAATAACATGAGTGTAGCATAATTAAGACGTGTCTGCGTGAATGTCACTTGGGAAAAACAAGGATATGTCTATTTCTCGTTCTCTTGCTAAAGAAATCGAAGACATTTTGTATCACAAGATCACGAAATAAAATTAAATTTATTTAAAATTAAATTATTTTATTTACATAACACAAAAACATTTACTTTTAAGTAAATAGAGGGAATGTCAAAATAATGTTAACAGAAGGACAAAAACAGGTGCTCTAAGACGGTGTCTACTTGACGTCACTTTAGTGCCGCGATCCTTAAATGTACGCTTAAAGTGTTATGACTGAATTAACATCGTGTAAATTGTTTATAAATCGACTTCAAAGATGCGTTAACTGTTTAAGGAGCTACGTTTTATTCGTTCATTTTTAAATTGTAAATTTTATAGTCCAGTGGGAATGTAGAGCGGCATTGCTTAAAGTGAGACGGTCATAGATTAGTTGTTGCTTGTTGTGGCTAAATATAGATTTTGATTTACATTTGTGTGTGTGAGTGAATAACATAATATTATATATTATATCTCAATCTCAATAATTCTTCTCGCAAAGCTCGGTCTTAATAAATATATCACCCAAACGTGTCCACCAAAGTCGGATATAAAAAGCTATTGTCTGAGACTGGGTGTTCGTATTAAGTAAATACCTGTTTTACAGTTCACCAGGCTCTCACCCTTAAGATACATTACATTTTAAACCAGTATAGATCTAATAGAAAAAGCAGTTAATACAATATACTAAAAAGTGGTTAATTTGTGTATATGTGTTTGTGTGTGTGTATGTGTGGGTGTGTATAGGTGTGTTTGTTAGTGGAAAAATGTTCATTTATGTTAATTAAGAATTAAGAATAAGTTTTCGAAATCCGTACGATTATAGTGACACGTTTTGTGCCATTTTGTTACTTTACATGTTGTTTTACATGTACTTTCAGGCAAAACATATATAGATAAAATAAAGTCAATTTTAATATATAATGCACCTCCAATAAACGGATAAATTTTGTGGGAAAAACAAGGTTTAAATTATTTTAATTGATATATATTTATAAATTTCGAGGAACCCATACGCCTATGGGATCATAGACAGTTTTATTAGACCAATTAGATCGTAGAATGTGTCTTTAGAGTAGTGTAAAGTATGAACAGTTGACGAACAGTAAAAACGTTACAGGGACTGTTATTAATACATAAAATATAGAATGATTTAAGATCCAGTGAGGTATATTTGCATTCAGAATTTATAGTTAGACGTTTAAACAAACACGTATAGAAATAAAACTGAGTCTGTATACCTATGAAGCAAATGAAAGTGAAAAAGATCAACTAGATAGGTAAAAGAATGGACCTCTAGGTCATCGCAGTGCAGTGGGTTAGTGTCTGAATGTAATCGCGAATAGTTGTGGGTTCGATTTCCACTCAGCGGATTAATTTTGATATCATTATTTTCATTTCAAAAGTAAACAAGACAAAGCGCGGCGTTGAGTTCCGCCAGGCAACATACATTGTCTCGAATTCGGGCAGAGAGTGGATGGAAAGTTGGAAGTGAACGGAGTGTCTAGACAGTAGGTTCTTTCAGCTTATTCTTATATAAGGGAAAAAGTGAGCTGTTAAAAATGTAAAACAGAATTTTATGAGATAACTAAAAATATAAATATATATATATACTTTTTATAGCCTCAAGTATAAAGCAAAGGTAAAAATAGAGAAAGTCTGATGAAAGCGCTCTAATTGTGTTGAGTAATGAAACTTAACGCCCCACCTGTTCTTATTAGAACAGGTAAGAAAATCAAATTATAACATTATAGTCCGACAATGTGTTCTACAAAATTTAGGTATACCCAAATACACCCAAATGAAAGCTCTGTAAAACATTTCAAAATACACATCAGTTTGTAGGAAGGCAGATGAACAAATAATTAGGCGTCTAATTAAGACGGCTCTAGCAAAATAAATAGTGACGCAAATCAATCTGTCAGTTTGTTTGTGTTTCTATCAATGTATGTATAATTAGTAAATATTTATCTATTTGCTTAACTCTGGCAGGAATTCTTGGTTGTTATCGATTATATGTATATGAATAAATATGATATGCCGGCGCAGTGGAATACACGGTGGCTATGTGTTTGATTCCCACTCGAGGGAACGATTGAATATTATTTAAAAATATCTTCATTACTTCGCTCTAGTTCACCAACAAGTTCTGTCAGTCAACACGCAATGTCTCGATTGCGGGCGGAACGGAAGTGGAGAACGGAGTGTCTTGACACTAGGTACTCTCTGATTACTCAGCTATTCCGGAAAAAGCGTAAAGCTGAAAAAAAATAAATAACTGTAATACAGTTTAAACCAAACGCGATGTAAATTGATATTAAGTCGCGGAATGCCCGGCAAATTGTGTTAATTACTTTGGCGCTAAGAGAGAGTGTTTAAATTATTCGAACAACAATTTACTTATTACATATTCGTAACTACAGTGTAACTATATTAAGCTAAGTCCTTACATTTAAAGGCTTAGCTTGTTCTGGAAATCTAGATTCTAAGTTATGAGTAGGGTATTTATTAAGTTTGTACAGCTGAACTGATTTTAATTGAACTTTCTGTAAATATAATTTGAGTTCACTATGGGATATTTTCAGACGTCATATAAATTTGAATTGGTACATGGTATATACCATGATGATACGTATATTATTTCAAAGTAACCTTTTATTTGGTTTAATGTTTTATTTAAATGTATATATTCTCTGTAATTAGAGTTCGTCTATAGAAACTCTTTTTTTAGAAGTTATTAGAAGTTACTTTATTTCATATAAAAAATGGAAAGTAAAATAAATTCTGAATATATGTTCATTAGTAGAAATCAAACCTACGAGTTACGACCTACAGCCAAGACGCATTACGACTATCACTTATCAGTGTACCATCAGATAAATTCCACATGAACAATATTAATTAGGAGCGCAATGAGAACAGTGACCGCAACTGCGATTGTCGAATTAATTTGTTTGGATTCAAGCCGCGACCGCTCGCTGATACGACTGAAATTCTTTACGAGAGCCGCAATGTTTGCGACGCCGCGGTTTTGGAACTCAGATGAAAACTTTGCTAACAGTTAAAACATTCTAACTGTTTTCTTTTTTAACAACAAAATAATTATCTTACTATAATTAGAGCTTTAGTTTACTTTTGTATGCGAAAGTTAGACCTAGGATACATCGGACTTTCTATTTGGATCAAAGAGTATAGGTAATGCTGTGTTGATCAATTTTGTCTATTTTTGTGAATGGAACTCTTTGTCGCGTATTGTTACCAGAGCGGAGAACCTAATGTTGAGACACTTTGTTAAATTTAAACATCACCCACCGTCTCGTATTAACTGTTGGAACACATTATTCTTATTTAATGAAAATAGAAACCAGAAATAATCTAATAATGTTTATCAAAAATAAATATTTCTAAATATAAATATTCGCTTGTCTGAAACTTGTTCCTTCGATGTCGACGACCGACAGTCTTTTTGACTTTATTATTCTTCGCATAAGCTGTATAAGAAGCTCTACCACTACGTTCTAACCTCTCTACTTGATAGGCGGTTATTAATGCCCTAGATGAATAATACACGCGGAGGAGTCAATTATTTATGAACGCATTGCTTTTGTTCGTATTATAGTCGGAGCACATTTGCTTTTGTATTTATATTGCAATTTTGTATGAAGTTTTAAAAATAACAATATAATTTTTGACGATTAGTATAAAGTGAAACAACTAGTTTTACCTTGAAAATCCTAGATTTCTTTATCACTAAAGCCTGAAAGTATTTTAATTTACACACCACTTTACTGAAATAACATTTGTAGAAAACTTATAAAAATTAGAACACAGATGGATTCAAACCCATTATCATAATTCTTGAAAACCGGCCAAGCACTCAGACAGCCAAGCCATGTGTTCTACATCCGACTACGTCAAAATTCTTATACGCTTATAACTACTTATTTTTGTAAAAAAAAACAAAAAAAAAAAAACTTTTGTATTCTAGAGTTCTCAAAAAAATCATAAAGTGATATATTGCTAAATGTTTAGTAAAAGAAATGTTTATTAAACAAGTTAAAGGCAAATTTTCTATAATTTCGCAGTAAGCGCTAATTCCGTTACAACTTTAGACACAATTAACCAAAGTAGACATCGCTAAGACAGATTTAGAACAATGTCACTAACAATGAAGATCCGAGAAGGCCTTATCTACAAAAGATAGCAACTTGGTTACAAGTATTTATTGCACGTATCGCGATTTGTCAGGCAGAGCCCGCATGTAACGCCAAGGCTGGCTTTTAGTGGATCAAAGTGAACTTAATTAGTGTTTTATAAGAAAAGAGAAGGTGGAGAGACTCTCCGTTCTTCTAAGTCACTACTCCGTTTTCTACTTTTCATATAAATAGAAATCCTGTGCGTTAAGTGGAGCAACCTTACTTATTGAACTAGCGAAAAGTAAAATTCTAGACAGTCAATGTACAGTACGCAGTATTACTAATGTATATTATGCAGTAAGGCTTAATAATTCAAATTCAAAATATCCTTTATTCAAATAGACTTTTGCAAGCACTTTTGAATCGTCGGTGGAACATAAAGCTACCACCGGTTCGGAAGGCAGTTCTGCTGAGAAGACCTGGCTGGAAACTCAATAGTTGCGCTTTTGTAATAATAAAAATTAAGTTATTCAAAGTAAAAGTGATTCTTAGAATAAAAATATTAAAAGAAATTGTAAAGTGTACTTTAATTGGTAAGGTTTCCTTATATATATAGCTTAGGAATTTAATTAAGACTTTTAAAGATTTTTCCCCCAATATATTAGGATATTGTGTAATATCTCTAAAAAAGACGAGAAACGTACAACGAAGTTATGATATGTGAGAATTGCGAAAGAAAAATGTCATAGCAATCATCATTTGAGATAAAAATAATATATAATAAATCAATACACCACGAGATTTCCTTTGTGCGATGAGAACATATTTTACTCAAAGTTATCAATGTATGAAGCCCCTAGGGGTAAATTAAATACAGATATTTCATCTCTCTGGTATTCCTATAAAAAAATATTTTCTGTTTAGATTTTTTTTGTAATTATACTAATAGTTATTTAGTTAAATAACTTACTTAATGAAAATATATATATTTCTCTTCTGTTCCCATCTAAATGTTTTTTAAATTAAACTCAACTGAGTATGCCCATTTTTTTTATTAAAAAAGTGATCAAAAACTGAAATTTGTAATGTAGTGATTTAGCGTCAAGGGCCCGTTTTTGCGTTTTCCGCCATAACACAAGACATTGCGAAATATTAAACCAGAACCTTAAATATACCAGCAAAAAAAATGAAAGTGTAAATATATCATTCTTCCGAATGGGGATTGGACCTATAACCAATTGCGTCTGCAGTCAGACGATGTCTGCATGGATATATTTAAATTATAAAAAATATTTAAATATAATAACTTTATTTATTTTATATAATCTTTATTTACACATTTTTATACGTAGTGTCTTCACAATTCAAATGTTTTATAACAAGTTAACAATTAACAATACTCGTATGTAAACTGCAGAGTCAACAGTTCATTGTAAATAATTCACAGAGCCTGAAAGAATTTCTATTCAGTTGATTTTGTTGTTTAAGTTTGCTTTTGATATATTTATAGCCCTTTATAATTATTGTTTTTCAATTTTAAAAAATAATATTCTAAATATTGATCGAAAAAACATTGTTGGCGGCGCAAAAGGCGCGGCGTTTGGTTAGGCTTCGTTAGGCCGGAAATAAAGAATAGAGTGTTGCATGCAGGGCATGTGTGAAACTAGAAATATATATTTTAAACATCTCCACTTCACACGATTATATATTAAATATTAATACAAAATCATTGCTCTATTAGATCCCCAGTTGCGCTTACCACTTATTAGTGGCGCCATCGTGAGAAAGTTGGATATTTAAAAACGAAACATATACTAAAACTTGAAACTTTAGTTCCAGCGATTATTTAAAACAGGTAGAAAAGCTTTAATTTTTAATTACGTTGAACTTATTCTAACGAGGCGTCTCCCGTCTTCCGTCTCCACATCGCTTAGTTGCGAACGCTTAACTGCAGTCTTTACATAAATTACTAACTCCAATGAGGATGTAGGAAAGAATAATAACTTTAAAACAACTTTCACGAACTATGAGCATCTGAAACGCTAATTAGAGTATTATATTATAATGCAAAATTAAATATACTGATGTGCTAGATAAAAAATTCTTTGAGAATACTTTGAGACTAGTATTTTAAGGAAAGCGGAGGGACCGGAATAAGTCATAGGTCGAGTCATAACTTTCAATATATTAGGCAAAGTTTATAAAAGAGTAATTGTTGCTGGACCGAAAATGACAACGTATACATTTTATATAGGTGCAGTAAAATGATGTGAAGTAACATGTCTGTTTATAGGGAAAGGACTCACCCAGTCATGAATGAGATATCTTAAAATGTTTTAAAATTTAATTTCTAATGCAATGCATTTCCATTCCTAATATTTTGAAAAGTTTTTGAAAAAAAAATCCGAAGCCGCACCTCTTGGACACCTTCAGATGAGCGAGTTCGAGTTTCTTAAAAGTGTTCTAAATATGTTTTATATATTTTTAGTGTGAATAGCACTTTAAAAATGTTCCAAAACTTGTCGATTACCACCGAAATTATAAAATAAACAATTTATGCTAATTTTATAACTCAAAATTATTGTACTTAAAAAATAATCCCTGTCCAAGCACTTTTCTTGTACTGAATTTATTTTCATTAGTTTTAAACTCTTTCTAATTTCCCTTTGTAATTTCCCCCCGATATAAGAGGAGAGGGCCCAATAATCGTGTTTCCTTTTTTTACGTCTAAGCCACTTTGTTCCCAAAACGCCTTACTTTACTTTAATTGAACTTGGGAAATACACACTATATACTACGTAGAAAAATCAATAATATTTGAGCTCAAAACTATCAAATACAGTCATATTTCCACTGTACTACCAGAAGTATAGATATACGTAGAGCCTCGTTATCTAGCAGTTAAACGCTTATTTAGCCGAAACTGGTGTTCAATAGGTCCATGAGTATTTGCCGACGCGACGCAATCACGCCAAATTGTTATGACGATACAATTGGTTCACTTATGTTTTACGTGTAACGCTTATTAGTCTGTTAATTAAATACACAAAGTGCTTTTTGTAATGTTATTAGTTATAGTATTTATTCTTAATATATATTTTTTACATATTTTTTAAACGTATAAAAATTTGAACTTAGCTGGATTCAAACCCTCTTGAAAGCCTCTTGAAAGCCGTTCAAGCGCACTGACCGCTAAGTTTTCAAGCTGCGCGGGTTCAAATGCGTCCAAGTTTTTATACGTTTTCTAAATATGTCTTTTTCAATTTCCTTAGTGTGCGAATAACAATTTAAAAAATGTTAAAACAATATATATATTTAATTAATGGCATTCTCTCTTGCCAAACGATTGTTCGTAGAATAATCTTTGGGTAGCAGAAATTTGTAAAAATATCTCTACATAGATGCTAACAAAAAATGTAAGTTGTAATAAGCGTATAAGAATTTCGACGTATCTGGATGTAGAACGCATGGCTTAGCGGTCAGAGAGCTTGAACGGTTTTCAAGAGGTGCGGCTTCAAATCCTGCTGTTCAAATTTTTATACGTTTTCTAAACATGTCTTTTTCAGTATTCATTTTTATATTTAAACCAGAGGTTAGCTGGAGATTTTTTATTTCATTTGTTCGCTCTAGCTAGCAAAAGCACGACGTTGAGTTCCGACCAGAAATATGCAATATCTCGAATTCAGTTGGAAGGTGGAGACCGTATTGTCTTGATATATAATATTTCCCCTTTAAATTGTGCATTTAGTTGTTATCTAATCACTGCGATGTCCGGGCAATTAGTATATTAAGATATCTGTTAGCGTTCGAAAGGTAAACGTAGCGTGCCCCGACTTGCCCCACTTAATGCATCCAAGTTAGCGTGTCAAGTCGACTCGTGCCAATATTTACTAATGTCTAGTAGATTACGACGTAATTTTACAAAACTCAAGGCTATGTACTTCCAATTTTTACTTTTAGAATAAACACATAAGTTCCATGGACAAATACAGGAAAAAAAGAAGAAATTTGGTTAAAGTTTTAATATAGAATATTGATATTATTGTAAATCTAAGAGTGCATGCAATATTACATGCAATATTACATTGCATACAATTATTAAAAATAAAATGTATAATGCCATGTTCTTTTCTTTTCATGTTGTTGACGTCTACTACTTAATATAGGCCTCCCTTATAGCACACTGACCATCCCGGTCCTGGGCAGCTCGCATTCATCCGCTACCAGCAGCCTTTTCCAAATCGCCTGTCCATCGTACTGCAACATCCAGGGAAACTTTGGTTCTCTGGTATTTCATATTCTATCTGAAAGAGAAAGTTAAAGCATCGTGCATACATCACTCGCTGAACGACCTTTAATTTGTGGACCAGCCCTACGAGCAGCTCCGTAGATCATTACAGACAGGATGCACTGATTGAAAACTCCAATTTTAAGGCACTGAGGGACTGTGACTCAAAAACACGATGTCGCTTCCCAAATACCGCCCAGCCAAAGAACACTTCTGTGCGCGTCTTTCTCAAGCCTGCCTGCTAGTCTGCCAAGTTGATAGTTCGATATAACATGTTGTTAAGCAGGAAATGTATATAATATTTTTCTAATTCTAACAATCAAGGGACAAAATAAAAAAGCACTTCTTTATAAGTAACTTTGTACGTACCTGATTTTTACTT
Source organism: Podotricha telesiphe (assembly GCA_038994665.1). Taxonomy (NCBI): domain Eukaryota; kingdom Metazoa; phylum Arthropoda; class Insecta; order Lepidoptera; family Nymphalidae; genus Podotricha; species Podotricha telesiphe. The sequence goes on along the minus strand of JAOYRR010000500.1, from coordinate 202,228 downwards.
GAATTGACGATTTTTTATATGTCGCACGCTCTAAACATGTCTGAAAAAAAGAAATAGCTTTTACCTGCGATTCGATTCCATTCGTGCGATGTTGAATGTCTTTAAAATTTATGAAATAAAACAAAGTATTTTGACACTAGTTTCTCTTTATATCCATTGCTAAATATTAAAGATTCAAAATATCGCTGAATTAGTGAACTGGAGCTAAGTATCAAATTCCGAAAGCAAATTATTATTGTAAACTGTCATTACAAATACGAATGTCACCTCATTATCTCACTGTTTGATTGCAATTTCATATGAGATCGCTCACAATTAACTGATTACACGAGAATTAATGTTTCACTTGTCTGGTAATAATTCATTGTTATTATTTAATGAATACGCAAAAAAATACTTGTAGAGTCAAACGTGAACTCTACTTTAATTTTCTTTTGATATTTTTTAAGTCATCCAGCTGGGTGTAGAACGCATGACTTAGCGGTCAGAGCGCTTGTACGGTTTTCAAGAGGCGCGGGTTTAAATCCCGCTGCGTTAAAATTTTTATACGTTTTCTAAATATGTCATGTTTCTTTTAATATTTAATTACATAGTTACATATACATATTTTCTTACAATTCAGTTACATTGTACGCGAATATAATGTTTAAATGTGTATTTATATTTTTTTAATTTTCCTGGTCTGGAATGACCAAGTTTGGTTTTGAGTAATCTGACCAAAAACTAAAAACTAAACTTTTACACGACCAACAAAATATTGAAAAGAATGGGTAGATGTGTTTAAATGAAAGATATGTCTAAAAATAAAGAAAGCCAATAATATTCTGCTCAAAACTACGACATCAACAAATAAGATAACTTTAAAAAATACCTCAAAAAGAATTCTGTAAAACGCTACCCACTAACCCAATTTTTAGCGTATCGGGTTACGCTTTGAAACAAGCATCAAACGCTTTGACTTTCAATTTTATTAGCCTTTTACAATCTGCTCACTGTCGGCTCGGGTTTGTCAAAGTGTTTTGTATACGTAAAGCACGAACGAATAAGTATTTGTATACTTTAAACTAAAACTTTCATACTTTAAACAATTAGATTTAAACAACACTTCTTAAAAGCTTTATTCTTAAGTTAATACTCGTATATATCAACAAATGATCAAATTCGTGGCATGAAGTGTATACTATGGAACTTCATTGAAAAGCACTTAATGTAAGATAGGCAGGGATAAAGTAGTGATTAGTCACTCCGTCCTTTGTTATTTTTACTATTCCATATACAAATACGTATGGAACATGCTAAATTTTCACAAGCTACATCAAGTAAAATAAAGTTAAGGTTCAAAATGATATTAATAACAAAAAAATAAAAATTATTGTATACAAATAAATGACAATGTCTAAATGCTCATGTGGTAATATAACATTTGCAATAAAAATACTATTAAGTGTTTTAAAATAAGGAAATTTAACATTTTTCATTCTTTCATGTCCAAATTAATATTATAAATGCAAAAGTAAGTCAGTCTGTCTGTCAGTGACGTCATCACGACCAAACCTCTGTACCGATTGAGATGCAGTTTTATACAGATATATTTGAGAATCTTGGGATGGACTAAGACTCTTACGACTACGACTTTTCTTCATTTTTTTTTAGTTTTTCCAGTAATTTCATTGTTTAGAATTCGTACAAAAATTTGATTGCAGCGGGATTTGTACCCGCGCCTCTCCATTGCCTAAACGTGCGAATAACACATTAAAAAATGTAAAAAAATTCATTGTTTTACGAAAAGTCGCCGAAAATACGAAACAGTTATAGTTGAGACGCGCGACGCCACGAGCGTGTTGTTACTTATTATATAACAAAAGTTCACACAATCTTATAAAAATAAACACTTGTTAAGGCAGAATTATTCAAAACTTTTATTTTCACTATCAAGTGGCAAATGCATATCAAAGAGAAGCCGGTTTGATGGTAAAGAGGCGTCTATTAGCGATGCAATATTAAATTGGCTAAGATTTTGAAGAAGGAAAAACTAAGGCATATGGATTACCACACTAGCAAAGCCTACTTATTATTTTTGGAAAAAATAAAATATATAAAATAAGAATTCTTTTAAGGTTTATATTTTCTATTTAAATTTTTCATTATCTTATCATTTCATCTGAAAAATATACCAAGCAAAAATTATTTAGGCACTCGTAAACACACTTTATTATTAACACACACAATTACACTTGTGTGTTGACTAAAAGTGACTAATTGAATTATAAGTATGCATTCAAATCTGTGTAGAACAGTTACACATATCACATTTTAAAACTCAATCCACAGACTTGTTGTATGTTTAGTTTAACAAATTTCTTATTTTCTAATATTTTCTACACATTATATAAAAAAATAATGTAGTATTAACGTATAAGTAATTTATAACATTGCACTTATTTCTCGTTTGATTTGGGGCGCGCGTTGTAACAAATAAATATTTTTTTATTTGAAGAACTGTTATATTTGAAATACTTTTAAAAGCATTTAATTATATATATTATATTTGTTTATTTTACCTTAATTAATAAGCAGAGATTCTCGTATAAAGTGATTTGGCATTCATCCGTAGAATGTGAAGTTATCTTGTGTCGCCCTCGAGGGCCCTTGTTGCGCTCTCAAAAGGTCAGGGTCAATAATTTATTCAAAGTTACACGGACTTTTCAAAGATATTTCGAATGTAGCGCACTCATACGAGCCAGTCCAAACGCCTTTTCTTTTACTGACAGGCCGGACCCCCGGCTATGCACGAGTTTGTATAAGAACTTGTTAAAGGCACGTGAAAATTTTGTTTAAAATTGACTTTCCAAAAATAGAGCTTATGCTCTATTTTTTATAAGAAATATAGTATTTATAGAATTGATGGTGACTTACTATCAATATTATATATATATGTGTATAAGAGTTGTAGAAATTCTTAAATTTACTTGTTTGCTAGAAATCAATTATCGTATTTCGGAATCGTTATCGGTTTCTTGATTTGCGGTCGAGGAAATATGTATATCCCCTAATTCGTAAGTGAAGCGTGAATCCTATCATACCCAAAGTCTTACGAATATAATACTGATATGTTTAATTGAAACAAGCAATTTACAAGAATATATGTATATGAAAAAAAACCTAAAGCGTATATCAAATAAAAACTATATACGTAGCATAAATATTCCAAATAAAATGAAATAATTCAATGTCATGGGATATAAACACGTCAGGCCACTTAGAATTTCCATGGAAATCCGCAAAGTACAAACTTTCGATGAACATAAAGCTATCGGAACGACCTTTGGGACTCAGTGAGACAATATTGTCTCAACATTTGACCTGAAATGGGCATTCTAGAACTGAAGAGTGCTAACTCACAAATATTATATAATGAAATGAGCTTTATACAATATAAGATTTACTTTTCAGTATTTTTGACGATATATTGAGTTAATGAAATTGCATAGGAATAGAAAATGATTTTTAAATTTTACGATTTGATTTTTTTATAATTTTACTACGTTATGGGCTTATTGCAAAGTAATGATACATTTTCAACATTAAAGCAAAGTGATTTATCACTGAATTGTCTATATTACTATATCTTGTTATCTTACCTATATACTATCTTACTATATTATTATATTTTGAACCAAGTTGCTTGATCCTGAAACATTTTAATAATACTTAGATATTAATTAAATATTTGACTGAACAAAAATGATTACTTAACACATTTCAGCCCTCGGTTGCAAATGCCGGTCTTTCTCACACTGCTATGAAATCTAATTCAGGTTCTTTCATGTCTAATGGAGAGGAATGTAGCGAGTTCTAAATGACAGTAACAAGTGATGACAAGTGAATGCCTCGGGGACCGGGTACAGTGGTTTGTTTTTTGTCGGCCCTCCTTTGAATTGATGCTTTATCTTAGCAATTATATGAAGACATATGATATATATATTTAGTTCTTGTCTATTGTATGTAGGCAACAAATATTTACTGTTATTTTTGTTTCATTATAAATATTTTTTGTCGTAAGTATAAAAACATTGTATATGTTTTTTTAACATTTTTTAAAGTGTTATTCGCACACTTAGGAAATTCTAAATATGTATTTATCTAAAAACATAGTAGATGAAAAAAAATATGTGAAGTGAAAAATAGAAAAATATATTAATTGAAGAGCAAATTTAGAATACAATATTCTTGTACACACAAAAAATATTAGGTACATTGAACTTATAGGGACTTAAAGCCAACTAAACACATTTATACATAATAACTACTATTGATTCAAAACATTTTTATTCTTACGATGTGGTTCCAGAAAATAATCTTGGCTTTAGCTTCCGGACATGCAATATCTTTGTATATGCAAAAAATAAAAAGGTAGTAGAGTACTTGGCTAGTATAGACTTGGCCATACTTCTAGCCTACTTTTATTTTAACTATAGATTTATTTATTTATATATTTTTTTTTCCCGCATAGTAAGGTAGCCAGAGAGAACCAAGTGTCAAGACACTTCGTTCTCCACATTTGGGCCGAAATCGAGACATTGTGTGCTGAGTTCCCTGAGTCCGCTCAACAGAGCGGATAATTAAAAATAATTAATTTCTGATCATTCCACTGCGTAGGAATCGAAACCACAACCAATCACGATTACAGTTTGTGTCCCACTGCGCCCCGATGGCTCCTTGGTTATGAACTATACATATAACGTCTTTGATTATCTTGAAAGAATGTGTGAATTTAGTGTAATGGTGTATTACTACCTAAGATTTAAGATTTTGCTTTGACTACAGTTATATTGAAGGGTCGTCGACTTTATTTCATATTAAGCCGCAGATGTATACAAGCCTTGTTTAACAGGGTGACTTAATACACCCCTAGCTCTACCCCTTTATGAAAGAAGTCTGTTTACAGAAGAAACAGAGTACGGTATGGGTTTCATATTTTTCATATTGTTTATTAATACCTAAGATATAAAACGAGATTGGATTTATGATCGAGGAAGTCGTGATTATCATATAGAGTTGATATAAATTACATAGAATTTAATTATGCTGGTCATATTTCAACTAGTATTAGTATTTGCTCTACATATTTATTTACAACTTAAGCAGTATGAGTTTAGCATGATTCATTGTGACAGCGTCTAACTGTAAACGCGATGGTTGTTGGTTCGAATTCCACTCGAGGGAATATTTAAACTATTTTAACATTTATGTTATTTAAACACTTGCTAGATACTAGAAACAAAAAATAGTTGTAATAGGCGCATAAGATTTTCAACGTAACCGGATGTACAATGCATGGCTTAACTGTTAGAGCACTTGGAAGGTTTCTAAGAGGCGCGGGTTCATCTCCCATTGTGTTAAAAGTTTTTTAGTTAGGGGCTAGGGCCAATGGTCTTTATACTAGATTCTTTTAGACGGCAGTGCTGTGCGGCAAAAAGTGTAAAGCTGCAAAAGAAACTACATGTACATATTGAGTATGTATATAAAATTAAATTTCAATGTAAAACAATATTATAGTGAAGTACAATTCACAAAGCTCTACATTTATTATTTAGGATGAGCTCCGATAATCAGCGTTTGCGAATTCCCTTCAAAGGGACGCACCCTTGCAAATTTCAAAAGCTTACACCCTTTGAAATATTGCAAGCCCCTAATCCCTTTCGATAAAGGCTAATTTTGATTAAACATCGATTTCAGTGTAGCAAAGATCGTTATATTAGATGACTTATAAAGGTGCGTTTTCTCGCATTGTTCCCAAAGGACAGAACGCATCTGGTGATGAAATCTCTTGATTTATATCGCTGTTAGGATTTGTTTCACCGTTGGGAAATTCATTTATAGCAAATGTAATTATATACTTTTGTATTTAACATACAATGTATTTCATAGTAGAATATACACATATATATATACGTTATATTTTATTTATATTACTATATATATATATTTTTTCGAAACTAAAAAACTTAACTAATTAATTTATATTATATCCACAAAATTGAACATTTCAATGTAAAAGTTGATACTTTTAAAGTAAAATAAAATAACTGCTACATTATTGAACACCAATAAAATAAAATAGTTGTACAGTAATTATAAAAAAGTCTCATAACTAAAAACTGTTCAAAATTTGAGTCCAATTTAAGGCAAACAAACTACGTTTGAGAAACGATGAATTACTTAAGTAGAACCTGATTTCAAATTAAGCTCCTTTAGGACTTATTGAAAGCTAAGCTATTCTATTAGGTATTCATAAAACGCAGAATTTGCCAAAACTTCTATTTAAATTCAATTTCAAGAGTTTTCTATTTTAGAAATTAATGTACTATAATGTACCCATATACATAGGATACCGACGCGAATAGGTATTAACCATCGTGAGGCCATTGTAGCCTAATGGGACCACGTCTGACTGTAAACACGTGGCTGTGGTTGTGGGTGCGATCCCCACTCGGAGGAGTGATTGTATTTTAATTATTTGTAATTCCCCACTGTGATAAGACAAAGCACGACACTGCTGCAACACGCAATGTCTACAATTCTAGCGGAAAGTGGAGAACGGAGTGAGAGTCTTGACTACCCTGCTATGCGGAAAGAGGGTGAAGCTGTAATAAATGGATATAACAATGCATCAAAATTTGGTTTTGGTATATAATATGTACATTTATACAACTAGCTGTACACACTACTTTGTCTGCTTAGGTAAAAACAATTAAAGATAATTTTTGCCGTGTTCAAAAAAAATCTTTATACGTTTTCTAAAAATGTTTTTTAACATTTATACAATTCGGTAAAAATATGATTTCTTCTGTTATGTTGGTTTATGTGTATGTGTATCTTTTATAACGTGTAATGTTAAGAAAGCACTTAAAATTTTATTTACTTTATATTTACAAACCGATTGAAATAAAATAAAAACTAAATTTTAAGGGAAGTTTCCAAAAAACAATAGCCAAAATTGCATTAAAATGGATTAAGCCGTTTCTGAAATAAGCGTGTACAAATACACAGTAAGAAAATCATTGTATTCGGTTCTATTACAATGACAAACTTCTCCAAGAACGATTGCTATTGTCTTAAGAATTCAAAAACAAATCTGTGCTTATAATAAAAATATATCTATGACACTTCATAAACTTTTTGTTTCTTCCTTTGTCATTTTCCTAAAAAAAACAATTATAAAAAAGAAAGAAACAAGATTAAATTAATACTAATATAAGATTTACGTTAATTTATTTTGTGATGAATATGCCTAAAAAATTATATTATTTGAAGTGTGAAAAGTGCTTTCGTAAAACTTATAAAACAAGATATTATTGATGCCAACGAAAATGATTAAAGTCGTTTAATAGTAGTGGGTTCAAATTCATAAAAGAATAATTAAAAAATATCGTGCTGCCTACCAACTCTGTTAGATGTAAGAGACATTGTCTTTAATAAGCAAGGTCTTGTATATAAGGTGCAATATCACAATTGTACGCGAGTATAAAACAGTAGATACTAAAGCCGTTGACTCTTGTCTCATTTCGACCTTGAAAGTAAGCTCTATTGAAATTCTAGATGGAAATACCAATTTTCAGTTATACTACATCTGAATAGTTATTAGTATTGTAACAAAACACCTAAGTTAGTAATTTTTAGAAAGATGATATGATACTATTATTGAGTTATTGATTCACAGTGTCAGCATCTATTTGAGCACTTGTTGTGGACTTATTATAAGGAATATGACTGTTAAGTTAGTGGGGTAGTAGTAAGTTCTACTTACCTTACTCGTAGAGGTATTGGTGAGGTTGAGAACTAGTTTGGTACTTGAACTCTCATATGGCGATGGACATATCGTGTTGCTATAAATATATACGAGTATATAGGTTATACACTAGAGGAAATTGTTATAAAAAAAACATCTTTCTTCTCTGTAAATAATATTTTTATTACAATAATTTCGCTTGTAATTAAACACTTAATGGAAACAGACCGTTAAATGTACTTTAAAAATTTAATCAACTATATTAGTCATATCTTAATGTATCTAAAACAGGATATTTAATAGGTAAGAAAGACAACATAAAAATATTTAATTAAAAACCTTTGATAGGTGTCTGCGTCAGAGATGCAGACGCTTTTGGTGGTGGATTGCAAGTCTTTTATATACAAAGTGACGATGCCATCGTGGCTCATTCGGCCAAAGTTTAACTGTATACAAGGTGCTCGTGGATTCATATCTAATTCACGTAAGTGTCGTAATTTAACATCGTACTTTGATTACAAAGTAAGTAGGAGTTCTAAAAAGCCATCTGATATGTAAAGATGAAATTTAGCAGGAATATAGTTTCTAGCTAATAAACATCTGCGAAGAATGGATTTTGCAACAGGGCCGTATTAAGGAGGTCTAACGAATAATATTATAAAAACTAATAATTTGTGTGAAAAAGTCGCGGGCAACAGTGGTTTCCAGTCTAGCCATTTTAAACTGCTTTTTAAATGGATAGAAAGTGCTAACGAAAGACTGGAAACCAGTTTTATTACTACACTCGGTATTCGAACCCGTTTCCAATTTTTATGGACAACCGAAACTATGTCAGACACACCATAACGCTCTCTATTATAATATATCGTAAAAGCTATCTTAACGTATTCAGAAGCGAGCGGAATTTTCAGCAACATAGTAGTTTATGATCTCGATGACAGTTTTATATACTAAGTTACTCTGATGATCTTCTTATAGCTCTCCCTTCCTTTATTTCGTGGTAAAATTATGCTGGCTTTATATATTTCAACGAGAATATATATTTAATTAAATTTTAAATATGTACTAATATTAAAAAAAAAATTTTTTTTAGTGATGATTCACTCCATCTAACAATATATTACGGGTAGGGTCTAAGTAACCAATCTTACTCTTTATGTAAACAGAATAGGAAAACATCGATCTATAAGTTTTAATATTCCCTAAACAAAGATTCGAATGGACAACCGTCACTTACAACAAGTGAAATTGTAGGTCGACCTGTCGTAAGTACAATTAAAGTAACTACAATCAATTTGTTCATTTTAAGCGTATCTAACTTACTATTACTTGTTCCGAATACTTATAACCCAACAAGTAGTATTTTAAAATCAGAACGAAGTGAATTGCCTTCTTAGCAAGGTAGTCAGGGATAACCTAGTTTCAAGGCACTCGGTTCTCCATTTGAGATATCGAGTGGTGAGTGGCGGAACATCACGTTTGCAGGTTTGACAGTGTCCCATTCGCCGCTAAATCATTATCTTATCTTATCTTAAACGTCCAAAAATATTTTTTTTAAAAAACGAGTAAATATACTATTTTAATTAAACACAATAAGCTCGACTCGAGTGAGCTTTATTACGCAAGTCCGTAATACTAATAATCTGGTACAATTTTCTCACCCCAGCTTTTTACACGCGTCGAGTCGAGTGCCCTTTCCCCGTTTTATTACAACTTGCTACTAAGTTTCGTTTAGATTTTAAAAAGTTTCTTAATTTACTTTTTGCTAATGATTCAAAGGTTGAAAGTTTTAATTTAAGCTTTGTTCTGTTGTGCTGTAATTGCTTTAAAAGAACTTACGTATTTTATAGTATTGTGTTTAATTTCATATAATATTTTTGTTTTGTTAACATTTTTTAAAGTGTTATTCCCACACTTAGGAAATTGAAAAATACATATTTAGAAAACGTATAAAAATTTTAACGCACCGGGATTTGAACCCGCGCCTCTTGAAAACCGTTCAAGTAATATTTTTGATCAATTAAAATTGCTTGTTTGTTATGTGTACGATATGAGTTTAAATTCTAATTTGCAGGATTGTGTTTGTCTTTAATTAATATACGTAATAAAGTGTTTGTTTAATTTTTTAATCCTTCTTCTAAATATATTATTTCTATAACAAATTTTTGAGTCTTACAAATTAGTTTATTAATAGCAGTGCATTTTCACTACTATTATTTCTACTAAACAGGTAATAGTTTAATTATTTGAGTTCCGCCACTCAACACGTAATGTTTTGGTTTCTGGCGGTGCGTGGAGAACCGAGTGTCTCGATACTTAGGTTCAAAATTCCGCTACTAAAATTAAAAAGCTAAATTAAATTAAGTTGGGTATGCAGATGGAACCTCAAAAAACTTTTGTTACACATTGTACATAATAATATGAGCTGTAACACACCGTTTATGACAGATTGTGGGACCGATGAACACTAGTCCTAAAAGCTAATATGTAATACACCCATAATGAAGTGTACGCGTGATTTATTAATATTGTAATGTCTTACCTGAAGATTTACGCCTACAGTGTATTAGGAAACTAATTTCAGCGCTCGTAGGCTATAACTTGTGGTGCATGGGATATATGTATGGGTGTTGTTATAACAAAATATTGTTTTACTTTACTGGCGAATTAATAACTTTTTTTTTGCACTAATTGAACTTCCTGGGTAATTAGTTTTAAAGCCTCACCCTAATTCTTAATGCTTTTTTTAAAACTCAAATATCCCATATTATACAGGTAGCCAAAGTAAATTTATGTTCTCTTTTATTATATCCTAATTGTTACTCGCAACTTTGCTTGCGTGAACTTTGACCTTTACCATATTATTTCGACAGAAAACGTAAAATCTCTTATCTACATATCTCATTTCAGCTTTCTGCAGCCAGTCGTTTCAACTTATTTATATATATATACTGCACACCCGAGACTTTCTTTCAAAATAAACGTATATATTTTTTCAATAACATCATACAAATTTTCAATTTTCATTTCTCATACAATTTCAAAAAATAGCAAACTCGATAGGCCTGAAAAATTTTAACGTACCTACATACGTACAAAAATATACAAAAAATAAGCAAATGCATTCACCATACTCTTTCTCCAGTTACAGGAGCGTACTTTTTGAGAATGTGTCACTAACAATACAAACAAGCGTGGCAAGTGTAAATAAGCATCGATGTTTCGAATTTTATTTATACACTCGTTTATTTAAACATGAAATTTTTTAGAACATTTTGTCATAGATATTTTTTGAGGTATTTGGTTACACAAAGCGCGATATATTCTGTCTCGACACTCAACATGTCTCAAATTTGAGCGGAATGTGAAATACTGAGTGTCTTGACACTAGTAGCTTAACAATTCACTAAGTTGTTACTTTCTGTCCATTTTAAATTTCCGCCTTGAATGTCGTCCAAATGTGTAAACAATTTTAGATTTAAAGCAAAATATATTTTTATTACAAAATTTCACTATAAAAATATAATTTTAAAAGCAAGCTTTATTTAAAAATAATGATCCTTAAACCTACAAAGTCCCAACAACATGAGCAATTTTCAGACAAAAATTCGATATGTCATTTATATTTTGTCTTCTTCTTTATCGTGTTCCTAATTCTAAATTTCTGAAGGTCGCGCCCACTATGGTCTTACCATAGACTTAGTCTTGGTGGCGGGTGTGACGAGCTTTTCCATGCCATCTTGCGATTGTTTCAAAGCTCCAGTTATTATTTCCATATAAAAACAAGACAATACACAAAACATTAGCTAGCTCGTCTATAAATAAATCAGTTCTCCGGCTTCACACAACCTTCTATTAATCTACTCATTTATATCTATTACTCTTGTGGCTTCCTATATTTGCTGTCTCGTTCTCGCTTATGTTAATAGAAAGAGAAAAGGTGTATAATACGGATTGACACACATTGATACAGAGGTTATTACATTCCAGAAAGGAATACTTTTGATGAAGCCCTAGCAAACGCTTTATGAGATTACTTTATAAGATTTACTTTATAATATTATATTGTATTCATTAATTCATTAATTATTTTTATGGCATCGTTGGAATTAATGAACTGGGTATACTTTTTTGTAACTTAAAAAGTTATATATAAGCCTACACTTGTATGGTACGTAAGTACTTATAGAGATTACTATGAAATAATGTTATGAAAACTTATTTAACATTGTGTTGAATAATTCCTAATACCTTAATCGTATAAGATGGAATAACTGTAGATACAAATGTGCAGGTCCAATTAATTGAACTATATAGTTTAAACAAACAATTATTTGCAGCTTACGCGGGTTAGGCCGAGAGAATCTGGTCTCTGGTATCGGTAAATCGAGATATTGTACGTTGGTGGTGAGACTTAACGCCGTCTTTCGTTAAATCAATATAATCACGTTTACAATCTGAAACCGGCCTAATCCTGCAAGAAAAATGGCTTAAAATGCACATAATATATAAAAGGGCGGAAGTGAAATCACTAATAACTAGGTTCTCATCCTTTTGTCTCGCTTCACGCTTTAGCCCTAGCGGAAGAGTCGGAGAGAGTTAACCTTGAGGGTTAACCCTCTCTCTCTTCACAAGGGCCAAGGGTCGAGGTCCTCCATCTACCTCTCTTACCACTCACACTCACTAAGCGTCGCATATCTTTCTCAACATTCTTTTATATTATATATTTTTTTATAAATTACAAGATATTTATTGTATTATCCAGTAACAAATTGCTGGTATCGAACGTATCGAGACAGGTCATCGGTCTCTCACCTGTGGGATCAGACAAAGTCTGCATTAGAACAATAACGTTGCGATTCAATAAATTTATATAAAATAAAAGCCACTTTTCAATATTTTTACTTAAAACTCAATTCTAAATGTGTATTTTCTTAGGGATGTTTATATTCGGACTTTAAGGGTAGTTCATCCTTGTTAGTGCAATTACTTCCTATTTAACTCTTACCCAGTTGTTATTTCTAATTTTACTATTAATTTTACTTTTGGTATAGTATTTGAAATGTATTTTCATTAAATTTTGAGACACTTAACGCTTTCTCTTCTTTATATAGGCCTGTGTGATTTTAAAATGCTTTTCGGAGCGGAGTGGAACTTGTCTGATTGTACAAGTGTTGGGAATTCGATTTACTCGGTTCAATGGGTATGCTTAAAATAATTGTATTTCATTAATTTTATTACTGTTGAGAGAGCTACGTTGCGCAGCGTCCGACTATAAACGATGGTTGTGAGTTCGATTCCCACCCGGGGCTAAATTGTTTTCTTTTCTCCGCTCTTCTAGGACCAAGAGTGACTTCGAGTTTTGCTACTCATCACACAATGTTTTGAATGTGATCGTAGCGGAGAACGGAGTGTCCTTGCTGCCTACCTTGTGAAGCTTAAAACAACCTATATATTAACCGGTATTCTATAAATATGTTTGATTTAAGCTACAATATTCATGAAATAAACAATTTAAATAGTATTTCATCGAATGTAAAGCCTTCAAAAATCGAAATCTAAATAGTATGACACATGTATTTACAGTATGAATATTATACAGATTTCATTTCGTATAAAAAAAAACTTTATATCAAAGTCACGTAGATATGTTTCATATTGCTATTTTGTGTTTACAAGACAAGATACAAATGTACTAGAACTTTGTTCATCTACTTTGATCTTCTTGGTAAGCGAAATAAAAATAATCAACTTTGATTTTTATTAAGAATTTTTCACAGTAGCGTAGTCAGAGAAAACTTAGTGTCAAGACACTTCGTTCCCACTCCGTTCTCCACTTTTCACACGAATTCAAGATATCACATGTTGAGTGGCAGAACTGAACGCCACGCTTTGTCTTACCAGATAATTTAAATACAATTCCACAACCATCGCTTTTACAGTCAGACGCAGTCGACTTGATGGCCTCCAGAATTTTTTTTTTCTTAGTATATTACACAATGTTAATTAGATAATATTTTGATATTTGTAAAATGTTTGTTTAAATGTAGGCGATGTTTGTGTGGTTATAACTCTGCGTAGTTAGAAAATATTATTTATATATATATATATATATATATATGTCACCGGTCTAGCTAGACAAAACTTGACGTTGAAAAATAAGGATGTAAAGAAATAATACCTTCTCGGAACGCTTGGAGCTAGTTGGCATTTGACATGCAAAATACGTAAATAATAACGTAGATATCCGTTAAGAATTTTTTTTCAGAAAATCCCTAAGGTCTTTTGATAGCAGTTGAAGGTTGTATGAAATATATATATTGTATATTCTATATGTTACTCGTTTTTCTTTACGCTTTGTCACATTTTCATACTGATAGGTATTATTGCTAAATCTACGATTGTGAGGTTTTGTAGGAACTTCTAAATGTCACGCAACTGAAGAACGGCCTACCGTCGGTAGTCGATGCAGGTAGATATGACATGGGTGGTTCCCAAAGGCTGCTCCTCTATTTTCAAGGCCGGCAACGAACCTGTACTCTGGTGTTACACGAAGACATCGGCGGTAGTGTTCACTACCATCAGATGATATGACACGTTAGTCTTTACTATAAGAAAGCACTTCATTCTCCATTTCCCGATTATGAATTTCGAATTCTAGATTCTTAGTTTCACCTGAACTTCATTATTGATATATGAATCAATGTAAGAAAATCTACTTTTTGCCATCCAATTTGCTTGAAAACTTGTACACGTGTCTGGATCTCATGACAATGTTATACTTTTTGAGCATTCATCTGGTATCTTGATCAGGATGAGAAAATAGTTTTAAGCAATATTTTTTTCCAAATTTGCTTGTTTCAAATGGTAGCATAAGTGCACTAATATTAATAAATTGAATAAAATGCAGTGCTGGTGTCATGGTGTGTTTTCTCCTGTAGAATTTGAACTTTAAGCTTAAACTTTGAAATATTAGATCATCTGCTGAATTAGTAATAAAAAAAGTCCTTCTACACACGACCCACGAAATATTTTACCACGATATTTAAACATTACAATATTGTAATAGAAATTTTGAAATGAAACATGAAAATGAAAACGTATAGCAAAACCCAGTTCATTACGAATCAGGACATTTTGGGAGCGTCAACAGTAATCAGTGCTCTCCCAAAAGAGGGTAATTCAATATTTAAATAATTCTAAAGATCCAAAAGGTTAGATGATTTAAATCTCTCTCATCTGAAATACATGTACCGATACAATGTTTTAACTTGGGATTTTATTGAAAAAAAAGGAAAAATTATAAAAAATTACACGTTTTGAACAACAGCGGCAGTCAACTGTCATTGAGATTGTATCTCAAAACATAAGATGCTGAACTACAATAAAAATTAGCTTGTATAAGTAAAATTTATTCAAAAATGATCGTTTTATCACATTATTATTTTAATAATTAGCGGTCTGTTTAACTAAGCTTTGGAACTAAAGTGAAAAAGTTATCCCTGACTTTGCGGGAAAACCGGCAGCTAAAAAATATATGTATTAGGATTTAATGCACTGTGGCAGTCAAGCACTTGTCAAGTGCAGTATTTTAATGTACACGCTATAGTTAGGATATACTTCAGATATATATATATATATATTGTAATATTCCATTATTAGTATTGTCAGTCTTACAGGAAGTTCACATTTTACCATAGATAGATTTAAATAACGTTTATTCGTCCGATCAGGTTACACAAAGTGCGGTGTTGACTTTTGAAATCCAACGCGTAATGGGCGGAGAGTGGAAATCGGAGCGTCTTAGAACTAAGCTAAAAAATTTAAATCATTATGCATACTATACACTTGCAAGCACAAGCATATAAAGCGATGCTTCTCCGGTTTCTTTACATAGGTTTGTCTTTTAATTAATTTAGTTTCAATATATATTCACAGATTCTGTATCGAAATTTTGATTGATCAAAGGTACCCGAGCTTTAACAGAAATTAAGCCTATTTAATTATACTTTGGTTTTGATTTAATATTTAGATAGTTTGTGTATGTGTACGATATATATATATACTTTAAAACATTAAATTAGAAGATTTTAAATAAAATATATTCTGTGGGTTTTAATAGGCAATTATGAAAAAGCAAGGATGCCTAAAGTATGATTCAATTAAACTGAACAACTTCAAACTGTACGTCATTTTGAATCACCCGTATTTGAAAGTATATACGTAATATTTGCTTGTAAAATTTTCGTAAATGTAAATTTACAACTTTATCCAACAAAATATTGTCGATTCTAAATTCACTAAAACAATTCTTTCATGGTTTCCAAATCTTGAGTCACATATATCCACATACCTACATACCATACACATAAGAAATGGCTCGCAAAGCTCAATATAATTTCAGGTGAATTATGGTCTAACAGTGAAATATTAAATTCCACACGCTCGCCAACAAACTATTCATATTAGTGCCAGTTTGGGAAGTATCTTGTAATTCTACCTAATTGCTGTACGCTAAGAGTACTAACACGTTCGTTAATTTATAACTTACTGGCCAGGAAGAGAGTCTACTTCATTATTATATAAACTGTTTATGAAAAAATAATTGGTGTAACAAATTTTTGTTAATTTTTTTTTTATGGAATGTCTTCAAAACGTGTTTAAAGTAAAGTATAAAGTGATCACATAGGTCTCTCTGTATACTCAGCATTAAAAAAAAAAGAATCTTTGTGGAACAGTGAATCGTGTCATCGTTGTCAAATAAAGTGTTTATTATTGTAGTATAAATATAAGATATCAGTTAAATAATATTGTTTAGTTTACAATCTGAGAATGAATAATAAATACGAGGTATTAGTCAGTAACGAGAAAGTAAAACTCATATGTCTATATCTCTATGTTCCATCCGTTTGAAAATAAATACTTTAAAAAGGTCAAATTTGTTTGATTTTGCTACTGAACTAAGTATTACATATTCGAACTTCTTAAGCAATTAAATTTCTGCTTGTAAACATTTATAAATTTATTTCTCAGCAGCTAGTAAAATACAGGTGGCACAGCACACCTACAGTTACAATTTAACAAAAGCTGGTTATATATTCTAGTAATTACCAAATGAACGGAGTTACGATAATGCTAGCGTTGACCTCGTTTTAAGCTCTATTGATTGTTAGCATTTTATTGTAAATTTTACTGCTAAGTTCAGATTTATACAATATTTGTATATAACTCTTCATATAATACTTTTTCCAAGTTAGTGTGTTTTAAATAAAACTATCTTCTTTCTTAACGTTTGATAGATCTATGTTAATGTTAATAAAGACATAAGTGGTAAGTCTTTCATTAGATAGCAGAATCCAACGCAGTTCTTCCCCAAATATAAAAAAATGTACCTAACCAGTATGTTTTACTCAGGAATATGGCAACTCTATGTGATACAGAGAGGATACTTGTTGATTACTTAATTATTATAGCCTAAGTTTTCAGAGTTTCTTTTGAAGAAACACTTCATGTGTTATTTTCTATTTTTCTTAGTTGTAATAACAAGGACAATACTTGCCCATTAACCTAAGCCGAGCCTAATTTTAAAAAGAAAATAATGCTCCAGAAAGTATCCACAAATCATGAGGTTCCATAATTAATATCTTTCCATATATCTGGTTATCTGATTGGTTAGCAAAAGTAGGGTGTAGGGGTAAAGTAGGGAGTTTGCAGCTCACGCTAAGCCGTGAGTTATCACGCGATTGATGTGATATCGCCTCAGGCGAGCGCAGAACGAATGGTAGCATTTGTCACTTGTCGCCTAATAAATATCGCGTATGGAGAATATCTGAGAATGCTGTATTCGAGACGCCGCTGTAAGATCGCGCCCCTTTCAGCTGACGTAAGCTGCTCCTCTTAAATAAATTTTCTCATATCTACGAAATTATTTTAATAGGCTTTTTATTACTCCGAATCATATGAGTTGTGGAGATGGTAAATGTAGCCTGTTCTTGATCAAAGGTAGATTTGTGAGAATGAAGATACAGCGTCGTTAATTTTTTTTAATGCTAGTTTTGAATATTGGAACAACAATATGAAAAAAAAAAATAGAATAATTTGAGGTGATACAAAATATATTCTTATTAAAACCAAAGGCAAATTGAGTCTCCTGATGACAAAAAATAACGTATAAATTTAGATAACACAGGTTAATGATAATAATGTATGGAGGCCACAAAATTGCCTTTAAAACAAGAATGCTTCTCATCATAGAGCCCTACCTCAGACCTCTCCGAACATCGTCCTTGGCATTTATTTTTCATTACATTTGACCTTTTTACCTGCCTGTACCAACTTTCTAAGATTACACTCTAATAATTTAGGTAAACTTAAATGCAGCTTAAAATCTTCCTAAATTAGTCCGTCTGACATCTGGTGGGTCGTTCGTTATTATTTTATTTATTATTATTTATTATTACTAAGCGCCTCAAATAACTTACGCAGTAACTATTACATTTCATGATATTTAAAAGTACCATACCGTTTTAACGCAATCGGAATGATTCCACATAATAGCAAATATATTTTATTATGATAAAGCAAAGTGAAAATTAAAAATACTCTAATATATAGTTTGCATGAGGATTTAACGCAAAAGGTGTCGTGCATATTGCTGCATCATACTTTTTTATTGTCAAGTTTACTGCTAAACTACAATCTTTGAATTGTATTCTTTTCACAATATGCTTAGAATATTTATGATATATTGATTATTTTCAATATTGAAAAAGACAAATTTTTATACGTTTTCTAAATATGTATTTTTTAATTTCCTTAGTGTGGGAATATGTTTTCAATATTTATTTTTATATTATACAAAGAAATATTTTGTATAATTCAACTGCAGTCAGTTATACTGGAATTCGCACACCTTCGGTATGCTACACTATTATGACTTCTTAAACTCAATAAATTTGAGTTAAAACAAAAGGTACCCTTAATTAAGTGGAGCACTGACTCCTGCTGTTGACACATCCAGGCCGAGACGTTCCAATTTCCAATGAATTAGTGAGGTCTTATTAAGTCAATTTACAGTGTTATTCCTTCGATTTAGCTAACGGCGCTTATGTAAATTGCTTGCGGCTCAATTTGCTATTACATAATAACACTGAATTAAATTGATGTATTGCGGGGTGACAGCGAATTTAGCTAAAGTCATTCAGAAATCTTTCTCGGTTTTGAAATGATTTGAAGAAACATTTTTATTTTTGTCTTTAGAATATAATATATAGCTGTGGGAATTGTTCATAGTATGTTATAACATATTTTTTAATAACATAATGAGAAGAAAATAGAATATATCATTTTCTTCACTTTTTCGTTACCCACTTTTATCGCTCACACACACTCATCGCTCCAATGTCCACCCGAATTCGATATATTGCGTATTGATTAGTGGAACACACACCTCTATTTGTCTTACATAGCCGAGAATTCAAAATAACTTCAATATCATTATTAAGAGATCAAATATATATAAGAGATAATTGACAAAGGATATCGAGCCCACAATGATCGCGGTTACATTCAGACGCTGTCTGAACATATTACTTATTAAAACATACACTGAACCTGAAGGAAAATTTTATAGTAAAGGTTAAATGATACATGCTCACTAGTGGGTAAAGTACTCCGTAACTGTAACATTTGTCGCTGTATTCTCTCCGCTTTCCACTTACTCCGTTCGTAACGTAAACATCCCACACGTTAGCAGCAAATCCTGGTTTTTATGTGAATTTGATATAATTAGTGTCTCAACGTTCAGCGTTATCTGGTCAGGATTACCGAGTGTGAAGCCACTTGCTGAAGTTGCCAACTTCCGCCAAATAAATAGTCCAGCTAACTTGTACCGAACAAAGGAAATTAGTTCAGCGCTCTACTTATCTTTACACTACAAAATACAACAGCTGTAACTGTCAATTGTAAAAGAAACTGTTTATAAATAGTAGATTATAATTATGCTACTGTACTGTAAATTCTTTGTCTAACTGTACTTGAAGAACTTGCGGTTTTTTTTTCCTTGAGGCATAAGCGATGCTGCGTTAGAGAATATGGCCACTGTCCTTGATTTCATTTCACTCAATAAGCGACAGGAGGAAGGTCTTTACGGCTAATCTCATTTGATAGTTGAGATAGGGAAAAAAATAGGGAACGTTCCAACAAAAATAGTTTTTATATCTAAAGTACTAGAAGCGGCTTTGAAGATGATTTAATAAAGACAAACAAAAGTTTTCTGCGGTATATTTATAAATAATAATTCTTGATTCTTGTAATGGAATTTATATCAAAAAATTAAGTTATGACATTTAAAGAAGTAAATATTTGTCACTTTCTTGTTATTTAGGGCTGTTGCCTAAACGAGACGAGACAATGAAATATGTTATAAAATACTTATAGACACTTAATAGTTTAATATTCTCTTTTCTTTGAAATAAAACCAGATAGACAGCAGTGTTTCGATGTAACTCACTAATATGATTTGTGAAATTTGAAACCTTGTTTTTAAAATTTTATTTAATATCATGTGGATCTATTCAGTTACAATTGATTTTCAAGGTCGGCAGAGAAGACCTACCGTCAAGACACTTAGTTCTCCATCTTCCACCCGAATTCGAAATATTGTATATTGAGTGGCTTTGTGTTACCTGAATAGGGAAATTAAGATAATTTTAATAGAAACACTCCTCTTCCGGCGTTCGAACCCACAACCAACGCCTTTACAACCAGACGCTGTCCCACTATGCCACGATGGCCTCATACGTTACTAGTATAGTTATTATAATGTACAATACATTTCTATAATGTAAATATAGCTTAAATATAATTTTAACAAAAAATAATAAATAAACAATTTTGATAAGAAATAAAATCTTTAAACTACACCAGTTTCCCTCCAAAGACTTGTTGCCAAATTAGATTAGCTGAAGAGACCTTACCCCCTATTGGGTTATATTAAATCAAGGTCGGTAGCGAAGTATTCTTCTACTAACGAAGCGTTTCATATAAAAAAATTGCGGTAAAAATTTAAATTTAAAAATTCTCAGTGGAGCGATGAGGTCGCAAAATATTAATACTTCAAAGTTAATTTTGTTCATCGTACTGATATCATTATATTATACAAAGTATAGCATAGTAAAGTATAGTAAATGCGGTAAGGCTTAATTTTTTCAAGAATTATGTTGGAAATTAAATTTTGTTGCATTTTGCTAAAAATAAACATTTTGGAAGATGTTGATAAATTAGGTGAGCAATTAAGACACAATTGGTCTAAATTTAGATATTGGAATATTCTTATAAGTCATATTTATTCTTCAATTATGTTCTTAGTTTCACAGTGGTCAGCCTCTCCATTTTTCTCCTTTATTTTTCATTTTTCCGGCATTTTCGGATTTTCTACGGCTATTTTACAAACCTCAAGGCTACACTTGGAATTCAAATCCTAGGCACTGCTTCGAAGTCTTCTTTCTGCAACGCGATGGGCACAGTGAATACATGGAATGTTAAGGAGTTCCTTCTCTTCCTTATTTGATATTAACAAAGTTTAAATTGTTAACAAATGAAAGGAAAGGTTGTTACATGCGTTTTTGTATACAGCGGCGTACACGTGGCTCTTATAACATGTCAATGTTACTTTTATTTTTCTTTTTTAATCTTGAGGAAATCCTTTACGGATACCAGCCGAATTGGGGACTCGGACGTGTTTGTGTGGGACTCCGGTAATGAGACCGTCCATTCACCCACTAAAAACTCACGGTGCTCCTCCTCGACCGCCACTAGCGCACGCCTGCTCGGGCTGTAAAACACATTGAAATTCTCAAACCCTTGAAACGGGGACATGAATATATTTGAAATATTTTCATCTCAAAAACGGCTCAAAAAGAGGGTAACAAGATATATGAATATGAAAAAAATACAGTATTTTTTATTTACAGTCATATTTAAATTCTTATAGATTCCTCTTAATAAATATTAAATTTTTAGAAAATGTATAAAATTTGAACGCGGCGGGACTCGAACCTACGCCTCTTGGAAACCGTCCAAGCGCTTTGATCAATAAGCCATGTGCTCAAAGCTTTCGAATCCCGCTACTTTCAAATTGTTGTACGTTTTCTAAAAATGTTTTTCAATTTACTAAGTATTCGAACACTTACAAAAAATGTAAAAATGATTTAATAATACTTTGAATGGTTTTAAGTGTAACTCTTAATTTTTTTTTATTTCAAGTGTATTAAATAAAGTGTATAACACAGTGAGGCGTAGCTTAAAAGTGGTTTGTTATGAGTCAAAGTAAGTGTAATACACGTGATTTGCATTCAGTAGAGAAAGCTAAGTCGATATTTTGTATGGAAGGTTCTATAAAAACTCCTATTGTTAAATAACAATACACTTTCAATAACGTCCGTACTATATAAAGCATGACCTGACTCAAACATCTAGTAAGATATTATTTTCAATATTTTATCTTTAAGTAAATAAAATAGGAGACTTAAGTGTATTAAGTACTGATAGCTTTTTGGTTAAAATTAAAACACAATATCTTAATATTATAAAATACAATCACATTTATAACCAAAACCAGTAAACAATACAAAGATATTCGTTAAATTGTTACAATTTTTACGTAATTTAAAACGGAAAACGTAATATTTTTTTGCGGCTACACGCTATTTCCTTAGCATTTTCGTGTAACAGCGTAGGCAAAGACAACCTAGTGTCAAGACACTCCGTTCTCCACTTTCCGTCCGAAATGAAAATATTTAACAATAAGCTCAACACCTTGCCGTAGTGTAGTACTATATATATATATTTAATACACAGCTCAACCGAAGCACTCCTACATGTGTTCCAGTATAAGCGCACGTAGAGCTGAGTTATCGTTCAATTGGCGTCGCTTGAGGTGATCTGGGACCATTTGTCTAGTGTCTGAAAATACAAGGTGAGATCTAGGTACAGCTATTTATGTATTTTGTGTTACAGTTTGGAAATTAATCCGGCTGGATTGGAGCACAGTTATACGTGTGACTGTAAAATGTGACTGGTTGTGGGTGTAAGTCCTATTCGGGGTAATAATTATAATATTAATTTGTTTGAAATTTCTCCGGTCTAGCTACACAAAAAATGATGTACCTTCACGATAAGTTATCTGTCACTACTAAAAAGTTCGGAAGTTGGAAGATTTTAAAGCAATTTTTCCTAAAGTTCCGAACTTTTTTTACACGAACGAGAGAATAGAGAGAATTTTCTTGTACACAAACGAGAAGTTCTTTAATTATTCTATTTTTATTCTTCATTATATTTTTAGTGGTAGTTGTCATATATTTTGCGTCACACTTTGCACCTTGTCTCATACAAGGCGCAAAGTGCGACGTTACAAGCAGTTACAGGAGATGAGTCAAGGACGTCGCCGGTGCGGCAGGCGAGCGCGTTTGACGCCGCGCCCAGTCGTGGAGATTGTTCTTGTTCGCGCGTCTTGCGTATTTTTACAATTAAGACGAAGTTTTCTCCTGTGACTTGATACGAAATATAGATACGGATAGTTTTATTTTACGGATATAACGTGGCAAAATGGAGCAGCGAACGCAGCGTTTAAACTCCTCCCGCAAACTCAGATGACCATCCGCGGTACTAGCCTAAACGTGGTTACCGTCTTACTTCAAAGTATATTTTAAATATTATAATATTTTATTTATATATAATATTTTATTTATATATAATATTTTATTTATAATTAAAATATAAGAAGCCATCATGACGTAGTTTAGGAAAGACCTTATATTATTAGGCAAAAATTAAAAAGTGACTTAGCACTATTCATCGTGTCTCTATCTTGACTTCTCATAATGCTCGAAAACCAAAAAAATATATATTATACAATTTAATCCAGGTACTATTTCCCAGTTTGTAGTCTCCTTTTACACATAACTGGGATATTATCTAATAATATACGAGTATATTATCTATTACAATCCAATCCTGAGCAAAACGATGTAACGGTTTAATTGCCTTGTAAAAGTACTTCTATAGACAATATATAGACAAATGACGATATTTTAAACGAGCTTACTCGATAAAGCTATAAATAGTTTTGTTTAGGCTACTTCTAGTAGTTTCAGAATTAATCGCTCAGAAATCCAATAGTTCTAATTAAATATGAGGATGGATCATGGATTATTAATTAATTAACTTTTCTTTACTAGTTAATACTAGTTTATTACTAATTTTTGAAATTGCAAAACCAATTCTGAGCGGTAATTTCTAGCTTTGTAAATACTGAAATTATATATTAAATTTAGAATTATTTCTTCCTCTTTCTACTTGGCATTAGTCCCGGCCTTGCCAGGGCCTGCCTTCCGACTTAATCTCCTCAACTTTGCACGATCTTGGACATCCTCAGTGGTTAGTCAGTTGGCTCTCATATCCTGGTTCACGACATCCAGCCATCGCTTCCTTGGGCGTCCGAAGGGTCTTGCTCCAGAGACAGAAATATCAAGGCACATTCTTCCGACATAGTCATTCTCAGGTCGGTGTGCAACGTGGCCGTACCATCTTAAGGGACGCTCTTGGAGCGTATAAAGTGCCAGAGTCCGGGCTTCTGCAAGCCATGTACTCGGTCTTCAATACATTAAGTTTAAGACCGCCGTTCACTCTCTGCTCCAGCGTCGACCGGCTCTCGTCAATGAGAGCTATCTTATCGGCATACATCATCAACCATGGAGGATGGGTCTGGATATAAGCCGAGACACTGGTCTCGGCTCTTAGCCTGTTCTTAGCCTGTTCTTGTTCAATGTAGTGCTAGATACTGATCTAGCACTACATTGAACAAGGACAGGCTAAGAGCTGAGCCTTGGTGAACCAATAGCAGTCTTAACCATTAAAGCGGAAGTGCGGTATATGTCTTTGATAATGTCAATATAGGCCTCAGGGATTCTAGGAATGCCACATGCAGAGCTCTCCTTTATTCTCTGTATGCCTCCATTAGAGTTCTGAGGGCAAAAATGACGTCTATGGTGTCCGATCCCGGTTGTAATCCATATTGACATTCAGAGACAGTACACTTTCGGTAAACCCTGAGGACGATCATGCGCTCAAAGAGCCTCATGGTGTGACTCATGATTGTAATGCCCCTATAACTACCACAATCTTGAACACTGCCCCTGCCTTTATAAATAGGGGTAATGGAGCTGTATCGCCACTGACGTGGCATCGTTCTAGTGTTCAAGATTTGGTTAAAAAGGTCAGTAAGCATGAGTACTTCAAGAGAGCCCAATTATTTCCACGCTTCGATCGGGATGTCGTCAGGTCCCACCGCACCGCACAATCAGCAGCTCCTTGAAGTAGCATCTCCATCTCTCCTTCACAGAGGCATGATTACTAAACAGAGCAGCGCCCTGAGAAAATTTACAATTATTTGACTTGTACTATATATAAGTATAGTGCTCTACAACAATATAAAGTATATAAATATGGTTACATTTTTATAGTTCAGTTCAGGTCTTCAGTTATGGTGCCTCGAACGTGCAAGTTAAGCACTTATCACTTCACCAAAGTCACGTTGTATGGAGAGTACACGAAGGAGATAGATCGGGAAAATTTTTTATAAACTTACACTATTTTAGATCATAAGTTGAAAAAAGATCCAGTAACAATCCCGCAACCTTCACCTATAACAAAACAGACAAATAATTAAAATATATACACCTAGTAGTAAGATAGTATTTAATAATATATTCCAAAGGTGTTGTTAGCTTATAAATTAATATTGTTAGCTATACATATAATAAAATGTAACTGATCACTGTCTGTACATGAAAGATATATGAAAAAATATATTATTATCAATGTAAAAGAACCCAAATCGATAATTTTTCATTTTCCTCTCTGTTTGTCTGTTTATCTATTTGTCTGTGCGTTTGTGCACGCTAATCTCAGTCAATGACTTAACCAATTTAAATGCATGTATTGTATTGTGGTAAGCTGCCCTTACCATTAGTGTATATTTCGTTTCAATAATTCATATTCAGTTTATAAATAAAATAAGTTACAACCATTTAAATTATAAACTAAAGCAAAGTTTGTGATTTAAGTCAGAACGCGGTCGGTCGATAAAATCGAATAGTTTAGTCGTGTAGTTTACGCAGGTGAAGCCGCGTGAAGGCCGCTAGTTTTTAATATATTTACACAAAAAATTACATCGTCTTGACATGAACATTACCAAACACTGAATATTAAGGGGACGGGGGACTTTATGAGTATATTATAAGGGACGTATTAAATATGTTTTTTATAGATTAGAAAAGTAAGACCTCATCGTCAGAACTTGTATTAATATAAAAAAGTTATAAAAAGTATATTTAGCTTCAACGTTAGCATGAGTTAAGTAAAACTCATTATTAATTAAGTTCTAGAGTGTACACTATAAATCTTTAAGTATTGCTTAATAACCTACTGTTAAACATATTACATAGAAACTTGTTATCGGTAGGTCAAGTGATTAATACATAATACTGTAAGGCATTAGTTATTATTTTAAAAAATATTAATAAAAAATTTACGCTGAAGATTTCTCCGTTCTGGTACCTAAGATAGACCGTGGTGTTGAGTTCTGCCACTCAATAAGCAATGTCTTGATTTCGGTCGGAGCGTGGAGAACGTAGTGTCTTGCCACTAATTGCCCTACTACTCTGCTATGAGTGAAAAAATATAGAAGGAGGAGGATTGAATCGGAAACATCTTCTTCCAGTTCTCAAGATTATTACATTTTTTTTAAAGTTTTTGTAAATTTTGATTAGCTGGGGCGCTTGCACATTGAGGATCACGAGTTCAAATATTCCAACTTTTATTTTTTATGTAATACAGCAAACTCGTCTGTTGTACGTTTGTTTATTATTATGTACTAATAAAAAGTATTATTAATGTCTAATATAAGAAAAAACGAATGCTTCAAAAATTAAATAATCAACGAAGTGATTGAGACCAGACAAATAACATGGTGGCACAGTTGACAATACTTGACTTTATTCACACTCGATTAAATATCTGTATCTCTATGTATAATATATGCAGGGATAGAGGCGTGAACTGAACCCATAATCGTCGTTACAGTCAGACATACCAACATAGATTTGTAAAACCGTTTTCATTTGTACACTAGTGTGTAGGGTTTTGTTACCAAAGTACGAGTAACAATAAAGGGCAAGCTATCCTTTGTATCGGCCCGGAATCTACGATCTCGAGTTCTGATGCAATATCACTGTAGCTTTGTTTCACCGCGTATTGTTAGCTTTTTACAGCCTTTGCGTGTTAAAGCTCACCCCTAGTGATAACGCTGTGTAAGCTTTCATCCATTTAGTGAAGCTTTTTAATAGATTTGTGCGTTTTATTTCATTAATAGTTTTTAATTTTTTACTGAACCGAAAAGCCTTATAATCTTCTTTATAATTATCTAAAGGTGTTTAAGGAGTTACAATCGACACAATAAAAAGTTTTCGATTGAAAAAATATTACATTTGTTGGGGAAAATTGGAAATTATTTCATTAGCGTCTTACTCTTAAACGTTATAACAACTCATGTGCACATGCTTTTAATGTTATTCGTTGTCCGACGACGTTTATTGTATATGTACCGAGACAAAAATGATATACTTAGTATAGTAATATATAATTACACAAAAAAAACTCAACCCAATAATATTATAATATTCCTTATTTACAAATATTTTTCAGTTGTTGGTGAGTAAGTAGGATAGCAGCTTAACATTTTTTCCCGCATGACGTATAGTCAGAGAGAAGCTAGTGTCAAGACACTCTTTTCTCCTTTTTTCGCTAAAGTTCGAGGCATTGTTTGCGTGATGAGTGGCGGAACTCAACGATGCGCCTCGTCCTGTACCAGAGTAAAGAAAGAAAAAAAAATTATAATCATTCTACCGAGTGGGGATTGAACTCACAACAAATGGTGTTTCAGTCACACGCTGTCCTACTGTGCCACGATGGAAAGTAGTAAAGTAGCGGTTTATATTTATTATATGTTATATATTTATTACTTATTATATGTTTCATGACCAAAACACTCTTAATTTCATAATTTGGTCTAGGCGCAATATCATATTTCATATTTATTAAGTTTATTTAAGCCTACTATCATCCCTATAATCCGTACATTCCAATATCCCAATAAAAGTAAATAAAAAACTGACATGAAATGATGAAATCCGTTATCATATTTAACGATACAAGCTCAATATGTAAAACTTAATAATAAACTAAATAAAGAATCCCGCTCATTATTCATTAATGATAAAAATATTTTTCGTTACATAAACTAAGCGGGTTCACACTTGACCTTATATCAGGGTCGGCAAAGGAAACCTTGTGTCAAGACACTCGGTAGTAGTCTGTAGTAAAAGTCGTCTGCTATGACTTCATAGATTAGGACAAAGAAAAACCAGCATTTGGCTTTTTAATATGATTATATAAGATTGAAGTCGTAACGTATTCTGACAACACCAGACAACAAACACAACTACTGTACTTTAATACAGTACAATCGTCTTTGACTGAAAGAAACAAATAGATAAATTAGAAGTTCGAAACTAATTTTGGTAATGTTTATATTTATTTTATTTAACATGGGTCTCTTTGCGTAACTCCTAACATTAAATAGTAATATGAGCGTATCTTTAAATGTTATGTAACATCACTTTTCTTCTATATATTTCTTCTATTTTTTCTAAGAAGGCAAGTGGTTCACGCTGTGGAGATGAGGGCTCGTGTAATTATGAACGACCTTTTAAAACATTACCTCAAATATATGCAGTTAAATTATTTTATGAAAACAATAAGCAATGAAAGATAATCTTTTAAGGTCTTATTATATTAATGGCAGATAACATCACTTTGCACCTTGTATGGTAGATGAAGTGACAAACGTGTATGTTTATTATTTATTTAGTACTTAACTGTTTTGTGTTGTTCTCTAAATTTGTGAATCAAAATAAAGCTTCTTTGTTACCGGTAGAGGCAGCGAGTATTTAGCGAGGAATATTTTCAGTGAATTCCTTAGAACTCCATGAACCAAGTATTGGAGGCGTTTAAGTGGCTCTTTCCGCCGTCGTCCGACGTCCGTCAAATTTTCATAATATTTCCTGTGCACAGCCGGTGAAAATAAAATTCGTCAAAATAAAAGATGCATACTAAATATAACTAAAGCTTTACGATTCATATGTTATTTGAAATAATGTATTTGGTTTAAATGGAACTAAATTTGCGAGTAAGAAAAATTAAAACCACTTTCTAACTAATGACTAACTTCTCTGTCAGCCTTTCCGACCACTGTGCAAATAGAGTAAACGGCGTCGCTATCACTATCGATCTTTTCAACTTTACTCCAATAATCTTTTCGTTTAATTCTCTGCGTTCTTTGTAAAATTACGCGCGTGTTTGGAAATAGTTGAGCGTTTTTATGTCCATTATAGTTGTTTTCGGTTTTTGATCCGAGTTATTGTATAACAGTCCGTGTGACGTTAATTTCTGGCAATAAAATGGCGACAATGAAATGGATGGTCATCGTAGTAAAGTGCGACAGTATCTGGCTGTAGACACGTTTTGTAGTGGGTGTTGCACTCGGAGGCATTTTGAGACAAGTCAAGACTATTCACTATTGATATCAAATTGACCTTACTTATTCATTACTAGTTTCAAGGCTGGAATAAATATATTTTCAACGTATTCACATGTTGTTTGTTATTCTTATAAGTTACCGCCTCGAGCTAGCGGCCTCGCCTCGCTTCGCCACTACACAAACTCGCTTCTATTTCGACAAATGTTGGAATTCATTTTAAGGAAGTTTTATATTATTTCTATAGAAGTGTTGAAATGTAAATATGTGATTATAACTCTTCCAACTGAATCCCGTCGCTATACATCCATATAGATATTTAAATAAATCTACATTTAAAAGCGGGACAGCGGAAAGTCCACGTTTTTAAAATAAACGTCGTCACCTCAACTCTTTGCATTAAAGTTTGTTTCACGGTGCATTTTTATGAAGTTCTAGTTACTTTTTTTAAGAGACGAAAATATTATGCTAATGCTGACGCAGCTTAGGCTTTATGTATATGACTTTTAAAAGAGATTTTAGTACTGTCCTGGCTTTTAATATGGTTGAAATGCGCTCAGCAAATATTTTGCATTCTAGATGAAGATTGTGAGCTTTAACTCACTATAATAAATGTAATATTGAAAATGTAAAAATAACTGTATTTATGCTGAAAGCTGCAAAGATACTTCTTTGGCGTAAGAATGTGTGAACGTGGGCATTATTCGACTTCAGTGATGGTTTGGTGGGGTGTTAGCTATCCGGCCTCAACCTATAAAGAACTATACTGCAGCCAATGGAGACCATTTTGAATAATCTTTATATATTTTTAATGGTATTTTTTATTAAAGTATCAAACGAGTATATTGTAATAGTTATAAATGTTACGTACAATAAAAAAAAATATTTTTTAGGTAACAATGTTTATGGCAAGATTAACTATATATATTACTTATGCATTGCCCGGATCTTTGAAGGTCCTGGTAACATTTCTTCCTTCCTTTCAATTTATTTTGATATAATATTTGTAGTTCAGAAGACTCACCATAGTTAGTATACGAAGCCCGAAATATATGTGAAAGATGTATTTCTTAATCCTGTAAAAATGCAAATGAATATGCGATTTAGTGTACAAGGCAATACGCTTTGGTATTTAGATTCAAATTCGCTCAATTGAAGGTAAAATATATATATTTTCATGGTCCCGCTTAGACGAAGGACTAAGTACCTTAGTACAAATATACAAATAACTAAAAGAAAGCTTCTTTATGATTTTTACCGCATGGCAGGGTCAGAGAGAACCTAATGTCAAGGCCACTCCGTTCTCCACCTTTGGCCCGAAATCGAGACATTGCGTGTCAAGGTGCGGAACTTAACGCCACGCTTTGTCTTGGTATCAGAGCAGTAAAGTGAAAATAATATATAATAATTCCCCCGAGTGAGAATAGAACCCACAACCATCGCGTTTTCAGTCAGACACTGTCCAACTGCGCCACGAGGGCCTACTATAGAAATGATGCCAACGGAACAGTACGATATTTGGCATAGCTTAAGTGTATATGGAGGAGTGCAGTACCCAATATCTTTTGATTATTATAAAAAATGTTACACACTTTACAGTATGTATGGAACTTTTCTGTAAAGTGACATATGCAATACTAAGGCAACGCGTATTTTACGCGTCAATGTAAGGGCTACTGTTATAGTCTAAACGAGTATACAGGAAACAGAGGAAATATGATAATAATTCATTTTCTAATAAAAATAATAAGCAAACATAAATACATTTAAAAAAAGAACAGCTACTTTGTACTACGTATAGTGCCTTCAAATTAAGTTTTGTTTAGGTGTGTGGTTACCTTCAATCAATTTCTATCTACCTACCTAGGTAGTATGTGATAACTCACGTTAGTTCCCGAGATTTTTTGCCAGTTTCCCTGGCTAATTACAGAGGGTCGCTCTCTGCTAAAAAGGTTAATTATTTTCTTTATACGGCCAAATTACGAAGCGACCTGCGTAATTAATTCTTTCAAGTGCGCCGCAAGGGGCAGGTGTGTATTGTTATTTGAGTTTGAGTTAGTATTATTTTTACTGTAGCTGTATGTAACAAAGCGCTTGAGATTATTTAACGTTGGCCTCAGCGCTTCTCAAGATCGGCATAATGGAGCAGTATTTGTTTTGAAGTCATTGAGAATTTTGTGGATTATTGTTTTATTTTCTTTATTATTTATTTATTAATAAATAATAAAGAAAGGGAGTATCAACTCTATTCTTATTTCCAGTGATAGGAAGAGGAACGTCGTCGTACGCCGCACTTTTTCTAATGAAAAATACTACTCAAAAATTGAAATGTATTGTTTTGACTTAGCTTATTAAATAAGATGTTTATATTTATCTAAGTTAAAATAATCTTTTATTTTGCAACTACACGCTTTTGCCGCGAATTTAACTGTTTCATTACATCTTATATATTATTATAATTTGCAAAAAGGTGAATAGTCAGTAAAACAAAATAGAAGGATATATCCTTGGTAGGTTTATATTATGCTTAGAAAGCGACTAAAACGGATGTAATAAAAACACTATCAACTTTTAAAACGTAAAACCTTAATTAATCAAAGATTAACAGTTCATACTTCATTTTAATTGCATTTCAGTAACATAATCTTAATTTTAAAAAGATTCAAAAGGTAGCGTACATTCGTTTAAACGTGTAACGAAAATTGGTAACCAGCGCAACTTGAACTTCTATAACAAATATGTTCTATGAACATTGGGACCAGCTTAAGAAATATAATGACTAACACAAGTTGATCTTGGTCTACATACTGTTATTTTGAACTGAAGGCGCTATATATATTGGTGATATAAAGCAAGCGGTATTAACAGAGTATTTCCAGGCGATTCCAATCTCAATCGGCTGGAGATTACGAAGTCTGATTGCATTTGTCCTATTCCCGATTCAATGCATATTTTCTATATTTTTAAGCTAACTATGAGGTTAGCCGGGATTTTCTCTAATATATGTTATAAATATTATTATATTTTAAGTCCGTTGTGGTACAGTGGGCAGTGTATGACTGTCAGCGCGTTGGTTCACTTTGTAATCCGACGTGTGGTTTTTAAAGTGGAAAATAATCAACGGAATCACTTAAGAGTTACATGGTGCTAAATTTATATTTTTTAATTACTTATGTAGTGATATTTGGCCGTTCTCAGCATTCTTTATCTGAAGACACGTGTGTTTATATTTTGGGTAGCAACTACCACTTCGTGTAACTAGATAATGCTTGTTCTGAAATTAACAATAAATTAGGGCTTAATCCTGACCACGGTCATGATTTGTTTTGATCTTGAGACCACCATATGGTCCCAATAGGGAAAGAACACTTTCTTTCCCTTTTCTTTATCCTGCTCAGGATAGAATAATTTTTCTTTATCCTGCACTCAGAATAAAGTAATAATACTTCTACAAACTTTCAATGAATCAATATTAGAAATATTGTGAGTGAATAGAGCTGCTTTATTTCTTAGAATAATTAACATAATTAAAGTGCAATCTATTCCCGGAAAAGGAATCAAACCGACAACTCCCGTGTATAGTTAAAAACTATCTGAATTAGTGTAAAAGTATATTTATAGCCAATATTTTTATACAGAGAGTATTAAGACTAAGATGTAAAGCCTTAATTGTACTTTTAATTAGTAAACTCCTTACAAAAACAATTTTTCAAGTAAAGTATTATATATTCAAGACTAGAGGAATACTTAACAAGTGCACTAGTGTTTATTACAGTGCTAACTCCCTTATTACGGGGCTTGTGCAGCTAATGAAGATGTATTGACGTCGGCTCTAATTTTATTACTTACTGCGACTATTTCTGTAGTAGTTGTGTTTGCGATGTGGGACACATTTTGGCTGTTTGTGAAAATATTATTAGTTATTATGGCCATTGTAATGAAGAGACTGAGTCGCGTAAACGCGAATAACGTATGGTTAAAGGTTCGATTCCCACTCGGAGAGTCGTTACATTTAAATTATTTTCATTTGCACACATTGGTAAGATGCGTCCCAGGCGTTGAGTTTTACTACTGAACACGTAGTGTTTTGATACTAGCATATTTCTAACTACTTTGCTATACAGAAAAAATTATGAAACTGAAAATAGAATTGTTTGTAAGTTTTTTATTATAATTTTATTACGTTTCTATTTTTAAATGTTTGATTCTGTGGTTATATTACTACATTATATTTTTTTAAATTTAATTAAATAGTTGAGTATCATTTGTTTGAAATACAATTTTATAAAACATATTTAATTAAATATCACATATATTCATAATTAAGCATTGTATTATATTCGTAGTTTTTAAATGTAGAGTGTTATTTACACAAATGCATATTTTAATTACAAACCAAGTGTTGATGTGAGTATTGAATATAATAATATGGCATATTATAAAGTAATTGCCAAAGGTTCGTTACCCACGACACCCGAGTTACATACTAGATATTTTTGGTTTATTTTAAGATACTATGAAGGGAGAAGGGCCTGTTATATTTGAATAGGAAATTTTATAACTTCATATATCATTATGTACTATAGTTAATAAGTTCTTTGATTTTCACGATTATCACATATTTTTAAATGAAACTATTTTAACCGGATGAATCGCGTATAATTTTAGTATTCGAAAATACATTTTAGAACACTATACAGTAGTCCGTGGCCACAGGTGAACAAAATTATACGCGATTAATCCGGTTAAAATAGTTTCATTTCAAAATATGTATTGTAGTTATTTTATTTTTATTAGGTAAGGTTTTTATATATAGTATGTTGATAATCGAAAGTCGATTTCCGCTTAAAACAAATATTTAATAATAATATACCTTATAAAATTTGCGTATAACGCAGTGGATCAGCGTGTGGCCGTAAGCGCGATTGGTTGAG
Source organism: Podotricha telesiphe (assembly GCA_038994665.1). Lineage (NCBI taxonomy): Eukaryota > Metazoa > Arthropoda > Insecta > Lepidoptera > Nymphalidae > Podotricha > Podotricha telesiphe. The sequence goes on along the minus strand of JAOYRR010000500.1, from coordinate 167,847 downwards.
GTTGTAAGATAAAGTGCGGCGTTGAGTTCCAGCACTCAACACGCAATGTCTCGTCGTCGTCAAAAATAAAATACTAGTTAGAATATAATATGATTTTCTTAATATATATTAATAGCTAATATATAAAGCTGTTCATTTGAAAATAATTATAAATTTTGAGGCAAACATTTAAAACTCCTATCAAAAGAGGATTCTATATATTTTTTTAAATTATTACAAAGTAGTATTTTAAAAGCTTGTAATTATTTTAGAAAACGTTTTTGGAAATTAAATTTGCCTTAGAGACCTTCGCCTCACACTGTGACAGCGTGTCTGACTGTAAACGTGATTAGTTAAACTAAAAAAAAATACCTTATTCTCATCAATTTAGTATGTCAGGTCATAAATGTATAGCTTAAGTTATTCCGCGCACTCAGCGGCCACGGCACCTCCCGCTCACGAGAGAACTACTTATTTCGTAGCATTTCATTTTATTTTACGTTCATAAATTTCATAAAAATTAACATCCTCTTCAGCTGAAGAAAATTATAATAATTCACATTGAATCGTATTGTGCTATTCGAAATATGTTTAAACGTTTTTTTGGGAAATGAGGTGTAGTATTTATATGCGATGATTGGAGTGAAGAATAAAAGGAAATAAACTTGTAAACTCACTGAATACTGAGTCGTCCACACATACAATTAGATTTCGATTTTGTACATTAATTATACGTATATCCAGCGATATAAAAAAAAAACAAGATATATTTATATATCTGTCTATTTGTATATAAATAAAGTGTTATTATAACGATAACTTAAACACGAAAAATTTATGTAACTAATATTTACATATTAATATAATATATAGATAAAAAAAAATGAAATCAAAGTCAAAGAAATGTATTCAAAATTACAAGTTAAATGCTTAATTTTTTGGACATATAATTTACCAATAAGAAAAAAGGATACAGTCTGTATTTAGTCTGTAGTCTGTAGTCTGTATTGTCACAGTATATTAAAAAAAAAGAAATATTAAATATAACTTGTTCATTTTGCTAATTAAATTTAATTAATAGGTAAACAACTATTTCAACGTCTTATTCAAGTGACCCCCGACCCTAAATTACTATCTAATTCTCTAGTGACAACATGTGCGTGATCGCAATGCTAACCCCCTACATGGGCAATGAACATGCTGGATGGAGATCGATTTCAACCCCATAGACGTTAAACCCCCTTAGGGATGAGCTATGATATTACAAATATTACATGTTTGTAAATAATTTATTATTAAGAAAGCCAAATTTATTGGAATTTCTTTTAGCTTTAGTGAATTTAAAGTGGAAATTATATAAAGTGAATTGTAACCCGAAAATGGCTTTGAGATCCGCCTCTCAACACGCAATGTCTCGCTTAAAATTAAATAAAATCCGTTCCTGTAGGAGCTTAAAAATTCACCTACACTCCCCAACGAACTGTGTAGGTTCCAAATTTTTAGCTTTCTATACATTGTATTCGGCTGTGCTGTGTCTGTCAGTCAGTTACTCTGTAACTAAAGAATTTTGAACTTACGTGCAATGTATGTGGAATTTTAAACACATTACAAGAATTGTTCGTTTTTCCCACTGTTATCAATACAGACAAGCTCTCTAGGGATCCCTATTGGTTTTGATCTACCCTTGTCCAGAGTATTCACTATTATTTGCAAAGACAATATGAACATATCCTAAATACTATACATAGTAATGAAAATGATAAATTAAAAATATCCATTTATCGCTACATTTTTATAAATCGAAGTTCTATTTACATCTCTATAAAATCCAATAAAGTATTTTAATATTCTCTCGTTAAATTTCCAAGAAGCGTTAGTTGTAAACACCGAGTACTAGAGCACCGAGTATTTAACAATGTTTTTTTCCAATGCCTTATATATTAAAGTTAAGATTATTATTAAAATTTTATAAAAAGTCTAATATGCATATGAAAATTTAGAGATATATTATTTTCCCCGTAATTAAAAATATATATTTTGATATAACGAGGAGAACAGAAGCGTTTAAGCGGAAAGGTTCTAGCGTGGCGACCATAAGCCGGCGATGCTCGGTGGGCAGGCTCCCTACGTCACCGGAAACCACTAAATATGGGAAACGAAGGACCATTCGTCATGGAGATCCTTGGGGGAGACCTATAGACATAGGTCCAACAGTAGGCGTTGAACGGTTGAGACTACGATTTTGAGTGATAAAACCGAACGCTATAACTGGTCTCGCTGGACAGATTAAACTATAAAAAGTCAAACAAAAATAATAATACAGTACAAAACCAAATATTATATATATATATATTACTACTTATGTTTGTTGTTAGCTATAACGATAAGCGTATAAGAATTTCAACGTAGCTGTATGTAGAACGCATGGCTTAGTGGTCAGAGCGCTTGAACAGTTTTCAAGAGGCGCGGGTTCAAATCCCGCTGCGTTAAAATTTTTATACGTTTTCTAAATATGTCTTTTTTATATATATATATATATATATTATAATAATTGAATGAAATTTCAAAACGAGCTTACAGACAGTAACAGTCTCTTACGTCAATAACAAGAGCAATACAACTAATATGTTGTATTTTAGCTCAATGGACACTCCATGTAACCAGACTTGTGTCTACTTAATATATTCGATTAAATAAATAAACACAAAGTGAACATGAACGAACGATATTATTGTTATATTTCACTCATTTAGGTTTTTGGTGCAAAGGCTTATTTTGCTATATCTTTTATAGTCTATTGATATGGTATATAGATAGGCCTCGTTCTCTAACGCACGCTAGTCGATTAACTTTTTTTTTTATGAACGTTTTGATTGATGAACGTTTCGTCTTTATGTAGTGTACAGTGACCAAGTACACATTTAACTTATTATTGCTTCCTGGCTCGACAAACACTGTGGTCCTGAACGTTAAAATGACGCTAATTCTAACTGCCGTCATTCTGCAAACTTTCTCCTACGATACTGAGTTAGATCCTGAACCACAGCCTGGACTATCAAAAAAATGAAAAAATAATAATAATTTGATTTTTTTTTAAATATGTCATTTTCATCAATATTATCATGCCTAGGAATTCCCCATAAAAACATATTAAGAAATATATGATAAAGTATAAAAAATATATTAAGCATAAATGATGTCTGACTGCCATAATGATGATTCCCCCGAGTGGGAATGGAACCCACAACAAATGACGTTTACATTCAAGCGTGGCCACGCTGAACCACGATGGCCTCTATAAAAACTTATATTTTTATGCAATAATTCCATGATGACCAGTTTATAGGTAGTTGAATGTGTGCGTTAGTTACGAGTTCTTATACCTTGAGAGTTAATACCATTTGTTCGTAAAGGAGGGCTTGCCTTTTACTTTTTAATTAATACAATTTACTTGTTCATTTATACAATTTTTGATAAATAAAATATTATTTATTATTTTCCCTAGAGTATCTCTGAGGGAAAACCCTTTTGTATCACATAGGAATATTAAGAGTAAGGGAATATTGACGTAATAATAAATCAAACGGAAAATGAAAACCGGAAAATAAGTGAGTACCCTAATTTGCTACACAGGGTTTTTTCTTGCTGCTGAGCAAAAAACACGAATATGAGGCAACTGATTTTAACAATTTTTACAATATTTAACATTTTACACTGTGTTGAACTGTATAGTTCAACCCTTAAAAAAATATTGAATGCATAAATACATTTAATTACAAAAATGATTATTTTATTACGCCGTTATATAGTTAGATAAGAGCGCAAAACTACAGTGCTATTACAAAAAATAAATAAAAGAAAGCTACACGTTAAAACTCTACACTGCATAGAGATATTCCAACCACTGCCATTTACTGGTTATTGTCTGAAAAACAAATAACGTTCTGATCGGTGTTTGACAAACGCCAGTAAAAAGAGCCGTTAACTACCTTCCATTGACGACTTCGCTGTCCCGCTGGAACCAATGAACAGTTCTATACTATTCAATTCCATACTGTATGAGGAGCTTTTAAAAGCTCGATATACATGTTACATACATGTATGTGTGTGTGTATAATGTTAATTTCAGTTGTTGTTATATTTCAGGTCATGAGTTCAAATATTAGTACAATTAAAGGTAACTTTTGTTCAATATAAGTTTTACGCTTCATTTTTTGAATGTGAAACAATTTACCACCGGTTCACTAAAGTTAATGCCTCAAACCTGAGAAGAACCGGTGCAAAAAGCTCAGCGGCACTTCTTCTTTTTTTTCAGTACAATAATTTACAGATTTGTTCCGCGCGCGAATAGAGCGAGCATTTCATTTCCAAGGCGTGTTATTATTTATTAAATCGAGTTAATTAGGTAAAATAACCTTTATCACACAAACACGTCTTTTCACATTTATTTTTAAATTGTGATAAAGAGCATTTTCGGACGTTTTCTGAGATCCAATTGTAAAAGCGTACACATTATTCTATGACAGAATTACAGGATCGTTACAATCGAGTTACAGCCGCGGTAAGTTTAAGCCTATTTCTAATATTAATATTATGTGCATCACCAATTTTGGTAAAATCACTAATATTTTTCATACATTATCAAATTTATATTGAGACGCAACTGTCATATATTTATTTCCAAATTTTTTTGCCTTAAGGACTCCTTAGGGCTTAAGTTATATATTGCTCGAATAACTCGCTTCTACAAGACAAAGGTTGAATCGATTGCGGTTTCATTACCCAGAAGTATAATGCCGTAGGACATAATACTATGAAAGTAGCTAAAGTAAACAAAGCGAGCTGTTTTCATGTCAGTTAACAAACTATTTATTATAACTGCAAAAGCAGCTGAGCTAAGTCTATTTTCCAACCATTAATATGAGGTCCCCACTGTAATTAGGAGTCAATGGTGATACCGAGAAATACCGTAGCAATACCTTAGGTAATCAACAGGAAGAATCAAGAGTTCATCGGCTTTAAGAATGTTTTACATTTGGTGTTCTAAAAACTATACAATTAGTTTTTTTACTATTTAATAGTAAATTATTAACACTAAACCAATGTACTATTTTTGAGAGAGCATTGTTAACATCGTCATATACGTTTTACCATCTTGTCGTTTTAAAAATCATTCAAGTATCGTCAGCAAACAATACTAGCCCATGGCTCCTTCAAACAAAATCTGGTACATCATTAATATATATTAAAATTAGGAAAGGGCCAAGAATAGACCCCTGTGGGACCCCCCATACTGACTAATGACCCAGGAGATTTCTTTCTTTCACATCAATTCTCTGAACCCAGTTAGTAAAATAAGAGGTCAGAAGGTCGAGTGCACGTCCTCTTATACCGTAATGGTGTAGTTTCCTGACCAATGTTGAGTGTCACAGAATATGCCAAGGGCATCCCGTGATTCCTCTTAAGGCTGATAAATACTCTTTAAGAGACCGATACCAGGTCGGTAGTGTAGACGTCGACCTTTAGCGCCTAAACACAATTTGTTCAGCGTGATGCGTACTCTCTCTCAACATATAAAAGTTAAATGTCCGGTGCAACTAAAAACGAACCATAATGATCTAGCTAAACTATAAGTAATAAGTAAAAAAAATGTAATGAGGAACCTTGATAGACCTGCGAAACTATAAAAAATAAGTAAATGCTTAATTAGTAAAAATTATTCAGTTTGGTAGTTTTTGGTTTTCGGTAACAAATAAAAATTACTGCGGCCATCGTGGCACAGAAGGAAACCTCTAACAGTAAATTTGACGGTAATTGGTTTGATTCCCAATTCAGAGAATGTTATATTTGTATTGATTTCAGGTTTTCTCCCCGGTAAGACAAATATGGGCGTTGAGCCCAAAAAAGAGAAATTTTGTCATTCAAAATGCAACGTCTCGAATTCGGGTGGAATGCTGAGAACGGAGTGCCACTAGGTCCTTTTTGCCGAGAGAGAAAAACGTGAAGGTTTAGAGCAAGATTATCACTATAAAGACATTCATTATAATTTTGGGTCAGTATTTTTTTATGATATAAGTTGTATGATGGCGTAGTGGCGAGAGTTGTACTTCCGGTACATGTGACGGTGACAGGTTCGATCTCTATAAGTAATATCTATCTCTTAGAGTAATTTCTCTGTTGACTCTGCAAAATGTGCAAACTTCCTGAAATTGAAATTGTTATATATAGATATTTTAGTTTGGCCGGAATACGACAAAATTCTCTCTGATAACCCCGATTACCTACATAAGTATAGAGATGAAAAAAGCTCAATAAAGCCTTACTTTTTATTAAAAGCTTTGAAGCGCTTCATGTGAAAACAAAATATAAGTCATTTTTAAATTAAATAATCTGTTGAAATAATTATTTTATTTCACTATGACGTTTACGAGACGAGTACTTTCATACCATTTTAATAAAATTATAAAGATATATTTTCGTTTATTCGTGAAAATGTACTTTATATTTTTGGTTTATAATTTAAATATACAAATTATTATTTCTCTATAACGAATTGTACTTGATACAAGTGTGTAATATATTGTGTATATATAAAAAGAGAGAAAGGTAAAGAAAATATTTGTTTTAACATACTTTCAGAACAATTATTATATAGAAGTTTTTGCGTAAGACTATTATTATACAAAATCTTCTTATTTTATGTAGATTCTATAATCTACACGTAGCGGGAACTAAACTTGCACTCTCGAGTAAGCCCCAACGCTGTATTTGAGTTAGCCACATTAGTACGAGGTTTAAAATATTATAACATTGTGAAACATTCAGAATTGCATTATATAACTAAAAAATTGAAAAGAAGAAAGAAAGAAGAAAATATTATTTTTGAATTTCTTCAATAAATTGGAAACATTAGATTAACGTATACTTTTGCGAAGTGTCAAGAATTTCTTAATTACTACGTAGAGTGTATTTAGATGTCAAATGCGCTGTGAGAATGGAGCAATGCTTTGACATATGACTCCTGACGACCCTTCTAACTGGCGACTGAGATGTAACACGTAGCACCTGGTCGAGAGGCAATTATAGTTCAATTACTTTTGCTGTTTCGGAACGATGTCTGTACGTTAGATACCGAATTGGAGGATTATTTATATTTATGATATTTTTTTTTAGGAGACAAAGTGAGACTTAATACTATTCTACCACCTAGCCTGTAGACGGTGCTAAGTGGTGAATAAGTGGTTTTTTTTCTGGATCATTGTCAATCACTTTGAATCAATTGAAATATTGAAATGCTCGAGTTAGACGCCATAATGGCGCAGTGGGACATGATGATTAAGGGTCATAATATTTAAATTATTTTCATGTTTCTCGATCTGATAAAATCTGACGCTGCATTGAATTATCTTTATTTCTTGTAAGCACGCAGGCTCTCTGTTTCAATGTTGGTCGATAAGTTACACCTAAGTGTCTTGACAATAGTTTCTCTGTGTTTTGAGCGTATCGGTAGTTTGTTTGTAAATTTCTTTGGATATTAAACACTACGAATATACATGTGCTTTGAGAAAACATTACATATTTGTGTTTTATAATTTTTAGCCCATACATATAAGTTAAAAAGTCAGCACACATCCAAATTATGATTTTAATGTTTTTAAAAAAAACACGGTATGTTCTAATTTATTACAACCTACAAGTTTAACCTTAAGCCTAACTATAAGAAAAAGCTAACTGGCACAACAATCCTCTTTAGTATAAAAACGTAAATTTCGCTGCCAGAACCTTTTGTTTTGTCTTGTGTACTTTATTTTATCAATAGATAATCATACGGTAAGTTCTCAGCGCTCTTTGTTTCGCTTCGGGCTTCAACTCGCTTGTGCAGGATTTTCCTACATTGTTATTCGATATTGTTTTAACAATTTACTTATCCATGTTATTGATAATTTAAGCTTTTTTAAATAAAAAGGTGATGGTCGTCGTGATGCTGTGGGATGTCTGATTTTAAATGCGATTGGTTCTAGGTTCGATCCCCACTCAAGGAATAGACACCGAATGATTGTTTAAATAATATTCATTTGCATATTCATAGACAAAGCGCGGCATTGAGTTCCGCTACTCATCAAGCAATATTTTGAATACCAACGTAAAGTCAGAACATTTTGGATTTTGTATCGTGACTTTGTAACTCATCATTATATGTACATAATTCGAATCAATAGATTATTATTACAATTAAATTATATTATTTCCTGTGTAGCAATCAGAGAGAATCTAGTGTCAAGACACTCCATTCTCCACTGCCATACGAAATCGATTGTACGTATTATATGAGGTTAATTTATTTTTATATCAGTTCTCTCGGACACTACAGCAAGGGAGATAATTAATTCCACTTGTACTTACTCGTATATTAACATTTAATGTCGTTTGCTCTTTCATTTAATATTATGTTTTTTAATTAAATGAATTATTTCTCTTTTAGTAATGTAAGCGGCAAACAGTTTTTATTACATGAAGTTAATTTATATTACCAACTAATATATTATATGTACTGTACTTGTTTTTTTTTATCTTCACTTATTTTTTATATTACAATTTGCCTATCCCGATAAGCTGCTTTCTGCTACCTTGTAACTATTTATGTAATTTAGAGGAAATTTTTATTTTATGGTCGGTCGATTGCAAAAGCTTTATTTAACCAATAGGAGCAGAAAAATAAGCAAAACATTTGAAAGAAACGTTTCTGCACTTTAAACATCTAACCCATATGTAAATTGCTCAGTTAGAATAATTGTTATTACACCACGAGGGTCTCATTTAAAAATGAAATCAAATAAAATATATATAATATATACATGCGTTGAACGTGTACATATTTTCAAAATAAGCCTCAAACAGCCAGTATTCTAACAATAAAAGTGAAGTTAGAAGGAATGTAGGCATTAAGCAGACGTTAAGGCTTTTGAACTGAAATTCAGCCTCCCACATGTCATCCCGCTTGCATACTTGCTCGAGGCTGGAATTCTTTGCGTTTCCTCTCTATCAGATCCATCTTCTGACTTTTCATCATTCACGCGAAACCTAAAGAATTTTCTCATTTGAATGGCAGGAAATGCATAAAAACAAATACGAGTAACATTCAACTATTTTTATACCTACTCACAGCTATCATGGACCCTTAATAACTCTATTATTCTATTAGAGATCTAATATTTAAAAAGCTTTAAGCTTATTGTTTTTTTATTGATCGTCGATCTGTACATCTGTTTCGTGTAATTTTAATAACTAATGTTGAGTTCATACGCACACAGACACACTCAACACGCAACGTCACGGATTCGTCAGTGTGTAACGGAGTGTTTAGACATTAGGTTTTCTCTGCCTGCTGAGCGGGAAAAAGCGTGACGTTGCTTTTGAGCTTAAATCTTATGCGGCCAGAATATTGTGTGTATTTACACAGTAGATTAATGTTATTTTTACTAAGTCACAATATAAGTATAAAAATTGAAAAATAATTAAATCAGTGGCTTAACTCTGTTGTTGCTTGTCACTTAAAAGGGTGGGATAACTGAGCATATGAAAAAGATAAGCTTATAAATAAAATATTATTCTACAAACTGCCAGGATAGCTAAATTGAATTCTTTCTGAAGTCGTACTTTGACAATAGTCGTAGTAGAGTGCAGTGCTTGGACTCGACTGCGGTTCGTGGCCTCTCGCCTCCATTCACTGCTGTACAACAGCGGTTCCGTTTGTTTCCATAGAGTCTCTTTCCTGAGCTTACGGGAAATTTAGATGGAAATTTTACTAAATTAACTTTCCAATAGGTACGTTTTGTGATTTAGCTGCAGGTATCAAAAGTTTAATCTAACTTTATTTGGGTAATATATTTTTTTAAAACTGCGAACTTGAACTTCGAGTATTTTAAGTAGCTTTGTTAGTATTATAGTTACGTTTTTTTTTAATAATATATTTTCCAATTCGGTTAAATTAAATGGTGTATGTAAAAAAAACAATTTTACAGAAGTAAACCAAAACTACATTTTGCTTATAATATTTTAACATTTCTTAAAGGGTTCACAATCTTAGCGTATAAAATATTTTACGCAGCGGGATTCGAATCCATGCCTCTTCAAAACCGTCCAAACGTCCGTCTTGTCCTGTTTTCTTAAATGTTTCTTCTTTTAAATTACACTTTCACTTACATTAATTACATTACAATTTATGTTTAAAATTAGCGTGACCTAAGTTAATTCAGTCGTGACAAAACCCAATTTAGTCCTTAGGGTGGTGCTATCCGGAACTGAGCTATCCTCCCCCACAGCTGAGTTCCAAGTTCCGGCACCGTCGATCCGGTTAATTTAAGTTCGTAGCCTCTCAGTAATTGGTTTAGCGTTTACTCATTCATACACCAGCTCTGCTCTGAGGTATTGTCCTGACATTAACTTCAAGATAGGGAACTCCATTATGTTATATTAAATTAGGTAAACTTTGATTCATTAATTGTGCTTTACAATTTGTGAAATTGCCTCTTGATTGGAATAATGGCGGACTCCTTTGTCTGCTTTAATGTCGCTATTGATCTGTCAATTAAACATATATTAGTTGGCCCAAGCATTATATGGAAATGATGTAAACTATTTTTAGGGTTCTGTTATAAACTAAAAAGAAAATGACGATAAATTTGTCAAAAACGAGTTGTAGCCCGCAATTTCGTAAGCGTGAACTATAAATACGTAAAATTCAGATTTTTCTTGTCCCCGTAGGAATTACGGGAAATCCTCTCAGAGCTACCCTCTACACCTCAAGGAACATACATGCCAAATTTCATCTTCTTCCGCCCTCTAGTTTCGGCTGTGCGTTGCTTGTCAGTCTATATCTATACCTATATATGTAAATATATGTAAATTCATGTTCAATACTACACATGGCTACACATGGTAGTATGGTGGAATTTTGTCTAGAAAATTAGGATATTCTTAGGTTCTCTCATAGCGATATCAAACTCATATTACTCGTTTCTCTCAAATTGGCTTCGGGATATAGAAAATGTGCAAAAATAAAATGAAGAAAACATAATAAGAAAACATAAAAAATAACATTTCTTCTTTGAGGTTTTTATTATGCTATTTATTTTTGATCTTTTTTTAATTTTCTAAATATATTTAACGACTGCGTCGTACTAAAATCGTGACAGTAATTTTCAGATATAAAATAATTACACCCGAAAAGGTCAAGTAAAGGTTATTCTATTTAATACGTGTAAAAAGTATATTATATCTATTCAAAAAATGTTATCTTTCAAATTTCATTCTGAATTACACTGGATTTTTTTCTTTCCATATTTCTCATCTAAGACATAACTTTCTGTTATATATCTATAATAAAATAGTAAAAATGCTGTGTATGAACAACATTGAATAAATTTACAAAAAATAATTTAAGGGGATGGAGGGCAGTAATAGGATATTAATAATTTTTTTTTTATTTTTGTTTGCTGCGTGCATATTTTGATCTACTAGAGGGAATTAAATTCCCTGCATAGGATTCAGGGTATAATTGATTTCGACGAATGGAACAACTATAAGAAATAAAGAAAAGTCCCCTCAACAAATTTGTTCAGGATGATGCGCATCTTCTACACCAAAAGAAATAAACCAAATGCCCTTCGGAAAAAACTGCTCAAGGTGGTAGGCATTATCTATCATGTACAGAACAAATAAAGATCTGACCAGTATAAGTTGTTAAGTATGTAGAGCAGTTTTTGTTAGCAAATGAAAATAATTGAACTTTAATACCATTGTGGCATAGGACAGCGTCTGACTGAAAATATGATGGTTTTGGGGTTCGGTAACCACTCGATGGAAGCATTATATTTAAATAATTTTTCACTTTTTCTCTTCTCAGAAACAAAGCGGGATGTTGAGTTACGGCATTCAATGTGAAATCTTTCCAATTCGGCCTTAAAGCGGAGAGAAATTCTCACTAGACCTGCTTTCTTCATCAAAAGCAAAAAAATTACAGTAGTCCGGAACATCTGATGTGGAAATGTTAGTGAGAGAAGTTTTCTTATGTTATAATATTTTTTTTGAATTATTACGGTTATTCCCGCATAACAGGCTAGTCAAGAGAACTTAGTGTCAAAACACGTCGTCTCAGTTTTCCGCCCGAATTCGAGATTGTATGTTAAATGGCGGTACTCAACGCCGCGCTTTGTTTTGTACCAAAGCGAGGAAATTAAAATAATTAAATATCATCATTTCTCCGAATGGGGATCGAACCCACAACCAGTAGCAGTCGCAGTCAGATGTTGTCCCACTTCGCCACGACGACCTCATTAGGATGAATTTGGATCCAAACTTCAATATGAACTATTGGAAAATGGAAATAGTATATCATATATGTATCATGATTCGGAGTTGCGGGCGTTAACCAGTTGATAAATAATTACTAGTATAGTATGTAAGGTGCGAATAATATAAAAAAATATTAAGATCTACTTAAATATGTTTATGTAATTTAAGTTTATTTAATTGTTATTTAAATTTAAATAATAACCGGTCTTTCTGTGCGCAGCAGCAAGCGACATTACGTTTCCTAAATCAGCTTAATAGATTTTATTTACAAGTTCCGATAAGGTCAGCCTTTGTAAGTTTTATCGATATTGAAGGTTACGACCTTTTTAGAAATGTCTCCTTTATCCGTAGAGAATAGGTTTGATTCATCAAATCGTCATTATAGCTGAAATTAAATTTCAGCTCATTAGCTGAAATGTTCCACGGCTATTCAATATTCAGATGTACTTGTACTTATCGGCATTTAAAAGAAAGAACGGAGACTGTCAGACCTAAGACCTGCCTAATAACAAAATTACAGCTATGTTACGTTTATTTAAATGACGTCACACAATGTCACAAATATTTTTTCAAATATTATTTGTATGTTCAAGTTGAGACAATTGAGTACACGCAATAATGTGAGTTCAATCCTAATGTTTAAATTTAGAATTGCTTTTGTTTTCTGTTACTCGACAAGCAATAATTTTATAATTTGTTGCTTTTTAAGTAATTTATAGAAATGTTGACAAAAAATCATGTGAGCTTTTAGATAAGTTTTATAGATTACAATGTTTTTACATTATACTTACTTTATACGTCTACGTAATTAAAACCAAACCTTCATCAAACATGAACCTTTGTTGGCTTTTGCCCAACTAATATTTAAGTACCTGCTTTTATTAAGCCTTCAAACTCTATTGAATAGCGTTTTCTCTTAGTTACAATAAAATCACAGAAGCATTGTTTTAGTTTCGACTGTAGCCTGGCATTTCATTTGGCATTCTTTATATAAAATTTATAACAGTTATAATTTTATAACTTCAATCTGAATTTCATAGAATATGTAAGTCTTTTTTCAGTTATTTATTTGACATACAGTTCTCATGAGCTTTCGGAAACCTATATAATTCTGATCACTGATACTAATACACTGATCTAAATTTAAATCTAACTGGATAGGTTCTAAACATGAGAAGCTGGTGTGGTAGGTTTTGAGACTACGAAAGTTTTCAACCGTCCGTGGCCACGGACTACTGTAAAGTGTCCGAAACGTCGGGTTTTCTAAAATGTATTTTCGAATACCAATAATATACGCGATTAATTCGGTTGAAATAGTTTATTTTTAAAACGAGTAAAAATCGCGAATACCTAAGACAATAAATAAATAATATAACTGATATTATAACATTTCTCGCTTAGAAAATAAACGTGTACGAGTATAATATCCTAACCAACCCGAACACTACGGCTAAATACTACGCTCGTATAATATCATTAAATTTGCATCGTTCCGAAACCCCTTAAATCTGAAATAGCTTCCGTTATAGACCGTTAGGTCTACGGGAAATATAATTTTCGAGAAAATATTTTAGATCTAATAAAAACTTAGAGTAGTTTCATCCGGACTATTTATTGACTTCTTAGAAAAAGATCTGACATGCAATTCTACTGTCATAACTTAAACAATGATGGCCAAAAATATTAAAATAGATAAATTGGCGCAATTATGCTGAAACATAAATGAATAGAGAACAAAATAATTTTCAATATCTTATGATATTATTTGTAATATAGTTTCGATCATACTAATTAGTTGATTGATTGAAACATGTTGTAATTACCGTAAAGTATTCAAAATTTCAAGACACATTAAGATAGAACTCGGTCCAAACTACGGTATCCACATTCACTCAAGAGTCGGACACACATCTCCAGGCTTGGAACAAGCGTCGAAAACTTAACGCATCTAAGTACTAACTTGCATCGTTCTATTTCCATTAAGTAAGTAATGTTAAATGTATTATGAACGATGTCGCCTCATTATCGCGCTTTTGAGACACGTTCAGTTTTTACTCATATATGACGGAAAGTGAAGAAAGCTACTTAGTGATTATCTTTTTCTTACCAAAACTAGTGAAAATAAGTCAATTGTAAATCTTTGACAAAATTAATTTAAATCAAACTTTCTGTTTCATTTTTACATACTTCGTTTATTTTCTAAACAAAAATACAGTTCACCATTGTATTCCTGAGCCGAGCTTAAAATTTACTGTCATAACATCAGCTCTTAATAGAACAAAGAGGATCACAAAATATTCCGCTAACAAATCGACCAATAAAAGAAAAAGTTGCGAAGGCGTGATTTCCTCCGAGCTCAAACTTGTGCAAAGTTCCAATTGTAGTCAGATTGTTTTTTAAAGTATTTTCCTTGAAAAGGGCGGCAGAGTCGCGACGTGGGGAGAGGCCGCAACGAGCTGTCGCACAATCACTCTCACAACTGTGCAAATGAAGCAGCTTTATTTGCTAATCCACGTACACCTCGTTGATGCCATTAATCCCCCGAGATTGATAGGTCTTCGCTTATTCCATTTTACTTCACTCGCACTCCACAATTGAGTTAAAATCGAATAACAAGTCCAAAGAAGTTATAAATTTTGAACAATAACAGCTACCGCGCTCGCTGTAGCAATACTGAAAATATTGAATTATCTTCTTCCATGTAACAAAATTACGGCGAAGCGTGACAGCCTGCGTAAATAAAGGCGTCGATTTATTAAACGTGTCCCGCTATCGCCACTGGTCCCGTCAACCCTTGCTACCCTACGAAAACTTGTTAAGACTTGTGAATACTTGCGAGGGCATTAATTGCAAACTAGATTCAGCCCTTCCACTTCCCGTAATGGACTTCGGGCAGACGCATACGTACTCGGGACTACTCTAAAATAGGTACTTAACTAAGATTCAAGATTAAGACAAGAAAATGCGAATCAGTACTCTTGTATAAATGAAAGCCGCAAATCCTTAGAATATCCAATAGCGTGAAAGAAATGTGCGAAATTAAATTCCGAAGCGTAGCCATTTGTAAAGGAAACCGGTAGGAACCACAACGGCGCGGTGTGGGATTAGAGTCCTCTGTCGTATTCTCTGCTGTTACAACGGGTCCATCACAGTATTACCGCTGCCGGCGGTCTTGTTCCAAAATCAGTTAATGTGCATGATTTGAAAAGGTTTAATGTGTATGACTTAAAAATATTTTATATATATTCAATTTTCTTTTTCAAAAATGATTAATATCTTAAGTTGCAACGGTTATAGAATCAGAATGTTAAATCCTAAATATAAAAAATAATGTAAGGCAATCATTTCGTACATTCAGATTTGTATTGAATTGTGTAAAATGATGGAACGCCGCAACCTTAGCAATAGCATTTGACCGGATTTCTTTTCAATTTCGCCAAATTTTGACGAAAACTGCGATTTCCGCGAGCCCGCGGTTACGTTCGGAATGATTCCGGAACTTAGCTCGGGTCGGGGCTCACCGGAAAATTGAATTTCAATGTCACAACAGTGCAGATGTAAAAATGATCGGGGACGATCGTTGGTTCAGTGCGCGCGCCGCGAGCCGCGAGGGCGGAGGGCGGAGGGTGCGCGCGCCGTGGGGGCCGCGGGCGTCGCGGGGGCGCGGCGCGGCGGCAGTGTCCCGGGCCGCGCGCGCTGGACGCACGTGACGCGTCTGTGCCGCAGTGTGTGTGCCGTCTGTCAGCGAAGGAAAACGGGAAAGAAACGCGCGCGGAGTGCGGAGTGTGACCGCCGCCCGCGCACCACTCGCGGCTCGCGACGCACAGTGGCTACTTTGTGAATGTTCATTTAAAATACTTGAGAAAACTTGTCAGTGATGCCGCTAGCTCTTTAGTAACGTAAGTTGAAACTTATTATTTGTGGTTACATAAGGACTGTGCCGGTGTCGGTGGCGTAGTTCGGCACACAGACCCTGGGGGACTGGCCGCGAGCCGCCTTATCTCAACCGAAGCCGCCGGAGCGGCCGTCGAAGCCAAAACAATAAAGATAACATCGGACCATAAACTTTTGCGGGGCGATCTCACTTAGTTGACAGTACGGAGGTAGGTTTTATAAAAGTTCCTTATACAAAATTTGAAACGTGATTTAGATCAGCGTATTAAGTTACTAAAATCATGCTATATTTTAAGGATTGATTTATTATTAATTGATTCAGAAACTTTTATATTTTCTTAATATTTTTTTATTGAGAAAAACACGAGAGCACCGATGCCATAAGCCGTTGAAAGTCGCGTAAAAGTTTACAGCCGGTTTAAAGGCATTAGACGAGTGCGCTCAGATAACAACTTGAATAAAACATTGAATCCCGAGGAAACCTACTCTAGTTGATTAACGCAGTTCTCGTTAACACGGCGCTTGCCTCAATAAAAAACAGCTAAGTTTGCAAGAAGTGAGCGAAATATCCGTTACAAGCGAAAAAGAAAATAGTGAGATGAAAAATATCAAATTATAAAAACAATATAATTTATATTAGATACATCAATGTCTCTCAAATTGATGTTATATAAGTCTAAATTAAGTATATGCTATGTCATAGAAATGTCTAAAATATTTTAGATAGTCCTACAATTTTGTTACAAATATCTTTTTTATCATTTTAAGCTCTGTTTAACTTACAATACCGTATAACTTTATAAGATTAAACGAGTAAGGAAATAAAATAACAAATAATTCCTTTCATTTTCTCCGTCGCAACGACGCTTTGCTTTACATACAGATGACTAAATAAGGTCCTTTGATATATCAAAGTTGCGAGCCAAGTCTATTAATATTCTTAATATCGATACGCAAACGGGTCTTGCCCCAAAATACTTGAAGGTTTATTGAAGTTAGAGCACTTTTGAGAGTCGGTTGAGGCGACGGTCGGATTAGCCCTTTCTAGAGGACGTGATAAACTAATATGCGGAGTGGAGCGGTCCAAATAACCCTTTTTAGTGCGCGGTTCGGTTTTCTGCGAACGCACGTTGCCTCATTTTTCGAAACATTTCGCATTCAGGCCGTCGCCGTCGGTGATTCGGAAGGAGTGAAGATTGAAATAAAACCCATTTTTGCGGGTTTTGCCTTCTTTATCGGAACACTCCGGACTTAGTGGCCGAATCTTGTGCGTTCGCAGAATTTTTAAACGATCGTGAATGATTGAAAGCAACTTACTTTCCTTTGAGAGGTTTTTATAATTTTTTTCAACGGTTGAATAAAACATCGGTGAATATTAATATTTAGTGGCTTTTATTTCATTCATTTATTCAACTACTGAAATTTCTTTACTTACAGTAGGGCATCGTTATCCTCTGTTCTCGCAGATACTGCGAAATAAATATAAGAGAACAAAGACGAAATTATTGTTTCTAAATTTGAATTGAATTATAGTTGGTACTGGACCTAAAATTATTAGTATTCCAATAATATTACCTATATTAAGTAACCTTAATATATTTCGATAGAACTGTTACAATCAAACTTATATTGCACTAATATACAGTTTGTATATATTTCTATTTCAATCTAGCAAATCTAAACATAATACAGTTACATCGTTAAGTCACAAAAGAAGTCGTAAGCAAAAAGAAATCGCCTACAAAATCTCGTGCGATGTATGTAGGTCGCTCTAACATCTTCCGTTATAGGTTTGCCGCTAAGATATTCATGTGGACCGGCGATTCTCCCGAGACTTGATAAGAAACCGCTACTTTATACCGATTGGGCTTCGATAAACTTATGTTTACGCTAAAGTCTAATCTCTGGATGTTTTTTTATCACAGACCCTTAAATACGGCTGAAATGCTATATGTTACAGCGATTTATTGCTCTAGGTTTCTATTTTTAGTATTAATAAAACGTTCTGAATACCCTACAATGAGCCCTATACTATTTGATGGGATTATATATGATAAATCGCTTTTGAGAGTAGACAAGAAAAGAAATTGGTTTCGAGTTATTTAACAATGTTTTAATATTGGCTAGCAGTGCTTATTATGTTTTTGTCAATTATTCAGACAAGGGATTTATTTATACTCTACGAGAATAACATATTTTATTCAACCTAGTAATTTCCTAGAACATAGGCTTTACATATCTTAGAAAACCCATCTTGTTCTGCATGTTTCTAGGCGTAGATACAGCGTTCTTGGTTTCCAAATGACTCCACCACTTGGCACTTAGGTTAGTTTACTTAAACTTAATTTATATAAAGCTACATTAAAGTCGATCCGACAAGCAATTTGGAATCGAAATTGTAATTTTTGTTTGTAAGCTTTGGGCAGATGATTTAGATACTATTCTATAAACATAAAACTATTTTGTCGTAAAGTAAATTACAGTAAAAAATAAAAGACATCGTCGTACCGCAGTAGGATAGCTTCAAACTGTAAACGCGTTTCGTTTTAGGTTCGATCTCCATTCGGGGGATGGATTTCATTCCCCGCTCTACTAAGGCTAAGATCGGCGCCGCGTTAAGTTTTGCCTCTAAATACGAACGACGAAGTTTTTTGACAGTAGGTTCTCCCTGCCAGGATGGGCTAGGCGTAATGAGTAAAATCACATTATAATAACTTAATCAAAATAAGTAGAACTTAATAAGTAAATATATATTTAAAATTCCGAATTATATAACTTTGACACGAATGCTTTATAGATATTTCTTATAGCTTAGGAAAACTGTGTGGTTCTTTTACAAATATCAATTTTCCAATTGAAGGCCATTTAAATGAAGTTAGAATAAGCGTTTACATTCAATCAAGGTCTGTACGGACTCGAGTGTTGAGCAAAGTGGAATTTAATTATAAAATCTATTGATTGCTATACGTTTTGTGATTATTTTACAATAGATGTGTTTCAGGTGAAATAGAACATTTATAGAGAGAGAAAGAGAGAGATGTACTGCAGATAAAAGCTTTGTTTTGAAAGAGCAACTATTATGTTGCTGATGTTTAGCAGAATTGCCTTCTGATCTAGTGTTAATTTGCTGCAGAACTGACATTACTGACTTTTACTAATTCACTTTTTGACATGGCTTGTATTACCTATTTAAATAAATAATATTGAGAAAAATATATTTTTAACATTTAAAAATTGTAACGCAGCGGGATTCGATCCTGTCCCTCTTGGAAACCGTCCCATAAAAATAAATAACATTTTCATTTAATTTAGATCTTAAAAAGATGCATATTGAATGATTTTAACTTCAAGATACCAGTTTTATTAGTGAGAAGTTTATTACAATGCAGCGGCCGGCATGCACTCTGTCTGCTCTTGATTTTATCACAGTTTTTACATGTAAATAAACAAATGCCACATTTTAGAAATATTACTTGAGAAAGTTTCATTTGAAAATTTTGATCTTATCGTTTCGTGTTCTAAAAGAAATCTTATATATTAGTAAATTCTAAAAAAAATAATTTGGTTTACATTTTCTAAGTAATATTATAAATATATAACAAATGTCTATTAAAAGTCCTCTCACTACACGTACATACTTAGAAATAACTTGTTTGATTAAGAACAAATAAATGTATAATGAGTACTGTAGATTTTGCTCTCTCACGTAATTACATAACGATTCTCACAGAAAAGGTTACAAAGTAACTTCACCCTAAGCTTGTTTCATCTTAAACAAAACGATCCCTTTTTCAAACGGACGAAAGAAATTCACGATGACATTAACGAATCATAGAATTCTGATCTCAGTGGAAGCTGATGACTAGGGTCCGATTGTTACCGTTCCAGGAAAGCTCAAGTCATTCTTACACGACTTCCACTAAATTTCAACGTCATTGATGACTTTGAATATTAAGAACGGTTAGTATTTGCAATTGTATATAGAAGTTTTGTTTGACATTGAGTATATTTTACAAAATAATATTTGTCAATTGAGGGTAGCTTTAAAGTTTTGCGACATATATCTTCCACCTAACTGTCCTGCACTTTCTTTCACTTTTTTACATTTATCCTGAATCTGAGTTTTTTTTACTAAATATGCATATTTTCGTTCGTTGTATAAGTGGATTTTTTATGATTATTTTGTTTAGTCATATACCACAGAATTGTGCCACGATAACTAACAGTTATTGTAATACAAATGTTGTTTCATATTCCCAATTGTATAGTCTCTGTGAGAGATAATTACGTTGAAAATTTATAATTATACCTAATAAGAGAAATTCTTGATAAATCATTTACTAATAGCTTTCCTCATTTCCTTTGTGTTAGAATGATCAGAAGAAATATATATATTTCTATATAAATATATATATTTAAATAGTGAACCTATGACTTATATGTCATGTCATAAAATTGAATTCAGAATATTTAAAAGTTCTAGATAACTAGTATTAGAATTTTTTATACTTTATACTTTCAACTGTAACACATAACGACACTCGTCACGACACGTGTAAGTTCGTACGCGATATAACGAATTACTTACGGTAGCAACTAATTAAATCGTACACTAGCTATTAGAATAAAGTATAAAGAAGTTATTTTAACTTAACGCAACTCCTGCAACTAGCAGGAAAGGCAGTGAGGCCGTTGCGTGTTAAAAAGTAGAGCTTACAGTAGAGTTTTACATAAACATTCATATGAAAATCGAATCTATGACCATCGTGTAGGTAATTGTACAGTGTCTCGCTGCGCTACGGTAGCCTCACAATTATTTAATAAAATTATGTATTCTACTTAAATTAAAAGCCCTCGACCGGATCTCTGAATAATTCATGATATAACAAAATTTCATTTCATTGTCATATCTCATTTGTCTATTCAGATCGCCAATTCTGCTTTAGTTTACTAATTTGGGTCAGAAAATTAAATAGTTGGTAACTGTTGCCGCTAATATGGGAGAGCTGTTTAATATCATATACATGGTGTTTACGAGGTAGTATGATGTTTATTTCCTTAATTACTAGCTGACCCGGTGAATTTCGTAGCGCCTAATAATCGATGAATGTCGTGTTAGCTTTTGGATAAAGCTCTCTAATTTTTTTATTAGTGAAGTACAATAAATACAAAAAAGAATAAGTTTAATTACATTTTAACTTCTAATTTTGATAGTACTAGTAAAAAAAATGGTAAAGTTACTTCAAAAGTTTGAATATGGAACATGAAACTACTTTCTCTAGATTATATACGCCAAAATACGGGAATTTGATAAAAATGTATTTTTGTACATAATAGAAGAGAGATTCACATAAGAAATAAATACTTATTGTACATAGATTTTATGTATGCTTAATTTATAGTGGTCGATCCAAATTTTATTATGCATATAGGACGTAGCAGTTTTGTCTAGCTAGACCGACTTCAATCTAGGTAGACAAAGTGCGACGGAAAATACCAAGGTTAAGAACAAAACGAGCTTATAATATACGTCCTGGAACAGACGAGGAGTTTGGAAAAGTTTTCTGCAATATAGCAATACTTTGTAACATTCATTTCGAAGTCAGATACTCTCATCCATTAAACGTGTGTAATGTATTGGAGTAAAATGTGTTATATACATATGCAGCTTATATCTTATAGATATATACAATAATGGCAGTAAACTTAAATTAGTAATTTATATTAATTCCAGCTCTTTATTATATTTTTCTGATTGTAATTTGTACAAGATAGGCAAATAAGTGTGTATATAAGTGTGTGTGTAAAAGTGTGTGTGTGTGTGTGACCACAAACATTGTATCTAAAGGCACTGCCCCATTACCTCAAACATTTTTCTTCTTTGCTACATCGACGAAAACACACACATATATTACCGCCTGTTCAATTTGAGCCACTCATCAAAGGAGCTAAACAGCGAATGTAAGAAGTAAGAAGGATATTATCTTCCATAAAAGCGGATGGTGCACGTGAAATCAGAAAGACCGTTTCCTCCAGGTAAAGCTTTATCCGGCTTTTCAATATTCCAAGTTTAAAAATGTGGGATGAAAAAATAGATCAAATACGCAACCGTAGCAGTTATGTTTGTACTTACAGTATGTATATGTTACTGTTAGAATAACTTTATATTATATTTTGATTTACTGAGTTCTATCACTTAACGCATAATGTTCGAACATGGATAGAAAGCGGAGAGCGGAGGGTCTTGTCGCTTGGTTCTATGTGACAATGTGTAAAAGTGTAATTTTTCAATCTATTGATATTTATTAAGATGTTTTATTTAAGCTGATCATTTATTTACTATGCCGATAATATACGGGTATGTAACTAATGTGTACTGTACTTATTATACCTAATAAATAAATATTAATCAAAATTAAAATTAAATGATGACATAACTTTATTACTTTTACTACATATTCCTTTTTATTTATATTAAAACTAAGATTAGTTTAATACATATAAAACAATTCACTAAACATTTCTCTTCAACTCTATGTGTTCTAGATTGATATCTAAAGTCCGTCATTAATCGCTCACCCTCCCGCTCCGTGGACCTTACGATTGATAAAATCAAACTATTAATAATACTGCAAAGCAATTAAAGAACACTTTGTTCTTTGTTTATCAGCAATGCCTATACTAACGTTTTGTATTATATTTGTTCAGTTTTTCATATTAGTATGTGTAATTATGAAGACTGAAAAAGTGTAGACTATCACTAAGCTCTACACTTGCAATCTACGCAATTCTAAAAAAATACAAGAACATTTGAAGACAGCAATAAGACACTTCTTAAGCTAGATCCATTCTGTCTACTATGATTCGCAGCAGGTTCGTAAAATTAAAAAATAGATTTGATTGATTAAATCGATTGTTAAAGTTACAAACTGTACTGCTATTTTACTAAAATGCATATACACTTGTTTTTCTAAAGATATTACCATTATATTTCATTGCCCAGCATGATATGTCTGCGTTAGTGGAAATTGGAAAGAAAAACCATATATTTTAGCTTCTCTATAAAATAATAATTTTATTTTATTTTATAATTTTATTTATTTTATATAATATTTTCATTCATGAGTACATTCTAAAAACAAATTCAGTTTTAAATTTTATCGACTCTGATCCGATATTTAACTTTAATATTTTTTTGCTTTACTTTTTTTATCTCTCGCATGTTGCAGTACATGCAGTAGGCAAAGAGTATTCAATCTCTTTGGCGTTGAGCTGCGGAACTAAACGCCGTTTTGTCTTACCACGTAAAATAATATATACATATAAATACGCTAGTCACTGTAGTTAACATTGTTTATGTGATATACGATAGTAGAGTAACAATTAACTGTACTTGGTTATATTTTGTCAGCGCTTGTATTGTTGTCTTTATTGGTTAATAAAACAAGCAAAATTGATTTTTTATATATGACAATTTAATTTAAAATTTAATCTTCACATAAGAAAGAGAGAGAGTTGGGGAAAATCTCTCCACCCTACAGTCATTCCCTTTTCATTATTGTGCGTCAGATAGTAACATCTAACATCACGTTTTTTTAACCAGTCCAAAGAAATGAATATAAATTAAAAAAAACATCATTTAATAGACTTTCAATTCCACTATACAATTGCGTCACTATCATATAGCAAAAATTAAATGTTCTCAACGCAAAAATAAAAAATGTATCGATTCTTTAGAAATAGGCAATCCTAACAAAGCTAACCTACAATACTGCGGCGTGTGTGGAATTAAGTAAAAGAAAAAAACACCCTGTATATGTGTCAATTGTAGGCATTTGCTCATCACCGCTCTCGCGACGAGCCAACGTTTCACTTAAACAGCTTTCTAAGCATTTCCCTCCACTTCTTATTTACTACATTTACTTGACTAAGCTTGCTATTTTTAAATATAAGAAAGAAGGAAGCTCTAGTAGTATTTGCAAGATGCGATTTTTCAAGACGCATTCTTCATCAAGTCTTTGTAAGTGAGTTTACTTTATCTCTATAATTTTGTATGTTTTATTAAAGTATTTTTAACTTTTGCAAATTTATAGAAGTACACGTGTATATATTTTATAACTATTATTATTCATGACCGAAATTTGAATTTAAAAATCCCTACAAAAAGTCATGATGGACTCCTAACAGGTGTCTTAAACTTAGATTAATATTCTATTATAGGGTCTAAACCCCATATAGGAAACCTACATTTATCTAAAAGATGAGTTTGAATGATTAAGTAAAACAAATATTATACCGCTCTTAAGACTATATAAAAAGCAAAAACGTAATAAAACGTTCAAATCGTTCTGACGCGGTCTTCTAAGACGTGTGTATACATATGTGTGTATAAGTATATATGTATGTATGTACGTTACGCTCTAATACTTTCATATTCATAAAAGTAGTCTAACCGAAAATTAAGTGGAGAATATAAAGGGGAGCAGGTGACTCTCAACGCTCGAGATAAGGAAATAGAGTTAAAATTCGTTCGTCAATATTATTTAATCACAATTTCGAGGTAATAAGAGTGTAAAAGAAAACGTAAATCTTTTACACAATTTTGGTAAATAGGGTTGGATAAACTGGCTGACTCTTCGAGTCTAAGGTCCTGGCTTCAATACCCCAAAAGAAATACTACAAGGACGACATGGTGGCGCAATTGGGAAACATTCTGACTATACACATGGTGGTTTTGCGTTTGATTTCCCTCGAAACGTGGGTAAAATTAAAGAACGGAGTGCATCTATGGAAAAAATAAATAATGTAATAATTATTTTGTTAATATTCTTTGAAAAAGACATATTTAAAAAACGTATAAATTAATTTTCAAGAGGCGCGGGTTCAAATCCCACTGCGTTCAATTTCCTTAGTGTGGGAATAACACTTTAAAAAATGTTAACTAAATATATATTTAATAAATAGCATTCTCTCTTGCCAGACGATTGTTTGTAGAATAATCTTTGGGTAGCAGAAATTTGTAAAAATCTCTCTACAGAGATGCTAACAACAAATATAAGTTGTAATAAGCGTATAAGAATTGCAACGTAGCTGGACGTAGAACGCATGGCTTAGCGGTCAGAGCGCTTGAACGGTTTTCAAGAGGCGCTGGTTTGAATCCCGCTACGTTCAATTTTTTATACGTTTTCTAAATATGTCTTTTTCAATGTAATAATTATATGAACGTTCTCCAAATAAAAGTAAAACGAAGTTTGATATGCGAATAAGGTATACAGATACATACACCTTCTTAATAAAAATAACAATGACACGAACGATAGATTAAGTATTTATATCCCTCAGACCGTCTCGTCCTGACTCTTGATGCGAAATGAATTTAATCTCTTTGGTGCTTTATATATCTTTAGTTGTTTTAGATTTAGCCAGCCTCTACTTTTTCTTCACTTTTAGTAATGATTCACTTAATACAAGTAATGGACTCTTTAATGCACAAAAGACGCCTGAGGCTAGCAACGTGTATGCAAGTGTTATATTTATTTAATTAATTAATGTGTTTCTAAGGTACTATTATGAAAAATACTAACTCTGTTCTTTTTTTTCATATAAACATTAACTATGCCAATTCGTCAGGACATTTTGTTCTTCAAAAGTGACTAAACATCTTCTTTTACGTATTTTAATATAGAGATAATTTTAGAATATTGAAAAGGATCTTTATTTTAACGAAATTTCACTGTTCTATCATCATTGGTTTTTATTAAGTTCTTTCTATCTACTCTACAAAAAAAAAGAAAATTTGTGAGAACGATCTTTTCCTTCTATAATCCTAGTATGTATGACTATTGTAGTAAGGCGTGCGTGTTCAAAACACTTTGCCCAATTTTTTATGACTGTTAGAAAACTAAACTGGTTTGACTATTAATTTTGTGTGAGCATTCTCAATGCATACCCTAATGATGGGTTGCCATGCGTTCTCGTATAAACAGATTCTAATCAAACTTTATACATTAGAATAAGCTCATTTGTATGCTAAATGATTTTTTCGCTTATAGATCCAGCAAATGTGGTATTTTTTCCGGAATTATATGAGATATTTGCAGGCAGCGATTTTCCTGAAAATACTGAATTTTACCCAAAAATATATTCCTGTTCATATTTTATATTACGTAGAAACCATAAATTTCTGTTGTGATTATTGGTTTATATGATATTAAAACTTCTAAAAATAATGAAGAACAGTGCAGATTTAGGTAGTAAGTCAAATATATGAGGTACTCAAAATAAAATACAATATTATGGCTTAATACAAGCGCGGTGTTGAGCTGGGTCACACAACTCGCAATGTCTTGATTTCGGGCGGAAAGCGAATAACGGAGTGTTTTGATACCATGATCTCTTTACCATCCCTAGCTTCAGGTCAGCTTCAGCCTTGAAGAAGAAGCTACATAAGCGTATAAAAGCTGCAATACATTTAAACACATAAAAATCTTTCCAGTGCCTGGTTTTCGGTACACTGTAGCTAGATGTCTAGAGTCAGACACATCTCCAGGTGCCTATTGCATAATCTTAATTTAACAAATAAGCCAAAGCCTCTTGAGATGGTACTTGAGACTTTTTACTATAAAGTAGTTAACTGAAGCGGCTATTGGTGTAATTATAGTCTCATCAATATTTCACATGACAGTATTTCAAAGGCCAATTAATACACGAAAATATATTTTATCAATTTCATAGCATTTTATTTTCAGAAAGAATGTAGTGACGTAATAGGGAAGACACTCCGTTCTCCACTTTCCACTCGAACACTAGACAATGCAAGTTGAGTAGCAGATCTCAACACCGCGATTTGATGAAAGTAATTTAAGTAC
This sequence comes from Podotricha telesiphe, assembly GCA_038994665.1. Taxonomy (NCBI): domain Eukaryota; kingdom Metazoa; phylum Arthropoda; class Insecta; order Lepidoptera; family Nymphalidae; genus Podotricha; species Podotricha telesiphe. The sequence continues at coordinate 140,752 of JAOYRR010000500.1, read as the reverse complement.
ACAAGTACTCCTCAAGTTGGCATCGAACCCACAATCAATTACATTTCCAGTCAGACGCTATCCTGCTATGCCACGATTGCCTCAAATATTACTTCATACAATTTTTAGTTCTTAGTCTTGTTCTAATCTGAATACGAATAACATTTTGAAATATATCTCTATATTAAAGTATTTATAATTAAAGAACAGCCATCATAGTTAATATTAGGTTTCTTCAGAGCAGGCGCTTAGTAGAAATCCGGTGAGATTAAGCCAGACGTCGTAAGGAGCCCGCGGTACTCGGATACTCCTCGTAATGAGATGTACCGCATACACTGTACGTTTGCTCGCCTAATAGGATTGTCAATTATTTTTATAATATATTTCTTGGCTTTTTTGCAATGTATGCAATACTTAGTGTTATAGCACCATTTTCTCCACATCGCGCTTTACGCTATTTTTAAAAGGCTAGGGAAATTATGTATTTTTGAAAGACAAATTCGTCCTCGTGGAGATCGAATTAACAATATTCGCATGTAGAGACTATCGACACTCTCTGCGCTGCATTGTAATCTTACTTACTTTTGTTTCAAATCACGCTTTTTCCCGGATAGCAGGGTAGTCAAAGAGAACCTAGGGTCAAGACACTCCGTTCTCCATTCAAAAATCTAAACATTGTGTGTTGAGTGGCGGAACTCAACGCTGCGCCTTGTCTTGTTCACCAGAGCGGAGAAAATGAATATAATTAAATTATTATCATTCCACCGAGTGGGAATTGAACCCTCTACTAATCTTCATTACGGTCAGACGCTATCCCAGTGCGCAACAATGGCCTAATGGCTCGATGGATAATTTTATTATTAGTTTTACATATTTTTAGCAATGTATATTTAAATAAATATTTATTGGAAAACAAAAATTTTATCATTCATAAACAAATTATACTTTGACAGCTACTAAAGTTATAAAACTGCAGCGAGCACTTATTCGAGGTACACATTTACTCCAATTGCAATGTTAAAAGCTACAACAGTGTCAAAGAAGCTTAACAAATTTTCTTATATTGTAAATTTACTATAATTAAAATAACACCTTGACAAAAAAGCATATAAAAATGTATAAATAACAATCTATTACGGGTTCCTCATGTTTTTATATAAAATTAGTATGTTTGCCCGTGTGCGATGTGTTTATGTGTGTGTGTGTGTGTGTGTATGTCATCCAGGTTATTCAAGAAAGTTTAAGATATTTTCAGTCTCGTCATAAGACACGTGCATTTTGATCGGGTGAGAGGATAAATTCCTAGTATTTTATTTGCTTAAGTGTTAATAAGTAAAGTTGTTCGATTCGAGCACAGAATATTCAACAGTTTTAAGCAAAAGTATCATTATTACTTCTATAAGAAATATATTGTCACTGCGCATCCTCGTTTGAATCGTTCATACATATATGGATACATCAAGTATGTATGTATGTATGTATGTTTGAATGAAAGAGGAACTAAGTGCTGTTCATAAAGCTTCAGTAGGCATTAACTTACTACCTGTATAGCAATAATTATTATATCAATATTTTGTTTTGAAAGTCCAAAAGCTGTCGGTCGTGAATTTGACTTTTTCTGATACATATTAATATCTACTTGACACTTACAAGGACTTAAAATAGCGAAAATTTAAAGTAAAATCAGAATTACTGGATTGAGAAATATGTTGCAATATTATATAGAAATATATTATATTTTACATTTCGTTAATTTTAAGTTTATTTGGATGTAAGTGCTTATTGACTTATACATTTTTGATTAAACAGATATTATCTTATATCACATTTGCTTTTATATGCATGCATGCACTTATAAAAACAGTAATATAACTTCGATTTTTTTTTTGTATTAATTGACATTAAATATGTATTTTTTTAACATTTTTATAAAGTGTTATTCGCACACTAAGAAAATTGAAAAAGATATATTTAGAAAATTTTCCAAATCCCGCTGCGTTCAAATGTTTATACGTTTTCTAAATATGTTTTTGACATTAATACTTTCATGTTCTTTTAATTATTTAATATATTTATACAAAAATATATCTCATCACACAATAGCAGTAGCAACCCTAACGCAATGTAACTTCAACGTACTTATATAGTAGATCTTGAGTAAGAAACTCGCATCTTCGCTGATTAGTTCCGTCCACAGTCGGCTTTTACGTAACTTCAGCTTAAGCAAGACTGCCATTGCACACATTTATATATGAAATACTTGAAAATGTTATATTTGCTTATCACCTTCATAATACTGGTAAAAACACTAAAATTTGTAAATAATTAAACTATGTAAAAATTATCTTATATTTACACAATTTTTTGATATTGTTCAGGTATGTAGAGTGAAACTACAGATGAGTTGATATGTTCTCTAATTTCCGCTACTACAAAAATATTTGTGTTTTGTGTTTTAAGTGCGGAACCTAACGCCGCACTGTATATATCTAGACTGGAGTAGTATCATTGGTATAACTATAAAATTCACAAATTATTTCTTTTATATCGTGTATGTATACATTCAGAGAATAATTAGTACAGTTATATCCATTTTAAATTAAACCTTACAGCGCTATACAATTGTCCAACACCGTCGAAACACCGTCTGACAGAACTGATAACTTAATTCTTCATCTTTGAATAAAATTAGAATACTTCCTCTCAAGTACATTAACTGATATTTTTAATTTCAAAATTAGTGTCTAGTAGTGGCTATTGACTTCTTTGTCCAATATATATCTAAAAGAGAAACTTATTACATTGCGAATCAAAAGCTCACATTACAACTTGTATATGAAGGCCGAAGCTACGAAAATAATTGAGGCAAAAATATATTTGTAACTCTGAAAATAACACGACAATTACATAATAGTAGTAGAGTTGACTTAAAGCTAGATTTACACGAGCATTAATAAGAATGGGCGGAACATTACGCTACAAATGATGGCGTTACGTCACTTTTCGTTTCACGTATATATCTTGCTGTACTAACGTATTTGAGTACTGTTTCTACGTAAAGGAACACCTTTATATTATTATTTTTTTCTACTATCTCTCTATTTTTCATTTAAATTTCTGAAATGTCTGAAATCATATGTAAATTAACATTTTGTTTGTATTTTGAAATGAAACTATTTTAACCAGATTAATCGAGTATAATTTTGGTATTTGAAAATACATTTTTAGAACCCGACGTTTTGAACACTTTACAGTAGTCCGTGATCAAAGACTACAGTTCATTGATTTCATTTCAAAATGTATAATAATTGCGAAAATCAAAGAACTTATTTTGTTTGTAGTTCTTTTTAATAATTAAAATACAGCGAAGAAATGAAAATACTTTAAATATAAAATCAATCTCCAATCTCTAAATCGAAACATACACGTTTACAGTCAGACGCTGTCTCACTGAGCCACGATGGCCTCATTTATACATACTATACACTATGGTTGTAAATTGGATTGTACTGAGAGTATATTTAAAATATGTGTGTCATTTCCGGTCTAGCTAGACAAAATACAACGCTGGCAGTCGTCATCCAGATTGCGGAGTCTAAAATGCATAGAAAGACATATTTTTTTAAAATAAAAAGATAACCGTATTTTACAAGTCTCCAACATTTTGATTAGTTATACGGGAATTCCAAAGTTTCTGCGTCAATGTTTATATATATTATAAGCCGGTACCAACCTCGACTGAGTATAGACTGAGTATGAGATATTTTAAAAGTTATCACATTTATCATTTTTGTACTGAAATGTTTTAATCAACCAAAACAATAGAAGGCCTGTTTTTACAATCCATTAGCCGACGTAATAAAAAGGCAGTTCGCGTTTAACGGTTTGCTCAACATCAATTTTATATTTGGGTAATAATTTTTTAGGAGCTTTATTATAACTCGCGCAATGGAATCATATTATCACTACGGCACTAAATTATTAATTACATATGTTTTATATCTATTTACATAAATAAATAAAACTGGAGTGTCTGTTTGTAACATTAAAATAACCGCTATTACTAAATGCATATACATGGTACATATATAAAAACAACCATTTTACAATTTTTGTCTGCCTGCTTGTTCCGGGTAATCTCTGGAACGGCTCAACCGATTTGGACGGGATTTACACTGGCCGATAGCTAATATAATAAGGAGTGACTTAGGCTTTTATTTGAGAATTCATCGCAGGTGATATCGCGGGCACTTCTTGTGATTGACAAACAACTCACAGCCGAAACTACTAAGTGTATAGTGAAGCACTAGGACAGGATTTCCCTAAATTTCCATAGAAAAAGAACAAACACAGGATTTGATATTTTATAGCTTACGCAAACGAAGTAACGTGCGACACCTTGTGTATATATGTATGTAGAAAATGACCTAGAATGAGTTAAGTATGTACCATGTTACTATTTTGAAAAGAAAGAGACCTGGGAGTGATGTATTCGTTACAGCCAAAGTATACGTTGTTTGTTGCTTTGAATTCCGATGAGGGGTAACCAGCCACCTGTCATCAAATCAACAATCACAGGCCACCAGTATAGACGAGAATTAATGCTTCTGATTTTCAATATGACAAATTTTGGCAATTTATTACGCACATTGTAGTGCGCGAATGTGTGTATTTCCGGAACAATTTAAAGAATAAAAATAGATGGCGTTCTCTATATACATCTATTCTTCTTAGAGTAAGTTATGTTATTGTTTATGGATATTTTTATTATAAGAGTTTGGTATGTTATAACTAGCTATCATTTTATTATTTACAAAATCTTTTTTTACCTGTACAATAATTCCATCCTTCGCCACTATAGTATACAATATATCTAAAACAAGGGACCAAAGTTTAATTTTAACATTAACTTCTCCCTAGAGGTAGGTCTAAACCTACCTTATACAATGCATGAGACGAACGATATATGAAGGAAGATATTAGATTAGATGAGCTAAGTAATTACACTTTGTACCCATTAAATGTAAGTAAAATTTAATTTGTACTACATTTTGTTATTGTAGTGATTGTTTGCATTGCATATAATCCCAATAGATATTAAAAAATCATTTATAATTATAATGTGTAAATAAATATACCAAGTACTACTTTGTATTTTATATGGTCGTGTAATATATTTTTTTATCCTAACTCATTTTCCGTGTTTCAGCAAAACTAGTATAGAGAGCAGCTAGGGTTATTTAACTCTGAATTTTAATTTGCGCCTATTTAAGACATAATTCATGCTATGTTTCAGACAGTGAAAGTGAAAGACCACTACAAAATATGTAATCTAGCTACAGCTAACACGCATTTAGACTAGATCCATCCTGACAAGATACAAGTGGATCTGCAGTCTAACAAAAGTGCAAAAATCAAATATAGTCAGTCAATACGCAGTTGCGTCACAGTGTCATTGATTATATTTTCACACGAAATATATGGTAAAAATTAATATAGGAAATAGGAAAAAATAAGCTTAAAACTAATATTTGCAATAAAACGGACATAAACTGCTATAATATCAAAATCAGAATCGCACATGCACTTGAGCTGAACTGATCGGAGCCGAGTTCCAGTCGACGCAAGACCTCATTACCTTCGCGCATCGTATATTTTCCTTAACATGTTTAAAATGTGTAACGCAGCTTGTTCGAATAATTTTATCGGTGTTTCCGAGTCACGTACTGACACTTCATCGCGTTCATCCAACTCGGGGGGAGCGTGGGGACGAGTGGGACAAAGTACTCAACAATTTTGACAGCGAGAGTCCTTGTTCGAATTTAACGCCAGGTATATTTTGTCTTTTGCAAATAATTAGACCACTCAGTTGCCAGTAGCAGTTCAAACAATGTGATAATAGCCTTAAAGTAAACTGAAGACGCTTAATCGTTTGAGAGCTACAACCGTTCCTTTCCTTTCGGAGATGTCCACGGAATCTTGTCATAATTAAGTGTAAATGTTTCGATGGGATAATAGTATTGATTATTTGCTTTTGTATTAGCATAAACTAATAATAAATAAGAAAATAACTAAATTTTAATAGCAAACTAATAATGCTTACATTTCTATATTATAGAATATAAATAATTTTACAAGAATGCTTATACAGTTATGAATAGTGTCAAATGCCCGTGAACTTATAAAATATAAATGGTAAAACCTTTTTTGGAAATAGAATATCGCGGAAGAAGCGCTCAGATGGCAAGAAGTGTAAGTAAATAAAAATTGTCTCTTGACGGTGTTCTTTATCGAATTTCACGGACGCGGCGCAAAGGGATTGAACATTTGCAGAAATTTTAATAGTGTTTCATTTTAAAATGCACGTCCCGTATTCAATTGCGTTGGCTTCTCTTTTGCGAGGATTTGGACCTAGCCATGTTAAGGCTGGTTTTCGCAACGAAAAACTGACGACGTTTCCTTTGGCGGCTGCCAATTTTTAACGCGTGCCAAAATACAAATTTCTAAACCTTTTAGACTTTATATGTTCCGTTCTGTTACGGTTATTAGGGGTAATTTAGGATGATATTTTTATGTTACACATTTTTTTTATTAAATCTTACACTTTCTCATTGAAACTGTGTGTGAAGGTGTTCTTTTTAAAATTTTGTAATATTGGCAAAAACATTTCTTTATTAATATTGTTGTTAAATATTTTTTAATAGAAAGTACAATATTGTGTTGTGTGTTAGGCAAAGATTATAATTTAGTTATACCGACGTCCATTCTCCATTTTTCACTTATTTTAAAGCACTTGTCATATTTCATCCAACCGTTCTAGGAAAATTAAAGTATTTAAAATTTATCTCCCGAATAGAAATCGTACCCACAAACAGTCGGACACTATTCTGCGCCACGGTAGTGTCAATAATAATATAGTACCAAGTTCGCTTGAGTGATTAGTTATTAGTGAGTGAGATATTTAGATGTATTAGTATATAATATATTAATGCCAGTAAGTTGAAGAGATAAGATTATATTCATGTTACCAGAATGTATACATTTTTATTAAACCATAAAATTTCTGCTGAAATTATTATTTTAATATCTGCCAGAAAGAGTTTGATCGCTTCAGAAACATTGTCGTGAATACAAAGTTTCATCTGGAGCACCTGAGCTTAGTGAAGCCCTCGATTTCAAAAGCTTAAAAACAAGAGCTTTATTTTACTTCAGCGCTAATGGAGGGTCCGTTTTACCCCTTGAAGAGTTAAATTTCCAAAAATTACTTTTAAACAAGTCTGCATTGAAAAAATTATTTTGAAACATCTAAAGCTTTAAACTGACCATTATAAATCAATCATCTTTTTATTTTATTTGCACTTTTACAATTTTATGGAAAAAATTATAAAATATTTTATATCCCGGTGTGTTCAAAATTTTTATACAATTTCTAAAAATGTTTTTAAATAAAATATTTGTAGAATCCAATATTTATGACATTTCAAATATATTTACCAATACAAATGTGTGTAGAATGCGCGTTGTATCATAAATATGCAGACATAGCAATACGGTGACTTACAGTCGCACGCAGTCAGTCAGTCAGACATCTTTGTCAAAGTCACTTATCCTCGTTCGGAGTTGAGAGATGGTTGTTCAGACTTGTCGTAGTTGCCTGTGTCTGTTATTACTCTCTATAGTTTCTAGGGATATTCTGAAAGTACTTCTCTAAATATATTTTTTATAAATATAACATTTTTTAAAGAAGAATCATCATAGTAGATTTGTACTTTATATGATAATTATGGGTCCGATATGTAATTGTAGATTTATTTTTATTAAAAAAGCAAAGCTAATATACAGCTTAGCTCAAATTAAAGATCTACGAGCCATATCCCGCAACTTCTTCACTTAGTTCGAGAAATAAGAGTGTAGTAACACTCTTCAAGAAACCAGATACAGCGTTACGTTTTTATATTTATATTTATATATATATATATATTTTAAGTGGTATTTTTTTATATTCCATCATCTAGCTCCAAAAGAAATTATTTTTTGCCTCCCAATCACGTACTTTAATATAAAAAGTAAAATCAATAGATTTTTTTCATATAAATACGACTTCAAGCGCTCATTCTATCTCGAAAGGATTAGATTTCTGGAGATTCTATATAAATTAGATACCTAAGAGATATCTAACATACCTAAGTAATATTACTTACGTGATAGCATTTTATTTTTTACTTCATTTGCCCTTACACTTCATTGACAATACTTTAAGACAGTACATAATTAAAACGTCTTATTTTTAGAATATAGCAGGAGTTACATCTGTGTAATTTTGGATCACCCATTAACGCTCTAGCTAACTAAGCTATTTGACAATATGTTAACGTTTAGAACATTTTGTTTTCATAAAACTGTCTGAAGAACAATATAGAGAGCTTTATTTTTTAACATTTAAAATATGGAAATTTAATTTTTAACATTTAAAATATGGAATATGGAAATAAACTAAGGAAATTTAAAAAGACATTAGAAAACGTGTAAAAATTTTAAACGCAGCGGGATTTGAACCCGCACCTCTTCAAAACCGTTCAAGTTTTGAAAGAAATGTCTTTTTATAGAGAGCTTTAATATATTTTATAGAAGAGGGTGTAGTTTCAGCATAATCTAACGCCACGTTTGGTTCCAACAGTTATTATTTTCCGAGTGAGATCGAACCTCCAACCCCATGAGGTTACGTTCGTTACAACATTTAGCGTAGAAGTATGTGTGATATGTCCAATTTTCATTCCATCCACGTCAGGTCTTTGATTATTTGATTTTAACTTCAAAATTTATGCAACGGGGTCGTTTACAATAGAAAGTTTTAATGCGCATTGTTTTCACACGATGGCATTAATTTAAGATGTGTTTTCTTACCATGAGTGTTTTGTTTTTAAATTAAGAGTACACGAGTTTTGCTAGCTTTGCGTTGTTCGCGGATTATCCGAGTAAGGAAGCTGATGTCGAGCTTCGAATAGAGGAGGATTGTTTATAACATATGTTTGGAAATACCTGGTATTTGTATTATAATTATAATTTGTATTAACGACAGTTATAATTTAACTTTATATACAAAGTATACGAAATAGTTAGTGTTTATATCTATATAATCTAAGAGTGCAGGCTTTCTTTTAAGTAGGTTAATGACAAATAATAATATGTAGTTGAATAGTAGTTGAAATGTACAGTAGGTTGTGCGAAAAACTGTTTTCTACGTCAAACCCACAAGTTAACATTTTTAGTATTGACATGTATTAAATGTCACTTGAATTCAGAAACAATGGTAAAGTTCTCACAGACAGACGCGAAACTTAATAAGTCCAATTTCACTTATTATGTTATCTCCATAAAACTTCCGCATCCAGCGCAATCTGAAGAGAAGATCCATTAAAGCTTAATAAGAAAAGAACCATAGATCCAGGGGCATGTGTCCGTAGTGAACCAATTATAAATCTATAAAAAAAAGAAAGTAAGTACTGAAGGCACAACTATCAAGTGCGTAGTCAACCTTTTCCCACCACATTCCATCAACATAAAAAGCATTGTAGCTTATACAATATTATACCATAAATCGCTCGTGTTTGCAGGACGGCCCTCGGTCCCCCGACCTCGCGCCTGACAGAAACTGACACATTCGTATACATTTTTGTACCCCGTTTGTTATTTATGATTCATGAATCTTGATATCGAGCGAAATTTTGAATTTATGGCACTTTGTGTATATTATTATGAGTTACGAGCGTTCGGTTGTAGGCTGTTTGTTGTTAATTTCCTTTCTAGATCGCTCGTTCAATTATACGTGAATGAAAATGTACGCTACGCAAGTATAGATACTGGATGCTGATATATTCCATTGTTCATTTCAGAGTCAAGTTGCAAATACCAAGTTAGATTTAAAGATATTACAAATAAAAAAAAATTATAATTTAGACAGCTGTTTACAATAAAACATATAATATGCTTTAGCAGTAATTTTATATGCTAAAGTGTTTCTTAAAGAGAAAATATAAATAAATCTGTAGTACGTAACACTTGATTTAATAGTTTCTTAAAGAATGTCGGTTTTCTCTATATAATAATAATATTTCTAAGCGAAGCGAATCCTTAACAATAGGTTAACCATCGAGCGGTACAATGGCACTTGAGAGGTCACCGCGTGAGAGGGTTAGGCTTTACCTGGTACTGTATAGTATACACCACATTAATTCAGCATCTCGTTCTAATTTTTTTTCTAGTGTCTGTAATAAAAGATAGATTACGCTCGTTCCGTCGTTGCAAGACTGCCAGGACCTAGTGTCAAGACCCTTCATTCTTCACTTTCCGCCCAAAATAGGTGTGTTGAGTGACTAACCGCCGCGTTCTGTCTTACGGGATTCAAAGTGTGTGAAATATATAACTATGGCTTCAGAATCCACTAAGAAAAATGTTAATATTTTAGATTAAAGATGTCCTCTCTCTAATTAGATAAAGTGCCGTTTATTTCCGTTTACTGCCGACATCTAACACGAAAAATCTCTGTGTGGGAAATAGGAAAACGGAAGTAAGTGTTCTAATATAGAAACGTAGCCTAAATTATTACAGACGACAAGTATATTTAATATATATAAAAATATATTAAAAAAACAAGTAGAGGCCATAGATGCCATCGTGGCGTGGACAGTGTTTGAGCGCTATAGGTTGTGGGTTCGACTCCCACTCGAGGTAATGAATATATTTTAAATATTTTAATTTCTCCGCTTTGGTACTTAACACAATATTTCAATTTTGGGTGGAAAATGGAGAACGTAGTACCTTGACACTAAGATCTCTTTGACTTTCCTGGTAGGTATGAGGGAAAAAAGCGTTAAGCGAATAAAAAAATACACGTTAAAATCACACAACATATGACTGCATACATTAAAAGTAATTGTACAATTTTAAATGTTACAATAGCGAGATGATAAAACGGGACCCTTTTTGTTATTCGATCCAAAATGAATTCTTACTGGCAAAGGGGCCGAATAGCTAATTGAGTGGACATATAATCTCCCACCCCTCGCTGTTTGTCATGCGAAATTCGCTAAACCCCCCGGAAATGGTGATATATTTTCTCATATATATTTCTTTGTTAAGCTACTTGTAAAAAGGGTGAAGATTTGAAAATGGTTTGAAATTTATAAGGGTTGGTCTTGTATTTCGGAAATTGTTATATTTACAAAAATATGTCTGATTCAGATATGTATATATGTTCTACACAAAGTTGTTACTCTTTTTAATATACTTTTATTAGTTTGTAGGTAAGTTAAGTATTAAAAAATTCTTGCAACGCTATTTTGACCCATTTTGACTTCCAATTTGCTTGCAGTTTGTACATGTGTCCGATGGGTCCGATGATCATAGTCTTTTTATGGATAATCAGGATAACGATTATACATAAACTAATGTAATTTAACCAAAATGCCTTTATATCGTATTTAATTATATAAATGAAAGGGGTCATTCAAGTATTACGTAAGCACTGATTGTCTTTAATTTACTTACTGTTGATGATGATTGGGTGATGAGCAACATTTTATATTTGCATTTTTTTTAATTTTTTTACAATTTTTTGTCAATTTTGATTTTAACTCACGTTGTAATAGTTTCCTTCATTTAATTACGAGTCTGTTCTAGGGTATTTATATATATCAGTATATCAATATATCAATACACTTTATATCAATAAAGAAACCAGAACAGATAACAAATATATTTTTAATTAAAATTATAAGAGCTTACGTAAGCATGTGACGGAGTCAACAATAAGAAAATTGCTTGCGTAAGTCTTGAACGGCCCTAACGGTTTAATTTTTTTTTAAATAGCAAGTTTAACATATTGTTTTGTTCATAACTTTATTCATTTTTAGCTTTATCCTTAGCAGGGTAGTGAGAGGGACCATAGCTTTATTTTATTAATAAATTTAATTATTAAATTTCGGCATGACAACTCAGCGTGACCACAGAATAAAAATATCAACAAAAAGACCCAACAAACCGTTAGCGCATACATTTAAATTCTTTTTGAACATTTTAAAACCGTTAAACCAAGAAGTGTCCATAAATTTTGAAAAAAACTCTTCAGTAAAACTGCAAAAAACGTAAATAGCGTGGTGTTAGCGGCCATCGATATTCGCTACTGAAATATTCAGTAGAGTTTTTGCGAACTCGATAGAAAGCTTTAGCATCTAAAAGTTAAAATTTAACTTAATTGCTTTAACTGTGTGCTCTATTTAAGTATTCTAAGTGAACACTGATTTTTTAATCAGTTAAGTTCGTGTTTTTAATCAAAGTAAATACTAGTATCTAACACAAGTAGCTTTTGTTTCACTAAATTGTGCTTAGTTGGAAAATAAAGCTGACATAGATAGCTGATATAGATAAACACAACTTTAAAACTACTTACAAAAAGAATATTGTTTTGTATCATACCTTTTCTCAAATAGCCGTTGGTAAGAATGAACCTAGTTTTATAATACGGCCTTTGCTTTCCACCAGAATTTGAGATTTTGCGTGTTTAGTGGTGGAACTAAACGCCGCGCTTAATCTCACTAAAGAAATGCAAATAAATATTTTGACTCATTCCCGAGTAGACCAACGAACCCACAACTATCGTTTAGACGCTGTGCCACTGCAATACGATGGCCTCAGTACAAACTTTGTTTTTATAAATTGAGTCTTCACACAAGGTCGATATATATCGGAGCTTGAACCTATACTTTTCAGGTACAGGTTTTAATCACCAAACCAAAGTTCAAGTGGAGTACAAATTGCAAAATAAGGTGTAAATTGCAAGTCGCTAGCATCAATCGCATCAATCGTGTGTTGCGCAAATGGGACGTAAAACGACCGGGCTGATGTATTGTTAGGGGACAGCTTTTACTCGCGCGGTGATTGTTCCTAATGGTTTATGTAGAAATATATAATTTTTTATTTTTTATTTTTGTGCATTTCTCTTTTGTTGAGCAGTATGTAAGGAGAACACCTAGTGCAAGCTCGTGTGCAGTTTCACTGGGGAACGATTATATCTAAATTATATTGCATATCTCCGCCCGGGTGACAAAACAAAGCACCGCATTGATTTTCGAATTTTGGTGGAAAGTGGATCACTGAGTGTCAAGAGAACACTAGGGTTAAAGTAAAATGATATTTAAATTCATATTAATATTTGTCTAAACAAGCACAACAGTACATGTCGTCACAAACATTCTGATTCTCTTAGAGACGTGGACTCACTAGATTATGGAAATTATTATATTTGTTTAAACATGGACACTTATAAAGAATATTTTTTTAGTATTTACGAAGAAATTGCTTAAATATAAAATAGTAAATCGTTTCTGTACTAAATGTACTTGTTTCATATATTCTCGCGATAGCTGCTCGTATGAGAAGCGATCTTTTCAACTTTAACATCGTCTGAAGCGCGGAGATTTTATCTAATCTTCAGGCAAGTGAAAAACTTCGGCATCGCGAGTTCGATGAAATTCATAATCTCACTTGCTCTTTACTTGCGGTGAAACAAAGCTTTACCCACCTTTAAAGCTTTATTATATTTTGTTAGTAAAAACGTCTTAAGTATTGATGATATTCAACATTTTTAATTTTTTATTACTTTATTTATGTAATCTGATTTGTCAGTTGGCACTGCCATTTGCCATTTGCCATTTTGCCACTTGTCAGTTAGAACTGCCATTTGCCATTTGCCACTTGTCAGTTGCATTTGCCATTGTGAAAATGTATGAAATTGTTTGGTTGTCGTGATATTCGTAGATAATAAACTGGAAATATTGCTATTAAGTTATATAACAACCAGCCGCAGCTGGACAGTGGCTGCCTTTCAATGTGGTTATTTGTGGATTCGGTCCCCACTCGGGGGAATGTTTGTATTTAAATTATTTTAATATCTCCGCTCTGGTAATACAAGTGCGCCGTAGTGTTCAGCCTCTCATCAGACAATGACTCTAAGTTCTCTCTCTTTACTCTGCTTTGCGAAAAAAAGCATGAATATGAAAACAAAAGATAAACAAACTATTCCTGTGCAGTTAGTATCCACTTGATATAAAGCTATTGTTTTGTATATAAAGTTTGTTTTCCCAACCTGGCGCAACAGAGGTTCATTATTAAGTACCCAGCCCAAATTTAGCAATTTAGTACAATATTCATTTACTAAATTTATAATTTCAAATAACTAAATGCTATTAGATATCTGAGATGACCTTTTGATTAACCCATAACCACTTACAGTAAAAATGCCAAATTAAACAGAATATATAACACAAACTTTTCATATCTCTACACGAGGCGAAAAGTGGAGATAGGAGTATCTTATCACAAAGTTATCCTGTAAAGATTTATTAGATTTAATTTAAAGATTTATTAGGATTTATTAGATACTTTATTAGATAAATAAACAAGAGGCATCTAATTACAAAATAGTGGAGCCTCCGAGGGAACACTAACTCTGATACTCTATTAAAGATACAACGCACGTATAAGCCTTTGAGTTTTAAGTCTCAATTAAGTAATAATATATATATAAATATCAATAAATAAAAATCCCGCTAACACCAAAATACATGTTAAAATAACGATTTTTTCTACGCTAATATTACAACAGCTTATTGTCATCACGAGTTCAACTTAAGTCGACCGTCTCTCTTGCGCGGGCACGTTCGCTTTTCCTATACAAGATATGAACATATACACACTGACATACATATATTTATACATACATATTGTATCCGCATAATACTTGTATATTATATGGTAATTTATTTCCATGCATCACATTATGTTGGTCCGGAGATTAAAGCGCAGTTAGCTCTTTATAACGCAGTTGCTGTGATAGATATTGGATGGATTATTAAAAGGAATTTGCATTAGATATAAGTATCGAGCTTTATCGAAGCTTTTTATTTTATCGCTTTTAATTTGTTATGAAAGTTAGTATGATCCACTATATGTGTAGTTTAAATAAATTTCAAATATATATATTTATTTAAAGCTTAAAAACTTCATTGAAATGCAAGTGATAATGTAATGTAATATGGATACAAGCATTTTTGCTTTTTCTAATCAATTCACGAACCTAGTGCCAATATGTCACTGTAATTTTTTAGTTTGAGACAATTTACGATCATTATATGAAATGAAAATGTAATGTAATATAAGTTCCCCCAAGTGGAAATCAAACCGATAACCATTGTGCTTACAAACAATTCTAAAGCACTTTACTCTAGCACTTTACATACAGTTTATGACTAGTTTTCACATACATTTACATCGATATATAATAATGAAGTGTGAAGAGAATACCACGCAACGGGTATATTAGTTTTCGAACTTCCACACGTCTTATTTCAAACTACAACCGCGAGTTATAGCTACAATATATCTCGAGGCGTTGTTCCACAGTTCAGCTCAGTTAATATCCCGGAAAGCAAATTATAACTGAACTATCAAAATTAACTGCCTAAATTATCAGCCGTTAGTCACTGTAACGACTAACGGCCGTTGTAACGCCGTTAGAGTGATTTACGTATATTTATATATTATTATATTGTTCTCATTGATTGGATATCTCTTAACTTAGATATAAATTCGACTTGTTTATATACAGTTATTAACATAATTAGATTTGTGATATGGACAGAGAGCTGACATAGAAAAACGGAAGCATGTACTATATTAATTCTACTGTGATAATACATTACGAGTATATGTGGCGGTATGTTGCGTAATCTAAAGCTAAAGTGATTATATATAAGATAAGCGTATAAGAATTTCAACGTGGCTGGATGTAGATCGCATGGCTTAGCTGTCAGAGCGCTTGAACGATTTTCAAAAGACGCTGGGTTCAAATCTCGTTGAGTAAAAATTTTTATACGTTTTCTAAATATGTCTTTTTCGTACTTTTGTCTCTTCCCATTCAAAAAAATTAAGCATATAAGTTAATTTTTTGAATAAAATTATTTGACTTTAACATTTGATTTTAAACACGCTATTAAATGAGAGCACCGATACAAAAATTACAATAAAATATTATTGAAGTTCTCGAATCGTTTTTGATACAGTCCATATTGGTAAACGGATGCAAATTTTGTGCGTAAAAATGCAAATTAAGTTACGATCGATCTGTGTGACAGCGGTCGTGGTAGACTTAATAAGTGCGAATTAAAGTACATAACGACTGACATGGCTGATATAAATTGTTATGGGTGAATGAATGTGAAATGATTTGTGTAGAGGCCATCTTGGCACAGTGGGACAGTGTCTGATTGTTACATCAATAGTTGTGGGTTCGTTCCCCGTTTTTAATTATTTTTAATACCTCGCTCTGGTATAATAAGGACGATTTATGGCGTATTGTCCGAGAAACATCGTCTTTGGTGGCTGTAAAAGCCGATGCGTGAGCGACACACTCTACCACAGGTCCGACAAGAGAACATAGTAGATTGCGTGCTCCAACCTCAAAAATGATGTTTGTATCTCTTATTAGCGAGTGCCTCAGACTATAACACATCGCAGCGGCCCCTCAATTAGCATTTTCGCCACTCTGGGTGAGCTTCAGCAAGTTGCTCCCAGCCCAGGTGGTCTATTTCGAATTTGGCCATATCACGCTTGGCGCAGTCCTTAAAGCGAAGCAATGGCCGTGAAGTGTATTGACACTATATTGTTTTGTGTACTTTGGTTAGTTAATGTCAAAATCCTAAAAAGCATTTAAGTAAATCTAAATAATGATAACCAAATATTTTATTCACTTTAAAATTATATGCAAATTTTTGTTCCTTCCATATCTCTTATCTCTTATGCTTAACAAAATCATTAAGCAAAACGTAAAACGCAACACAAAATACTATATTTACAGAATTAGAAATATTTTCGCTTATTATATATAGGTAAAGCAATAGTCTCATGTAAAGCCAATAACAACAAAACATCGAAGCTCAAGTATAAATTACAATTCAAAACGAGCCTTATTAACTGTTTCGCGATAAATTAAGCACAAAAGTTAATTAACGGAACGACCATGATGGGACTTCTTCCCAAAATGGCGGAAGAATACAATTTACATTCATAAATACCGGCCTTTCGTGGCTTCTTACGTCTATATGCTCGGGAAGTATATAATTATACGAATATATATACCCTAAAACACATTACAATTTTTTTTCTACATTTTTTAAAGTGTTTATCGAACACTTAGGAAATTGAAAAAGATCGAGACCGCTAAGCCATGCCATGTGAACGCATGGCTTAGCGGTCAGAGCACTTGAAGGGTTTTCAAGAGGCGCCGGTTTAAATCCTGATGTGTTAAAATTTTTATACGTTTTCTAAATATGTGTTTTTTCACAGTACAATTGATTTGGTATAAAATATGTTTTACAAGGAATCTTTTTTTCATAGAAATTACAACTTAAAAAATCATTTCTAGAAAACGTATAACCCGGGCATCTTGGAAACCGTGCAAGTGCTCTGACTGCTAAGCCTTGCGTTCTATATCAAACAATAAACGAGATGCTAGCAACAAAAATAAGTTGAAATATTTTTAAAAAATATAAGTAACATTGTTGAAAAAGTTCATCGTCATGTTCAGAAAGCCTCTTATCTGCCACTATCATTATAAAAGTGAATCCAATTTATTTTAAGTTAATGACTGTTTGGTAAACAGTACTTGAAATATTTTCTTTAATTTCAAACATTAAGAGCTACTGACAAACAACGCACAGCTGACAATAATAGGCATAGAAAATGGAAGGTTGGCATGTACGGTCCTTGGAGAAGCGAGACTTTTCGTCTAACTATGTCGAAGTCGAAACTAGGAGAGATAGAAATGAATATAAGATTGCAAGGGTCATAAAGTCCAACCAAACCAAGTTTTTTAGATAAGAATTATGCTTAAATTATAGTACTTTAAAAATGGTATAGTATTATATGGCGCTCGGCTATCGTGGCGCAGTGGGACAACGTCTGACTGTAAACGCGATTGATTGTAGGTTCAATTCAAAATCTAGGGATTCCAATTTCAAACTAAAGAGAGTATGTTTAGTAGCGGTGTTACTGATAGATATTAAAAACATTGGCATAAAATTTTATCTGTATACATAAAAGAGTTATTATATAAGTAGTTATTATATATTTCAGGATGGAACCCACGACCTGCTAAGTTATTGACAGTAAAAAATAGTAAGTAACGCTTTTTAACGTATTATTACACTGGACCAAATTAAACAGAAAAGTTAATTAACGGAGCGGACGTGATATTTTAATGGATGCTGATAACACATTGTATGTCCTGTTGGGTCTTGTTCCCTTCTTTTTTTCATATTAAAGATTTACATTGAGATAAGTATTTTTTGCAGCGATGCCATAGACCTTTGTTTACAGTTATGCCGTCAATTTTCCAACTAAACGAGGTTTACTATTCTAATATTATTGAAACATATAAGAAAGCAAAAATTATGAAATTTTTAGAAAACGTATACAAAATAGTTTGGATTGTTTTTGAATGCCAAGAGGTTCGAGTCCCGCTGCGTTCAAATATTTTCCAGTTTTCTAAAAATGTTTTTCTAACAAGACATGTGTGACACCCACGCCACATTTACAATATATATAGAAAAAAATTCAAATTCATTTTTTCCATATTATAGTGAGCAAATAAAACCTTAAAATAATTATTTACATTTTATCATGTTGCCAAATAATATTTATTTGTAATATCATTGTATGTTGACTTGGCATTTTTATTGCAATTCGGATATACATAGAAAACTTTTACACCGACTTTCAATATTCTCGTGGCCTTTGTTATTCAACAGAAAGCAAAATATATAAACGTTTAATACTTGAAAATATATGTTAGTATTTAATGTCTAACCACATTACAGTACCGTACTGTATATTTAATATGAAAAATATTCGCTTACGCCTTTTATACCTACGTTTAATATGCCAAATATTCACTTAGGACAGCGTGTGTTAATGATTTGATTTAAATTATACATTAGTAGCAAATCTTTAGTACGGCATCTTTCTTAAAGTAAGGAACGCAGGTTTCTACATACATGAAAAATACATATTTAGATAACGTATAAAAATTTGAACGCAGCTGGATTTGAATTCGCGCCACTTGAAAACCGTTCAAGCGCTCTGACCGCTAAGCCATGTTCCAGCCAGCCAATTTCCTTAATGTGTAAATAACACATAAAAAAAAATGAAAAACAATATTTATATTTAATAAATAGCATTCTCTCTTGCCAAACGATTGTTCGTAGAATAATCTTTGGGTAGCAGAAATTTGCAAAAATCTCTCTACAGAGATGCTAACAACAAATATAAGTTGTAAAAAGCGTACAAGAATATCAACGTAGCTGGATGTAGAACGCATGGCTTAGTTTAGTGGTCAGAGCGTTAGAACGATTTTCAAGAGGCGCCGTTTCAAATCCATAAAATTTAAAAAAAATTCAAAAGCATCGTTCAAATTTTTATACGTTTTCTAAATATGTATTTTTCAATTTCCTTAGTGTGAGATACTTTAAAAAAAAAACAAAATGTTAAAAAATATATATTTTACATACATTCCAGAGGATTCTCTCTATCGTTGCCTACAGCGAAAACCTAAATGTCACATGTAAATCAAATCAGATATTAAAAACGAGAAATTTATTTGTTCACACAATCCCATGAGTGGGATTCGTACTCCCATCACTCGGAATATGCCCCAGCAGACGCACGACGTCTGTGTTAATTATTCAATATCTTTTTTTCTCGATTCTGATATTTTATAGTAATTATTTTTGCTTTGCTAGTTGTCAATAAAACAGCCGTATACTATTAATTCTCATAGAGACAAATTGAACGAGTCGAGACCGAGAACTGAATCCTTCCGCTGTTGAGCGTTCACATTATTTTTGGTAATAACTAACAATATTTATATACTTTCACGAAAAAGTCCTTATATTGAGTTTAGTTTTTTTTTCATATCTTTAGGTACTATAATTTCATAATATTTCATAGTTTGAAGTAAAACTAGAATATACATGTTATTCAATTATAATTTAGATTTTTGTTGTCTTTGAATATTTTTTCAGTCCAGTCCCCCCCAATTATCATGTTAATGATCCCTTAATCACCTTTTATCGGCGTTTTGTTAATTTTCTTTTACTGGCGAAGTTAGAATGTTTACTTAACACGTAAAGACCAGTGCTCTTTTGTAACCTGTAAAAGGCACAAACATTGCATTTTTATTTTCCCACTATTATGTATGTATCGAACTAAAGAGGCGTACAATTTTGATAGGTTGTCTAAAAATGTTTTTTTATCAAACAGTTCCTTTTATTCGTATCAGTTAAGACTCTGCTAAGGCAGAATGGTCGCGGTCAACATGTTGTTTCAATTAAAAGGGGCAGGTTACTCGCCGTACGATCTCCCAATACGTATCTGTCATTCATTCATTGTTACGAGAATATAGTAATTGTGATGTGTGAATTGAATGCACATCACACAACCCTGCCCTGTATATGTACGCAATATGCACTTATAAATAATAAAACAATGGATATTGTATAAAAATCTATTCAATTCCTTTCCCCATATCAATAAAATAATCAAAGGCTTTACGCCATTCCACCATTTATTTTCATTAGAAGTGAAATGCGCGCGTTCATTGTTTCCTTGACGCGTGTGAATAATTACAACGTTGATTAATGTACACTGTGGCTCACGTCCTACTGCCGTGAGATGGTTGGCTTGGCCTGATTATGAAAACTATAGCAGTTCTAATCTATAATATATAATTTAATAAAAATACTAGCGACCCACTGAACTATAGTTGTTTCGTAAAACAATGAAAATCTTGAAGAAGCCAAAAGATAAGAAAGTAAATGGGGGAAAAGTAGTCTGTGTTCAAAGGCCAAGACCCTCAAGTAACTGTATATAAAATTTCATCGATGTGTTTATAATTATTTTTATTAGTGTATGTAATATTTACTATATTGGTAATGTGTAATAAGTAATGTATTTCTTATGCATTATTATGAAAAGTATTAGTTTTCTGTACTTTTTATTTATAAAAAGCCAAAATAAAGTAAAATATATTAAACTCCTCCCTTCATCCACATAATAAAAAAAATAGTTGAAAGTGTTTTTTCCACGTAGGAAAGAAAGGAGGAGAATAGAGAAGTTTTATAGAAACTTATCCTATTTTTCTTTGTTCTCTTGTACTTATTTTTTTGTAAGTTAAGGTATCACACGTGTAAAAGTTAACGATAAGCAATAATAACGTACACGAAAAGATTTACTTTTTGTAATGTTAAGCTTTATCCTATTACCTATTTCTTTTAATTTTAAGATTTCTCTCATATGGGGTATACAGAGTGTTAAGACACTCGATTTTCTTCTTTTCCTTTCGTATACACACAGCATGAGTGGGAACTAACAGACCGTGGCTACTGACAGCTAGACACAAGCATAATTTGTAACAAAATGGCCTAATCGCTAGTTCGATTTATTTTTTCCGTAGGCTTTGTTATTCACTCCTTACACAATGTACATTCAGAGCCAAATAATAACCATATTTTCCACATTAATTTATATATCGGGTATTAAAGCAAACGGTACGAATATCACAAATATATATTTGTTTATTCGAACTTCCGTTTAGACAGACACATGTGCATTTCTCAAAGCGCACCAAAGCTCACCAAACCTAACGCAATAACGCGAACGGTCGGTGTTTATACGACGACATAGAAATCTATGCATTAATCGTAAAACGTGCCTTATGGGAATATTGTATGGAGTCCTCCCCGTCCTCTCTGCGATGTTATACACTTGTTTCTATTATACAAGCTTTGATCGCGTTTTGAAATTATTTGTATTTGAATCCTTCTATTTGGTTTTTGCATTTATAAGTATTAATGTGATTGTACTGAGTAGCAGTATACTAGTAATATAACTGAAACACTTACAGACTCTCTCTGTACTCTCTATGTACTCTCTGAGAAGAAAACTTGATAATCCTTCTGATTTACGCAATATCATATTTCAGTCATATCTACGTTTGAAGTGAATAGCTTAGCTGATCGTTAAATACAGTTTAAATTTTGGAACGGAAACCACGGCCAGTAAACCACGACCAAGGAGGTAGGAGGCATAAATTTTCTATGCTACATTTAATTTGGAACAAAGCTACAATCTCATGCCAACTCTTCGGAAGTGAAAGTTACAGCTTCTTCTTCTTCTTCGCCAACACTTACTTCATCATATTTTTACTGTTGTTTTATTTAAGGACGACGGCTTCTATTAATCTATTCTAATCGCAAATGAAAGTTGTCATATGTTATAAATGTTAGTTTCGATAGGTCGTAGAATAAAAGGCGTGGACTGTATTAACGTTGTATAATTTATGATATATGTTTAAGTATTAAGACTTACTAAGGTGGGGATGGAAATTTTAAAGATATAGTGATTGGCGATTGTAATGACTACAACAAGTGTCTTGCGCTCCTCATGTCTCTAGCCTTTTTGTGGTGTCGAGATCGCAATTCTCCACACTATCTTCTTTTATTTTCATTTCTTCTTCGGAATTTATTTATCATGTAGTGATATTATATAAAAATTGGACCTGAAATATTTCATTTTTTGATTAAACATATTATGAAATTTTGATCAGTGACAAGAACCTAGTGTTAAGACAATGCGTTATCCGATTTCTTCCAAATTTGAGACATTGCGTGTTGAGTGGCGAAACTGTTTAGAACTATTGTATTTAGAAATCATACCAAAAAAAATAATGTAAATAATCATATTTAGAAACCATATAAAAATTTGGATGCAGCGGGATTTGAACCCGCGCCTCTTGAAAACCGTTCAAGCACTCTGACCGCTGAGCCATGCGTTCTATATCCAGCTACGTCGAAATTCTTATGCGCAGTCAGACACTGTCCCACTCCACTACGATGGACTTAATCCATATACTTTAAAATATTTTCGTTTAAACATAAAACCTTTACTATTTTATATATTTTTATGTAAATACCATTTAAAATTTATAGTATATACATTTATTTGGTTCGTTTTATATTTACAGCTTAGCGTTATATAGTATATAACTGAACTAAATTTATTATTTAAAGTAACTGTAAGTTTACGTCTTTTATGGCTTTAGCTGAAGTTAATATTTCTAATATTACAATAACTTTTATATGTATATATAAATTAAGAGGCCGTCCTGGCGCAGTGTGGAACAGCGTCTGTAAATGTGCTTGGTTGTGGGTTTGAGGTATGTTCCCACTCGGAGGTATGTTTATATTTAACATTACATTTACATTTACATTACATTAAAATTTTTCCTCTCTTGTAAGACTAAGAGTAATGTTTCGACTTCGTTGTAAGTGTAAAGCGGATATATAAACGTATATATTGTAAATTTCAATATTATATATTTCGATCACGTCCTCGTGAGTACACGCGCAATGTAAAACATAATTTCGGTCTCAGAAATCACTCAACAAAGTCCCGAATAGACTAAGTATACTGACAGTCGTTATGTTGTGTTCACACCCTTATGGCTCTTCTAGCTTATGTCGTAACAGGCCTAATAGAATAGTCAGCTGAATTGAATACAAATGCTTGAGCCATGTTTATATTTCTACTCAGTTGGTCTCCACTAAACATCCTAAGTTAACTTATTGTTTTACAGACACATCTAGAAAAATACGCATCTTTAATTTAGAAAGAACCCATTATCAAAATAATACAGCCTTTTTAATAACAATGTCTTAAAATAAATTAAAAAACACAATTACCTGCTAAAATTCAGCTTTAAGCTTTAAATGCGGTTCCTGAACACTTATCAGCATTTTATTGAGGTGAAAGTGAGTGAACCAATCTATTTTATACAGTGATAATACTGAGTTAGGATATTATGTAACTTAGCAAAACGCAAATCTATTTAATAGAGAGACCAACGGAGATCAAATAACGGGACGTGATTAGGTATTGCTCGCCCGCATCTACGAGTACAGCTGTGCCGTCTCGGCACTCTGATAACCCCCTTTTAAACTCTTTCCGTATTGCACTTTCATTTACACGCTCATATATTCTTTATGAACTATCATAAGTTTCAAATTAAATAAAACAATCGTTAGAGACATATGCCTCGCCTCTTGAAAACCGTTCGAGGCGCGGGTTCAAATCCCGCTGCGTTCAAATTTTTATATTATTTCTAAATATGTCTTTTTCAATTTCCTTAGTGTGCTAATAACACTTTAAAAAATGTTAAAAAATATAAAACAATCGTTATTTATTGAATTTTTTTTTGGTGTTAATTTTTCGGCTTTATCTACCAATACGGTTTCATTTAAGTTTATATAATATAAAGAAATGATAGCTAGAAATATTAGCCATTATTGGTGCTGCTAGTTACTATATTGTATGAAGGATAAGATAGTTCCGTATGAAGTGTAACTTTCAAAAAGCTTACTCATATTTTTTAATGTAGCATCGCTGTTTTATTCCAACCGCACCTGAACATCCAATTAATGATATACCAATAATAATATAAGTTAATGAAGTAACAACACCAAATTATTAAAAAACGCAAACCAATTTCAAAACAAAAGAAACGGTGAGTTATTAACATTTTATTATAATACTTTTGTTATTTGTTAGAAGTTATTTTAAAATATGAATTCCTAATTATTTGGATTATAGGAGCTTTATCGTCTCTTCTTTCTCACATACCTTCTTTAATTAGAACCATTTTGTACTTCTTAGAAAATTTTCTTTATGAACATTTTTATTTGACATTTGCTTTAACGGCGAGTGATATTTTACTTTCGTATCGTGAAAGATTAAAAGGAACTGGCAACTCAAGTAAATGTCAAATTTAGTTCACAATATTGGGGTATTGCGTGTCTTCTACGTACAATCTAGTTGATATATGTATAGTATTCTACTTTGCGAATGAGAAACGATTGCTCCTTCCGGTTCAGTGCCCTCAACTACATTTAAGTAGTAGTATAATATTTAGTTGTACTTTGACATTATATTTCATGAAAATAATAATTTAATTTAGGTACTTATTAATAAAATTTCTTGTATTGTTTTCATAATATACTATGGTATGTAGCGGGGAGCACCCGTCATTCGCTATAAGAAAGCTCGATGGTGCGGTTTTCTGACTCTTTTCTAATTACTGAAGTGTTTTATTTATATATATATATTTTTGATTATTATACTAAGATGTACATATTATAGTGATTGCATGTTCTCTGGATTGTATTCAAAAAGGGACAATGACCTATGTTATATAGAAGTGAAGTTTAATCTGTAACATTTGATTTCTACATCAGCTTTTGATAACGAAATCGCAACCTCAATTGTTAATCAATTGTATCAGAGTAGGAGCATATAACTTTCTTCCAGGAAACTAATTTTATAACTAAATATTACTTTTAAAGTTGTTAAACTTAACTTACTTAAATCATATCATAATAAAAAATACTTGTCGCCGTCTAAAACAGAATTCGTTCATATTCAAAATATCTGTAACAAAACGAACTCGGACTCGATATTTTTTTATGTAATTTACATAAAAAAGAAGTTATTCAACTGCGATGTAACAACTTATTTTAAACTCTGCTTGTTTTCGGTAAAGGCTGACGACCGCCAATTTACTTCTACACTGGTAAAGTTTATTTATTATTTGTATAATGTATTTTATTTTATTAATAAATAATCAATTCTATTTTTTTAAACATTTTTTAAAGTCTTATTCGCACACTAAGGAAATTGAAAAAGACATATTTAGAAAACGTATAAAAATTTTAACGCAGCGCGATTTGAACCCGCGCCTCTTGAAAACCTTTCAAGAACTTGATTTAATCATTTCTATTTTTTGTGTCAGTTTAGACCATTCAGATTCATATATCTACCTCGTATTGCATAGAAATAATAGAATAGAATAGAAATAAATGCACACATAGTTTATAAAAAATGTACATTTAGAAAGTAATAATCAAACACCTTACTTCAATAACACATGAAAGTAAACGAACACAGGCTTAACACAACAAACACCGGCACAATGAAAACTCCCCTCTCCCTAAAGCACAGTCGCAAGCATCGAGATGTAATCCGATAAGCTCGTGATACAAACACCAGTATGTCACGCTTATCACATCGCGTTGCGTTAAGATTACTGATAACATTTATACATAACATTGAAACTGATTTCTGAGTTATCGACCTCGTATTCGCAGGTTTATTCTGTTTGAGGGACTTGGAATTATGCTGAGCTATGTATGTATAAATTAAGAAAGTTTTACCTAACTTTTGGCGTGTCTTTCAGTAGCAAAACGGAAAATTTTATAAGTATAGTATATAAATGGTTAAATAAGATAAGATACACAATTTGCTTATTAAAAAATTGAGATCTCAATTTTTCTTCTCGATTATTTAAATTTATTTTCAGCAGTTGAAACATATGACCTTACATTTATAAAATTCAAAAAGTCACAATTGCTAATATTTCATTGAGCAAAGAAATATTACTGGTGTCAAGAACTGGCTCACTTTTTTGTTAGGCTTAAATATAGTTTTTATCGAAGCTCTTCTTAAGATGTTGCCAATCTGTAACTCCCTTCACATATGATAGTAGTGCTCGTTGTCTCTCCACTGTAAGTGGCTTGTTGGTTGCAGTCTGCAGGTATATACAAATCTAATTGGGACTGTGGCTTATCTTACATTGGTCAAACAAAGAGAAGTATAGGTATAAGGGTGAAGAAACACATCTCCAATGTTAAGAAGGAGCGTGTATTGAAGTCAGCTTTGTGTGAGTATACAACGGATAAACCCCTATGCTATGATAAACCTCATATTCTCGCTAGGGATTATAGATATATTCCAAAGATTATCCGCGAGGCTATTGAAATACAAAAACACCCTAAATTCAATAGAGGGCACGGTTTTAAGTTTTCTACAATCTGGGACACAATCCTGAAAACTTTCTCTTTCTCTAGAAAAGTCTCAAACCTACTACACCAGAGAGCAAGATACAGTAAGCTCATTCTACAAGAATCCAGGGCAGTACGCGAGGTCACTAAGAAATCGTTGGCGGTTGTTTGATATAATAATTGTGTCAACTGACAGACGAATGCTACTTTAGGCTACCCTCGAGTGTGACCACGGACTACTGTAAAGTGTTCGAAACTTCGGGTTTCCTTAAATGTGTTTGACCGTTACACAAGCGCTCTTAATACTGATCCAAAAAAGTTAAAATAATATAATTCTGGTAGAATGCAGTGGCAGTTATTAATAACAGTGAAACCACATACATTTGATAATTTGAGAGCTATACTTACTAGATCGCCGATTTTTTCAATTTATACAGAAATATTATTAGAAAACATATAAGTAGGCAAATTTCGTAGAATTAAGATGTAGCTAGATAGAACGTATGGCTTAGTGGTTAGACTTTAGAATGTTTGGACGGTTTCCAAGTTACGTTTCAATTTTTGTACGTGTATGTCATCTCAATATATTTTTTATATTTTAAGTGTGCAAATAACACTTTAAAAATGATAAAATAGTTTTAAATGTCGTTAAACAAAATGCCTTATCAAGCACCGATATCAAATATTGAATTAGCCTAAAATATGTAAGAAGAAAAATACAACTGATGAGTAAAGATATGTAATATGTGTAATATTCGCTTTTCTTCGCTTATCTTTTTTAAGCCTTAACGGAGGACCGCTGTCCAATAACATTAGATCTTGTATCGTCAATGAGTAAAAATTAAACAAAAAAAAATATAATAGCAAATATGTTCGTAACGCGATATTGTTACAACAACTCCAGCTGTTTTAGATTTATAATAAAACGTAAGTTGAGACGTTATTATCATGAAACCTTGAAAAAAAAAACAATTTAGACAAGTTGAATCAATCGCAATGAAAGTAACAAATGGTCGTCTTTATTTTCAATACAAATGTTATGTCACTGTCGATTGCGATTAGCTTCAACTATTGTTTGCGTCGCCTTATAGGGACTTGTCACGACACGACCTTGCCTTTGCTCAAAACTTTGTGGTAAATGTAACTTTTCATATGGAAATAAGCATATTATTTACATTGATATAAGAGAATTGGTTTAAAAACTTTTAAAAATTGACTTGTAGTCGGTGTTAAAGGCCGTACGAGCTGGGAGTTTGTAACACTTATTATGTGATAGTAAATCACTCGACTCACAATTTTCCATTTATTTGGAACAATAGTCTTGACTAGATTTTGAACGGAAATGCTTAACGCGTTCTAGAGGCGAATCCTGCTGCATTTTAATTTAGGATTAAAAATAGGTTTTTTTTTATATTTATCGCTTTTTTATGTATAATCAGTTTTTTTTTTAATTTTGTCTACTTCTTTTAAATAACACTCTAATTCAGCTAATGTAACTATTTGAAGCCAAGCCCAATAGTGAAGTACTTAAAAATTAATAATTATACTTACATACGATATAAAAACACAATCACGAACCAAAATGTATAGTGAGTTATAAATATGTCATGTCAAATGATCATTAACCATAAAGTTTTGTATATTTTGTGGAACAACCATTAGAGAATAGAAAATAATTGATACCTACAAGTAGAGTGGCGCTCAGAGGGTGGACTGGACTGTATCGGCTAAAATACGACTGTGCGTTAGACCAATATCCGAAACTTATTACGGTTGATTACCTCCTCGGTCAAAGGGACACGGTGTTTTTGATCACAGTTACGTTTAAAATGTGTTCGTGATATTGACACTTTAGTTAGTATTTTTTGTGTATTTTAACTAAGTATTGGTATTTTGTTTTGTAAACTGCTTGAATTATATTTAAGATATTTTGTTAACAAAAAACGAGCCTTAATGAGCCTTAATTATAGTCTTCAAGTATATGTAATTTTCATTTACGTACTTATATTAATATAATTGTACCTAAAATGATGTGTATTATACCATACAATGTCCTGTGTTTTAGGTAACACAACGTGTAATTTAATTTCTATATAAGAACTTTATTGCCTATGTAAGAAATTGAAAAATAAATAGCATTTAAAACCACTATATATAATATAATTAGTTATTTCACAAAGGACTACAAACTGTTGAATTCTCGCAGATTTTTCTCAACGGAACTGCCTACCAAGCTTGTAGCATCCTATAGGACCGCGTAACTAATACTGACATTTCTATGTGCTCTAACTCAAAGGCTTGTATGCCAATTAAAATAGTATTTTAAAGATTTCATTATATTAATAATTTGGTTAGTTAAGGTTGCGCTTGTGTCGCGAGTCCTAGGCACTGCCCCGAGCTTCTCTCTCTGCGACGTGACAGGCCTGGCACTAATGGATAAACACATAATGGATCCATGGAATGCTAAGGAGTTTCTTCTCTCGTATTTTGCAGGTGGTGCGTGCATCATGTGCGCGTGCGCGTGGCGGCTGCACGCCTTCACCGCCGCGCTTGTACTCGCCGCGCACCTCATCAAAGGTCAGTACTACTAGTATACTGGAACTTTGATTTAAGGTTATAGATTGAAATTTTAAAGCAAACGTCTTCACTTTAATTGACTTCCTCATTTAAATATTGCATTTCTAATAAAAAAAAATCCATCAACAACAAAAAACTTTCTTAATGCTGTTTCGAGTGACTACCAGTATCGTGATAACGAAGTTAAGGACCTAATAATCGATTCTTTAAGGATCCAATAATCTGTGACAGGCATGACAATTTGGCGTTGCGTAGAGACGTTCCCTCTCTGTGCATTGTCTACCGCATTTATCATGGCGAGTGTTCTGAGGAAGTGTTTGAGTCCTGCCGCTGTATTTTCCAACCGTACAGTATGTAACCGACTAAAATACCATCCTCACCATCTGGATACGTGGCACTCTACTACACTCAACTGTGCAATGGCCTACCAGCACTTCCCATCAGGTGAATTAAACGCTCGTTTGCCTTGTCTTTAGAATAAAAAAACTATTGTACATAAGTATTTTTTTTAAATAAATAAATTTTAGGCCATATATAGGCCATATAATAAATATACAAATAAGGCTTTTTTGTGCTGTAAGCTATTTTAAAAGGCTGAAGTGTGTGGAATATCATGATCTAGACAATTAATAATACTATTTTGTAATATAATTGCAACATACGGATATATGTTAAATGAATATACTAAATGAAAGCTTGTACTTACTTATTTAAAAACATATTTTAAAAAAATACATTATATAATTCATTTCAGCATCGAGTTTAAATAATTACGATGTTCTCGTAAACAGAAATGAGTCTATAAAGTGTTTTACATATAATTATAATAAATCCACTCACTCTAATGATATTTACGTATCTCGTAGCTGCTGGCGTAGTTTGCTGCTTCGTAGCAGCGTAGCCGCGTAGCGCCAGTGTCTAAATTACAAAACGTGCTTAGAGAATGTATGCCAGTTTTACAAAGTAAGCTGACAAAATTTAAAAGAAGATATGATTACCAGTAGTTAGAGCACGCACGCGTCTCTACTATTTATGTTACACGAAAATTTATTCAACATTTTTTTGTTGTCGCACAATACAATGTCTGTACAATTAAGCACATTTTGTTGTTTGTTTTGAAAAAATAACAAACTATAGCATAAGCTACTAAGTAAAAAAAGTTACATACTAAAATATTTTTAAATAATATTTAAAAAAAAAATTTAAAGTGTTAATCACACACTTAGGAAATAGAATAACATATATTTTGAAAACTTTCTTCACTTAATACTTTTGTTGACTTATAATTTATTATATATAACATGAATGATAGTTGTTATCATTATTTCCACAATATTTATCATAATAAATTTCAAACACTTACTAATCATTAAACCTACAACTTTAGTTTTCATATCATACTAGCTTAGGTTATATGTTTATTTTAATTTCTCGACAAATGCCATTCAATACGCTATCCATATCAATCCCAGCAGATACGGAGACCACCCTTATCCTACAAGTCCATCCCTCATTCCGTCCCGATCCTCGTCACACGTCATCTTATTCCTGCTAGTTATTCACAACACGAGTGAAAGGCGTCTGATCGTATTTTATTGACATTTGTCTAAGTATTGTCAATATTTCGACAATCGTAGGTGACTTTGACTAGACTTGTGTTATTTGTTTCATGCACTCCCAAATACAGCGAGATATACGAGATATATATGCAGTATATTAAAATTAGTATTTATTATTTTATAAAATTGCGACTGTAACGTTTGTAATCGGGCTAGTTTTGGTTTACAATTGTACAGTTGACTTGGTAATTAAGTGTTACATGGTATATGAAAACAGATAAATTTATAATAACTTACTGACTTATTCTGACTGGAGTTTTAAAATTATCTTTACATAGTATAACACAAAGTCGCCTCAGTTTTCTGTACGCTTAAATCGTTTAAATTAGCTAATTGATTTTTATGCAATTTGCGTCAATAGACAGAGTGATTTAAGAAGTAAATTTATAAAAAACATACGAAAACGTATGTACCCAGTGGAAAACACAGCGGGATTCGAAACCCGCGCCTCTTGAAAACCGTTCAAGCGCTCTGACCGCTAAGCCATGCGTTCTCAGTTGCGTCGAAATTCTTATACGCTTATTACAACTTATATTTGTTGTTAGCATCTCTGTAGAGAGATTTTTACAAATTTCTGCTACCCAAAGATTATTCTATGAACAATCGTCTGGCAAGAGAGAATGCTATTTATTAAATATATATTTTAATAAGTAAATTTATATGTTCGTTGAATGCAAAATAAACTTTTGTACTTACGAATTTGAATTTGTATTTATGAAGCTATTTTACACAATACAGTATTACTTCTTATGTAATCAAGTACCATGTGTATTTAATGTACATCAATATTGTTATTTACGGGATATATTTAAAACCACCTTTGATACACCTTAGGCTGAGAAAATATCAAAGGTTTTAAATCCCATAAACTTGCATATTTTGATAAACTTTTTCGATATCACTAGAACTAATACGCAAAACCAAAATAAATACGACCGTTCAAAAAATACGTATTATAGTGAAATAAAATTTGAATTCATTTGGAGTTGTGACGAGTTTCATTAAAAAAGTTGTTACACAAACATGTTACACTTGAGTTGAAAATTTCGTTTATGATTAGTCTTTCACTTAACTACAAGATTGCTCAACATCTTTTTGACACTACACAAATAAAACTCGACTTACAAGAGTGATTTTAGTGAAACGAATTTACGGTTTATGTAACTGAAGTAAAGTTTGATTGATTTGATTAAAATCATTTAATATGCTCTTTGCATTTAATATCTTCAAAAATAAACAAATAACAACCAAACACATTCCAAGAATACACATATGTATGTATTTATATAACATAGAAAAGATCGTTGAATAATTGACGGGCGTTTATACGTAAAATAACTAATTTCAAAGCTTTCATCAAATAAATGTATTACAAAAATATTACCAAAAATGTAATCAATAAATTGGCACGTCTCACGCTCAGCGGTGCTAAATAATTGAATTGAAATCAAAGTATTTATTATTGCCATGCACAATAACCGGCAACCTGCCGTTCGGATTTAAGGACTGACCTCGTTGCGATCCAGCTCAAATCAATTCTGGAATCTATTTTTTTTTATTTTCTGCCTTTTCCAAGAACACAAGTTTGAGGAGAATACGGGAAAAAGTCATTCATGCAAATGGTAAATATAATACTAAATATAACGTGGCTAAAACTTTAAATTTATGGCACTAAATAGGATTCCTTACCGTTTAAAGAGTACAAAAGATTACAACAAAAGACTGCGACTCAAATTGCAGCAGTTGTGAGTGAAAAGAAACAAACGAAAACGACCCTTCAGACAATCGCGTGAAAGACTATTGCCCGAGTTTGGTATTTTACGACATTCAACTAGCAACGCTTGCACTTTTGCGAGCCATCATTTCAAATGTCTCCACTATAACTTGTAGTACGGTTACAGATTGTTCCGTTTGACCCGCTCGCGTCACCTCAAAACAATCCCTACGCCCTTGTTAATAAAGGTCAATAAAACGACAAGGAGCCAACAGCGCAATTTCTCTGACTACAAAAATGAATCCTATTTCAATTGCACTACAGTTTCTTCTTCAGATATGAATAGAAGAAAATTGGCGCTACGTGCATGCAAATATGGGCTACAGACGATGTGAGAGTTTATGACGTGTTCGCGGGACTGCACTTTAAGGCGGCGTGACGTAAATGCGACGTGAGCGGTTCCTGCGGACGTTGCGCCACGCCATCGACACACGCTATGCCTCCAATCTAACTTGGAATAATTAAATGCACTCTTATTCATCGAAAGGTGTTGCTTTGACTAACTTGACGGTATCTTTAGTATATATTGCAAAGAAGCAGAATATTTGTTGCTCGAATTTCATTTCACAAATAAATAAATACATTTAAAAAATGAAATACCATTAAAGCTTTCTAATAGTAATAATTTTGTTTAATACTCAACATAGCTCAGTAGTTTTTTATATTCAATTTGAGTTCTATTTAACATTTATCAGAGCAATCGAAATAGTTTTTACTATTGAGTGATGACTGTGTATCAGCCTAATCCAGAGCGTTTTACTCATCGAGATGCACGAGTGCAGTATGTTTACATGTTTGGGTTTCAAACGAGTTTGTGAGATAGCTCTTAATTTTAAACCATTTTGTATGTAAAATATTTATGAAAATATATAGACTATCTTGTTTTTATAATTATTTACATATAGCATGTGATTTTAATTTTAAATAGCAAGTTTTATTAAATGAATATAATAAAGTTTCATAGTTGTGAAATTATGAAAATATTTGTTTGTGTTGTATGTAATTAGAACTATCTGAATTGAAACGAAAATAAAAACGCTTTATTCAAATAGGCTACTAGAGGCATCTTTGAATCGACAATTAACATAAAAATATCAGTATCGTCAGTCTTATAGGACGGACGGACAGACTATATTAGACGGCTCGGCTTTTCTATTGAAAAAAGGCGCCGCGAAATTCGACAATTAATCTTTTAAGATATAATTTTACAAAAACTTTCTAACAGACATTGACATAAAGAGAATAGCAACGCAAATCGTTATATAAAGTTAATATTTAAGATGCATTTCTTTTATTTCTTTCCTATTTCGGTCACAGACAGATGTCAAACTAATATCACATTGTGCAAAACTTGGTCAAGGGCCGGCCGGGCCTCGTCTGTAGCTCTATAGCACTCTGGCTGCAGGGCTCTAGCAGGGTTGCCGCTGTAGCAGACACATTTAAAAATTTACTAATAATCGGTCATAATCAAGAACACTACGGACTTAATAAATTTCTTAGAATTCTATTAAAGCCAGTTAAGTTTCACAAATATTTTAAATTAAAGCCTTTCATACACGTGTCACGAAATATGAGGCAATATCAAAAAAAATATTCATTTTACAAAATGAATTTCAGTAATCTATCATACATTTCAACAAAACTTTAATTCTATTTCTTTTCAAGAGTGTTCAAGTACATGACACGTGGCAGCCCTTGCGAGAACAAATGGATCTCACTGAGGGTTTCATTTTAGGCGCCTTTCAAACAGAACTATCTGATTCCGTTCGTTTTCTTACGTCACTTGGCTTTCTAATATCCAGCACTCACGTTTTTAAACAGAAAAATTATATTGACTTGAGTGATTTTTCTAGGTTAAAATAAAATAATAAACTGTTTATACAAAAACATGCTACAAATTGTAACGTTACCTAAATATTAAACACTAATTGGTATTGCATCATTAATTCTACATTGGATTTTAATTAGTAACTCGCCAAAGAACTCTCCTTCCAGCTCTCTGCCCACATAACTGACATAATCACGAATTCCCGTTGTCTGTGACCGAGGTTGATTGAAGCGCTCTGAGCCGCTAATAATTATCAGTTATTAACCTCAAATCGCCAATATCGAAATTGCTGGAGTTCGAGCGCTCGATATAATTAGCTGTCAAATTATGTAAATGCTTTCCTTTGCTAATGCGATGCATGTTACGGGAACCATGGAGTAGATTTGCTGACTTTAAAAATAATTGGAGATTCAGCAAAGTTTGAGAAATATTTGAATTTTTTAACATTTTTTAAAGTGTTAATCGCACACTAAGGAAATTGAAAAAAACATATTTATAAAACGTATAAATAATTGATCGCAGCATGATTTGAACCCGCGCCCCTTGAAACCGTCCAAGCGCTCTGACCGCTAAGCCATGCGTTCTACATACAGCTACGTCGAAATTCTTATTAACGACATATCATATTATCGCTACTAAGTAATTCTATGTTAAGTATCAGTTGGAGGATACTTAAGAAATTTAATTACTTGTCAACATTACTCGTAGAAAGATAACTAGAGAGAATTCTTTTAATTCTCCGTTTATTTTTGTACTAAGTTGCTTTGTAGATTAAATATCCAAGATACGAAACAAAACAAGAAAACCTTAATAAATTTTATATGAATATATCCAAAAAAACCTTTTGAACGCTACACGGGCGCGGGCCATTCGGCTCTACATTTACATATATTTGTTAAACAAAAACACCAAGGCTACTTTTTGCCGTGATATATTATACATATTCATACTGCCATAAAGCAGGCCTTTTATGGGTAATAAAAGCTAAATAAAGCAATCACTTACTAGCACTGTATAATAAGTTATTGTGTAATTCGGCTGAAAGCCGGTTATTACTACGCCGCCTACGGCTTGGCGCTGTTCCGCTTGCAAGCTACATATATTACCACATATAATAACCACGTTCAGAAGTAACTTTAACATTTTCTCAGGTACACAAGATCAAGTTCAAAATTTACTGATTTTTTTTAATAGTATACAGAACTGATTTTATTTATTTATTTAACTCTATACTACACCAAGATATTACTAACAATGTTGATATTGATTTTGGTGTAAAGGCGGCCTTATCACCACAGGTGATGTCTTCCAGGCAAGCCTTACAGAAAAAAGACAAGAAGGCAAAGAATTGGGTAGGTGTATAAATTAAATACAAAAATAAATAAAATAAACTGACTTAAAATTTACATATTATATGTTACATACAAATTTACATAAATATTATTCACATATACATAATATATAAAATAAACTGACATAAACGATGATTATGTAAGTGTACATAGATTTTAATTTTGTAGAGAGAGAAAACAGTTTTTAAGACGACGCTTGAAAATATAAGAAGAGTCAGACTCGCGTATTTCCGGCGGAAGAGTGTTCAGAGGATAGCAGCTTTGGTAGTGAAAGAGTCACCGTATGTTTGTGTACGACTCAGCGGTAATTCCTATTTATTATCTCCGTGTGACCTAATGTTAAGGCAATGATTGGTACCAAGGAAACAAAACAAACAAAAGGAATTGAATATTTTTTTGAAAATAATAACGTTGAGCTTTTACGTTTACCAGGACTGGACTTTTAGTTGTTAACACTCGTTTCGTTTAGTTTTGATTTACAATTAATTTATTTTGAATTATTATATATCCAATGTTTCTCATCAATTTTATACATCTTCATTTAATTAAACGTTTTAATGTAATATCTTTGATTTAATTAATAATAAAAAAAATATATATATTTTTAAACTTTTATAGTATTTGCGTAGGTGGTTGCTTTGGACTAGACGTAGACGAATTAAATTTTCAGATCAAAAGTACAAAAATAATTGAAATTTAAATAGTTCACAAAATACGACAAACACGGGTCAACTCTAGCTGTATTCTATAGCGCCATGTTGAACATTCATTTCTAAATTAAATACCGGGATATATTATTATGCCATAATATATTCAGTACCTACCGCTAAAACACAAAGGAAATTTACTATAGGTGTGTCTGCAAACAATATTATAACAAATTGTAGGTCTAGTATTAAGTAAATTGCGTTAAATCGTCCGTCCGTGCATCTAACTGAAGTAGCGAACATAAGTTATCTTTATATTTGTACCGACGCCGCTCTTTTGTTCACGACTGAGAAATCTCCATACGACCGCGTTGCGTTGCCAATTACGCTGTTATTACAAATAATATCAATTACGGCACATTGTGCATATTGCGGCGCTCGTTATGGAATTTTATATAACGGCGCTTTAGTTTTCTTTGGAGTTCTCAGATTTTTTTTTAAATTTTATATAAAGTTTAGTGGCCTACACAATAATTATTGTTTTTCGGTCTGTTTAAATAGAACGCAGCGTTAAACTATAAAAATGGCTAAATGTTGAATTATAATTTGTCTATCTATTTCATAGATATTGAACTTGAACTTGCAATCGTCGCGCATACAATCCGACACCTTTCGACAATTTGTCAACAATTTGTAACAACTTAAATATTCAGCGCTCAGTTGCAATAGCCCTTTGATGTCGTCGTTGATTCGCTTTGTTACACCTGCCTTTGAACTCGGGTCGTGGCACCGGAAGCTCATTTCGAAACGTCTTTTGAAAGAATTTAATTGAGCGTGCCTTTGATTGTCTCTAATTATTGATACCATGTCTGATGTATGTCTTCGATTTATTTAAAGCCGCGTTAGCTCCATGTAAATTGTTTATGGTAAACAATAGAAATTAAATATAAGAAATCAATTATATTGTATTAAATGTGATCTAAAAAAATGGGAGAAAAAGTAGCCTATATTGATTCTAAGACCCTCAAGTATCTCTAGATAAAACTGTATTCATCACAATCGGTACTGCAATTTCGCCGTGATTACGTCACAAGCAGACAGACAGAGTATATATAAAATAAACTGATTGACATTTGGTTATTGAACTTTAGAAAACAGAGTAAAAAGTCAATGAAGTGTTTACAAATTTGTTCTCCTTGCGCTGCAAAATGTGAAACATTTAAAACATTATTGCGTATTGAATAAGGCCATTTCTCATTTCATT
The DNA here is from genome assembly GCA_038994665.1 of Podotricha telesiphe. Lineage (NCBI taxonomy): Eukaryota > Metazoa > Arthropoda > Insecta > Lepidoptera > Nymphalidae > Podotricha > Podotricha telesiphe. The sequence continues at coordinate 102,710 of JAOYRR010000500.1, read as the reverse complement.
CCGTTAAATGCCGAGTAATATACTGATGTAACACATGACGGCTGCCACTTCCAGTACTGTTAATTGTTGTCATCATTTTTACGTTAAAATAGTAATAAGTCTGTATTTTCAAGTGTATTGAATCTGGATTAAATTTGTAGCGACACAGTTATTATATAACTTATGTATGTAAGTTAGTATATTAACATATGCGCTTATAACTGACTTAAATTAATTCAGTAGTTCAAACTTTCTTGTGCACACAATCTGTTAATTTTAAAAATCTATCCGCCAACCGTCGCGCCTCGTTATAGCGCAGTTAGCTCCAACGCTATATTAGAAGCGAACAAATTGCTTTTGACCCTTTTCTAAAACTAACGTACGTAATGTATCGCCTCACTCGTTTTGATGAATTTCATACTCATGATGAAATACGATATTGCTGTTTTACGCTTATTTTTCTTAGAAGAAGCGGATTTCGAAGGAAATATAAGAAAGAAAGAAGAATTATTATATTTATTATTATAAAAATAAAATATTGTTATTTCCTAATCATAGCCGAAATCATTTTATAACCGTGACGTAAAAATATACTAACAAATGAAAGCGTTCTGCAGTCGACAGTTACGTTTTCAAATTCAGGCTGAAACGAAGCTTTTATGTAAAATAAACTTTTATAATTAAATAACTCGTTGAAAGAGAAAATATTGAGTGAAAAATATTTTTTATCAAGTTTCGTACACATCTAAGCGAGTTATGAGGAATTAGGTTATTTGCGATGTTCCCGACGAGGCGTCACGGAGCCAGGGCGGGCGGTCGACGCGCTAGCGTGTTTACAAATCCATTTACGCTTTTTCATATTCATGCACAGTACACAAACATCTGTTAACAACAAACGCTGACGTAACGAACTGTGCTGAACGACGCAGCAGCCGAAACACTACTCTGCAATACACAATACGACTTCAAATAAAAAGCATTACAATGATAATATAAGGAAAAAATGTCAAGAAAATATTGCGAAACAAATAAAATTCTCATCACATTTTTAATTTGAAACAAGCATAAAAACAAGCCGTCGCTGAAATATGGCAGTTAACAGAAAAAAGTTAATTTCACAAAGGCCGTCGTCCCCTGAAGCAAATTTAATTCGACCCGTACTAGAGTAATATACAATCGGATCAACGTGACGGCGCCGGCCGCGACAATTAAACGAAAATAACGGAGACAACAATGAACTGCTTATTATATCTCACTTTGGCTGTTGAAAGATCAAGATGATGACTTTGTATGTAAGCGCGATGATTGGAGGTTCATGATTCGACTCGGTGGAATGATTATATTGAAATTATTTCAATTTTCTCACTCTGGTGAGACAAAATCGTGGCGTTATTCAATTACGCCGATTACCGTGCAATATCTCTAATTGAGGCTGAAAGTGCAGACCGGAGTGTTTTGACACTAGGTTCTCTCAGCGTACCCTGATATGAATAAATAGCGTGACGCGGCTAAAAAACAAATAAGGCGTATTGTCTGTCTGTATAATGAAATGGGAGTAGGTTATATCATTTGTGAATCCCACACTGTATTTAATATAAAGAAATAATGCTTTGACAATTTCACTAAAACAATAAACACTTGACCTCATCGGAGGAACATTTGCGATGACTTTGGCTTTTGTTAGTTATTTTTAATTAATAAGTGTATTATAATCTTTAAGTAGATACTTGAATTTTCTTTTGGACAAAGCCAAGTGGTAAAAATTAATTATAGAAGTGTTTCATTTATAAAAAAATTAAATGTTTTTAGGCTTCTGCACCTTTCGTGCATTGTAGTATCCCTGAAGTGAGTATCAACCCCAAAATACATATTTATAATTAAACAAATTGTAATAACGTTAAAAGAAATTTTAATGAATAAATTTACTTCTATAAATTGTGCATTTCTTGTTTCATTCTAGTGCAATTTTTGCTAAAGTATGTACTTTTTTTAGTATGTACTTTAAAGCACCACTTTATTATGCAAAGTTTCATTTTAATTTTAAATTATTATATCCTTCTGCCTACCTGCATATTAATATGTTGGTGACAAGTTATATTGGAATTAGTACATATATACATGTATATACTACCAAAAAGGGCTTGTATCAATCCAGATCAAACATGCTTTGTGTGTAAACAAATAAATTTCAGTCAGGCAATGTTGTATATTATTATCAGATTTGCCAACTAATTTTTAAGCCTAACGAGATATCATAATTTGCCTTACACTTCTTAAATTAAGTTCATTTGGCTCTATAAATTAAGTTAAGAGCTCTAATATTGAAACATGTACCGACTCTACTTTACGTATAACTTATTAAGCTCAACTACCGTGTAATGAGATAAAGCCAACGAATAAGCTTACAAAACGTTGAAATTTCGAAATTAACTCATTAAAATTAAACAAAATACATTCATGATGATAATAGAAATAACCAAATATAATTTGTTAGACAAACGCCGCTCGTCTCTGCCCCGAGCACTCGTGCAAGTATCGTATACCAATGTACTGTAAAAACCTATTTTATATGTCTATTAATGGAATATTAAGCTTAGCGTTGTGGCCACTAGTTAAAGTTTCGCGTATTTTTTATTATAATAATATTTTAAATTACATCTTTAAGTTCGGGCAAATCTAAAAATACTTTGATAACGATGATTTATAATCAGCATGTCAGCTGAGTAGAGAGAGAACACATACTGTCCTCCACTTTCCGCCTTTAAATCACTCAACACGCAATATCTCTAACGGATTTTAACGCTACACTTTGTCTTACTAAATCACAGAAATGAAAATAATTTATATATAATCAATCATCATCACGATTGAAGTTGAACCCACGACCGTTACGCTCACAACGCTGTCCCATTGTGCCACAGTGACCTCTCAGCCAACACATATTTCAATAACCACGTACGTTCATACATAGACATGTTGTCTGAAATGACAACACGACGGCTCCATATTTAATTGAAATAATCTTCTTTTCTGGTTGCTTAACTTATTTAATTCCACCCGAAAGCTCTACTCTTCTGATACGGAAAAGCTCCATTCTTTAACGGTTCTCATAATCTCCGCTTTGTGGTACTCTAATCTAATTAAAAATCCCGGATTTAAGTTAATTTATCAAACACGTAGGCTTATGGAATAATTGCATTGATCGTCTGTTCGGCGTGAGAGAGCGTCCGCTTAAAAGCGTTACTCCAAAAACTTCATGTTATTTTGTCTTAATTATAATTGAAATTAAATTGAACTGAATTAATTTATAATATACTATAATGAAATCTGCTTATTTAAGTAAAATTATAGTCTTTTCACTGACTCTGTTTTCTACTTGTCGATTATTATTTATATAGACATTAAGTACTGAATGGTTAGAGCCAAAAGAGGGCACAAATTCACCATCGAGAATTTGCTTATATATATTTACCCGTTTTCGTGAGACAAAATCGGCTTTGAGATTTAACGTTTAACACACATATGTCTTAAATTCAGACAAAAGCTGAGAGCGGAGTGAGAAGCTGAAAAATAAAAATATTATTACTACAATTCGGACCTATAATATTCGTATTTGGTTAGGCGATAGACTGGTGAGTGATATGACCTTATATAGAAAATGTATAAAAATTTGAACGCAGCTCGCAATGCATGGCTTAGCGGTCAGAGCGCTTGAACAGTTTTCGAGAGGCACAGGTTCAATACCCGCTGCGTCCAAATTTTTATACGTTTTCTAAAAAAAATGTTACAAATGAATTTATAATGTAACCTTGTTATATAAAATTGGCTACTATAATATAAGTATATCATAACTAACTCCCAAGGATAAGAAACGGTCAACTTGGGCGTGTTGCTCAATATTCTAAAACAGAAGTAGTCTATCGATTTCATCAAACATGAGCTGTGTAATTACTTGAAGATAAATTCATCAAGTATTCAAATATACAAGGAGGCATGTATGTTTCGTAGATGATAGAATATATACTATGTAAGATAAACAGAGCGTATGTTTGAACTGTTTACTTACTAACCAAGTTTCTGTTTTGAGCTGCGACGAGAGACAGCTATGCAGGAGAAGCTCTAATTGCCAAAGTAACTATTCAGTTTTTAATTAAAAAGTTGCTTTGATTAAACTAAAGTACAAGATGCACTTTAAGTTTGGTATAAATCTCTTAAATAATTGTTGCTTAAATAAAGTTTAAACTATGAAAGCCATCACGGCTAATTAATACAAGATTAGATATTGTTACGGACATCAGATATTTTTCGTATTGAAGGATGGCCTCCTCAACTTCCGCAATCAAAATATGCTTGATGAGTGAGACATGAAAATGGTTTAAATATTTCCTTCTAATACATTCCTCTGAGTCATTAGTCCACCGTCGCCGTCAGACTTAGGCGGACAATGGGATAGCTTACTACGCCAGTCAAATAGGTGGTTAGATCTAAAAACAAATAATTGCAGTTAAGTAAATTAATGTGATAATACTGAAAAAACTGTACTTTATATACTAAAGGTAAATTTTAAAACAGACTATGTATATTTCAGTATAAACAAGCTTTTTAGAGAAATAAGCTTTTGAGTCGTATTGGGATCGACAAAAGTTCCTTCTAAGTAACATTCTATCAGGCGCGTATTCGTTGCTCTTATGAGTATATATCAATTTATAATTACAGGGTTTCTTAAATCAACGCTTTAAATATAATGTTTTTACTTTATATTTCAAAACCAGGTCTAATTGTGAATAAATATATTTTTATCTTTATTGACGTTTTTAAAGTGATATTAATACATTTAAGATATAAAACAAACATATACATTTAAAATAGTCCATTACATTTTAATAGAGAATGGGAATTGTTTGATTTTATAAATTATCATTAAGTATTTGAAAAAAAAATTGAATGGAAAGGTATTGTAATTTATCGATAAATCTTGTAATAATAAAAAATATCTGTAGATGAGCTCTCAGGAGAGATCTAGAAGACATTAGGTAACTGTATATGAGATACGTTACAACATTTTCTCTCAGAAAATCTAGTCGGCGAATGAAATCAAGGCAACATCGCCACTCGCGGGGCAGCCAGATGCACGTACTCTGTGGGGAGCTCTAGTAAAATGAATTGCATTACAGTCATGTATGCTTTTCCCTTGGACATGGTAACGAGATAACGTCTCCCAGACTGTTACAACCATTGGAGTATTGCTTGTATATTTTTTGTATTTTGTTTTGTTCTCTTTTTGATGCGGTAAAAAGGTACAACCTATACAGCGTGATTTCATCCTCCTATTTCCTTCTGCATGCATATATTGCGTGATTGAAATATAATAATAATATGACAAATATCATAATAATATGAATCCCCTACCATTATCCTAAATGCTTTATTGCAATATAATAAGTATATTTTATAGTAACTACATACTAACCATTTATTTAAGTTGTTAAATATCATGTATAAACATTGAAAGAAAGCATTAAAACATTTGAAACCAAATAAATATTAAAAAAATACGAAAATCATAAAGAAACGAGAAGCAGCTATTTCGTGTCACAGAGCAGTCCCGTCCAGTAATTACGATAATTGTCAACAAAAATAAGCATATAAATTTTATTAGCGCTTAACTTTAGTGAAATTCATTTGAAAATTACGTCGTTAATCTTTCTAACAAATTAATTATCGAGGCTTTGACCTGAGCACTATTGGTATTCGGGATTAATGTGATTCAATTAGAACGTGCAAGTGTCTGAGTATTACGTATCACGCATTCGATTCCCGTTTGAGGTGCATATTAAATTTCAGTAGTTTATTTTTTTAAATCTTCTATTTCGTAGCCGAAATTTGTAAATATACATCTAGAGAGCTATCAATAAGAACATGTTGTAACAAGAGTATAAAGCTATCAACCTATCAACGAAGCTTGATATAGAGAACATATGGTTTCAAAGTGGCGCGGGTTTGCGTCCCACCATTCTTTCTGAGCTGAGGAAGAAATCCTACAGTATTCAGCTTGGGAAGTAGCCAATGTTCAAGTATTCGGGGAGGTTTATCAAAAGCCAAATACTTTACAGTTCCTTATAGTTGAGGTGAGCAAACTGTGTGCTCCAGCTACACCTGATTTCACCTGATTTCACCTGATGCAATGTAACTAGACAGAGAGCGGTAACGAACTTTCAATCTGTGATCAAGAACAACACAGTGAACTCTGAATAAATGATTTTAGTATCGCTAAAAGTGTAATTGAATACATTCTGAATATTTAATGTGAATTCGCCACCGCCTAACAGCGGGGCTATTAAAAATAACCAGAAATTTATTGAAAGTTATTGAATTCTGAACGGATTTGAACAAAATTTCTTTGGCTCTGATTTTAAAATCTAGCTAAACATACAGATTACAAATATACGGAATTTGATTTATTATAGAATTAGAATAGATTTTTTTTAGAATTTGATTAAAATTACACATTTTCCATTAATAAAGTCATGGAGCTAGTAAATAATAAAATTATAAAATACATTCAGCTTATACAATTTATTAGCTTGATAGGAATATGCAGTTCAGAATGGTTAAAACTGGAACGAGCGTAGCAAAGCCGGTAAACAGCTGTATGTTCCACGATACTTTGATAGTTATTTGAAACACGTATTTTGAGTGAAGTTAGAAATGAATTCCCTTCCCTTTGAAAGCTTGTAAATTAATTCACGAAGCAACATTCTAGGGAGCTAAAAACAGCAACTATTCTTAGTCCAATTTTTATAATAAAGGTGCCTTTATTTTATAAATTGCAGCTCAAAGGTAGTTCGAAAGTAACGTTAACTACTTAATGCCCCGGGCTTAGCTCGCCTCTAACAGTCGTCTGACAGACACTTTTTAAGAAGTTCTTCAGAATAATAGACTTTTATGAGACGAAGTTCGCTCCTAGAGCGAGCGCTACGTACGCCTCGTAATTGTGCTTATATTCTAACTTTGACTTCATTATTCACTCTTTCCAAACATAATTATATTAAATTTTGGTTAAAACGAAGGCGCTGTTTAAATTTAAGTTAACTATAACTTACTCTGGTCATACTATAAAGCTACATTTATGTGTTTATAAAATATTTTGTACCTGTATGCGCCATATATTATATTTGAAAGCGTAATTCATACAATTAAATTATTGGAATTTACAAACATATCTGAGTTTTGTGGTTGTATATGAGTTTGAGCCTCATTTTACTGCACTTTGGTTAAATAAACTTGAACAGTCAAGTCAAGACTGTTCATGTCAGTCTATTATAATAGGAAAAACTAATATTTGTTTTTTTTATAATACAGTGTTCCGCTTACACCCTCAATAGTCAATAAACCACTCGGTCCCAGTTATGGCCGGTTGCCAGTGAGCAGTAGTCATGTTTAACAAAATTAATGATTGCAGAACATATTTCACGCGAGGCGATAGCCGCGTCGTATAGCGTACGCGTCGTGATTTAGAGCGCCGTCGCGATGCCCGCGATACCGCGACACCGCGACACGCCGCTATCGCTAGCCGTAACGCCCGTTATAACGCCCGCTATAACGTCGTAGCTATTCAATTTTTCTCGCGAGGTCATCGCTGGCAACCTTCCAGGCTGTAAATCGTCCCGCGATTAAACGCCGCCCATTCCATTGTATGTGCTTGCAAAGTAGAAGCGTTTTCATAAACATCCGGCCGTGTTTGCGCGAAATATATGTTTTCTGTTTACATTCGAGTGTAACTCCTCCGGGCATTGAAAGAGTTAATTGGCTAATTAATAAAAGTAAAAAAATCTATTGATGTTGCAAAACAAAATATTGTCGGACTGCCCCCGAAGCGTCGTTGGCGATAATTCAATTTTAATTTGTAACAAAAATATTTTACAAAGTAAAAAATGCTCTACTTATTTTTAAAATATGTGTGTATATTTAAAATTACGACCGCTTCATTCAACATATGGTTTTTTAAATATTTGAATTATTTTTCATCTTCATTATTATTTTTATAGTAACCTGTCGGTTTTTTCAAAAAAATGTAGTGCTTTTTCTTCTATTTATCATATTAATGTGAACATTACAAATTTTATGACTTTTGAATCTGTCTCCATCGTATATACGTAATATATAAAACGGATTTTACAAGGACAGTGTCAGTTCATATGTGCTTAATACCATTTCCACGATAAACTAAAAAAGTGAACAACTTTAGCATCAAATAAGCGCAACACTGTACGCTTCATAAATTATAAAGAGTTTCAATAAACACAACGCCCCATGTTTTAGCACTTTTAATTTTTATTTTTCAACGCCATAAAGCTTTGAAATATTCGTGATACAGAGTTTTATAAAACTGTTAACATGAATGCCGGAATGAGAACCTTTGATACACAACGCCCCTCGATCCAAATTTTGGTATTATTTATCCATATTTGAGGATCTTGTATTTCATGTTTTAATATTAATAATAATAATAATAATAATAACCCCGCACGGGAATTGACTTCGTCGTGGTGGTGGGGCTTACGGGAAGGAGATTCTATTAGAGAAGGTGATAATATGTAGCCTATACTTTACAGTAGTTACATATTAAAATTGCCAACAACACCTAGGCTTACCCTTCCCAAACAAACAATTCCCAACCTTTTTGTATGTAAGATGGAAAAAAAGAGTATATAGTTTACGGCCGCTGCCCAGGGGTCATCGGGGCGCACTTGGAGCCGATGCTAAGTGTCTCAGCATGCGAACCATTGGCAACGAGGAGTTTATCAGGACTCCAGTTGAAGAATATACTACAGTCTTAGTCAAGGATGTAAAGAACATCTCATTATAGACTCAGTCATATCCAAACATGCATAAAAAAGAAGACAGATATATACACCATGTACATTGATTTTCAGAAAGCATATATTGGATGTGATACTGCACACATGGCTCATTTATGTTTTACAATAGAATAAAATACACCCAAATATTATAAATTTCATATAACAAATCATGTAGAAATGGACAAAACAATAAAAAATTGTTAATTTGGGAAAAATAATTGAAAAAGAACCTATACATATAAGATGAGGTATATTTTAGGGAGATACATTTAGTCCTCTCTGGTTTTGCCTCGCTTTAAATCCATTATCTCAAATACTAAATAATTACAGAAAAGGATACACAATTACCCAGAAGAACACCCAGCGCACCATCTCACATCTTATGTATATGGATGATATTAAATTTAACAATTTAAATGAACTAGCTGACATGACGCAAATGTTTTCCACTGATAAACATATGATATTTGGCATAGAAAAATGTAAAATTACAATCTATTCATAGAAGTAATGAGAGAAAAATATATATCTATTAAATTCCGGAAATTAAATCGATCCAATATATGACGAAAACGGGTACAAATATTTAGGATATTTACCGACGAGACAAATTCATCATAAACAAATAAAAACAGAATAAAATACAAAATTTAAAGGTAGATTACAAAATGTTTTAAATACCAATTTAAACGCAAACAATACCACAAAAGCTATAAACACCTATGCAATACCGATGCTCAGCTACTCTTTTAGCGTTATTAAGTGGTCACAAACAGACTTACAAAAACATCAACGTATTATAAGTACACTTATGGTCAGTTACAGGAAACACCATCATCGATCCTGTATACAAAGGCTGTATACTTCGTAGAGATGAAGGTGGAAGAGGAATAATTGATATTAAAAACCTGCTCAGTCCCACCGTCGCCAAGATAGCGTAGAACGCCTGTTTGAGTGGAGGTGAATTATTAGGGAATAATTCACCTCCACTCATAAACCCTTCTGTTTCAGGGAAACAGAAGGGTTCATGCTAGCCATACCAGGTTAAATTATGGAGACACGAAATTATAAAAAAAACATAATACACGATACCCAATTAGATCTTTGCAGACATTGCCATTGTGCGAAACTATAGTTTCGCTGTACATATTACGGTAGCTTGTAAATGTATAAAACAAACAGATTACAAGCATCGCCATGATTAGGTTGCTTCCATTATTCACCAATACTTAGCAAAAAGAAATAATTTAATCTTGTGAAACCATTCCATATTATAAATACAAACCTCAAGCTGTTTCTGATTCAAAAGATTTTAAGCTTCATTGGGATAGGACTATAATTACAGACATCCATCATAATAGACCTGACCTCACTCTACGCGACAAGAAACATAATATAGTTTACCTAATTGATGTAGGAATACCCAATACTCATAATCTCTATCCAATATACTCAGATAAAATTACGAAATACACTAACCTTTCAATAGAACTTAAAGCACAATGTCAAAACAATACCAATAGTTCTTTCCAAAACGGGAGTCAACTTACACTCTAGTCTTAAGCAACTCAATATTCACCCACTCCTTTATCGTCAATTACAAAAAGCTGTCGCATTGTTAGAATTTTTTTAACAATACAATAGATCATCTCTAATGTTTGATGAAAAATCCCCATTAGAGATTAAGTCCCCAATAATGAGAGAATGAAGAAAATCATAAAATTAAATAATAATAATAATAACACTTTATTGCACAACAGTTAAACTGAAATTATTTGTGCAATGGCGGCCTTATTGCTATTAAGTTATTATTTATTTGCATGCTTTTTGCAAAATCGGTAGCTAATTTTCCTTTTTTCATCGCATATCCTTCGCATTTCTCCTTGGGCGATAGGCAGACGAAAGCTACATATTTTCTTTATTTAGAGACTATACGTGTTATGACAAACTCTGAAACTCGCACTTTGCCTAAAAATAAAGTGAAAACTGGTCAAAAAAGAATAAAACAAACTGGAAAAAAATGGGCACATAATTCCAATGACCGCGACACGAATTAAACACTTCCGCTCCGCAGCAAAGTGTAACTTTATAGCGCTTATATAATGCCATTCTGAAATGAAACTTATATAGAACATCCAATAACAAGACGTGATGCTCTTCTTGAGAGAAAATGTCCCGGTGTCATTAGAATTGGTGACGGGAAATCGATTTCCGCTTTCTTCGAGGTCATAACGAGTAGTCATATCCGTCGCGACTCACGACTACCAACAACACGACTTTGCCATACAAATTTGATGGGTCCCGCTCATACTGTTTCAGCCTCTTGATGTCAGGATGTAGAATAATCTTAGTAAGTACTGTCATGACCATGTCACATGGCTTCATATGAGTAACTCCTTCTCCTTTCCTCCTTCTTGACTTATATCAGTGAGTTGCTATCGCAACATTTTTCTGCTATTTCGCACTACAAATATCGTTTGATTGTGAAAGTGTATAAGAAGATAACTTAGCTTTAGGCGTGTCGGATGAAAGGGTCGCCGGAGCCTCACATATTTGTGTATTCGCTTTGTTTCCGAAGAGCGAGGGTTGTCGCTACGGTCATGCTTATTTACATTATTCGATCCCTATTACTGACTGCCAATTATCTAATGAAATCTGTTACCTCGTTACAGCCCTTTGTTGGCGCCGTCCGCCGCCCGTTCCCAGCCTTCGCTCTTTCTGATCTTTTAATTCCCAAAAAGGTGCTTGAATTTTTTATCGAGTTTTTCTTAATTTCTGGTTGTATTAAAACGAATTTTTTGCTATGAAAATTCCGGTGTTTACATTTGTCGTTAATTAACATTTATTTACGGACTTCGTTTAATTCGTTTAAAAATAATTTTCTGTAATATTTCATTCACTTGGCCATGAACTAGTGAAAATTATTTTTATTTTGTACAGAACTTCGGTAAAAGGGAATTTATTATTCGAATAATATTATATTTTATTTTGTCATCTTCACATATATAACAAATTTTAATAAAAGATAAAAATTAGAATAAGTAGAGCACTTCGTTTTACAAAACAGAAAAACAATATTTTTCTACGACGTTTTCGCTGTAACAGTACGCGCTCTTACTATTTTCGTTTAATACCTTGAAAAATAATAACATAAAGCTACTTATATACTTTGAAATTACAAATGTATTCAACCAGACAGACAGGCATCATCAACCATTAATCACACGCATTATGTATAGCGCATAAATATAAGCAAACCCCCGCTGAAGCGTTTCCTTTTTCATTCAAAATGAATCATTTTTGTTTGATTACTACGAGTGCGTTATGAAACCGACCTTTCATTCCGTACATTATTTCAATATCGGCTCGCTTGCTGGCGCTCATCAATTAACGTCATTGGGTAAAGCATGTCAGTAGCCTCTCCAACCATTTAAATACAGCTTTGCCTATTTAACTGTTCATTATGAATGTTTTGTATTAAGATTTTTTTTAATTATGAATAAAATATTCATTGATTTTGCATATGATATATTGCGGATGAAAAAATACCTGGATAAAGCAAATATTTGAAAAAAAATATATAACCTATAAATTGTGTAATGCGTATATCGAAATCGTTATGATTTTGTTTAATTTCCGCAGTTTAGTGTCAGGACACTCTGCTTTCACTCGTTTAATGAGTCAAAATTACAATTAATTAAAAATACAAATACTAAAAAATACAGTTACAATTTCCCTCTGAGTGCGCATCGAACCCTCAACTATCGTATATATATAATTTCTAGTCCGGCACTGTTCTACTACGCCACGATTGCCCCGAAGGCTATTAATATAACAGTTTGACCAATTATGTTATACTTTCTTTTAATTAAGACTAATTAATATAACCACTTAATTCTTACGAACTTAACTATGACGAAAATTATAACTAAATATTATATATTTATTTATGAACAAGTGATAGGAAGAAAGTAATTTCTCGATATTATGAGTGTGACAAGTGTTCCTCCCCTGAGCCCCAAGACCCCCCGAGATGCTCCTCGCAGGCGACCTATATCAAAGGAACCTGTTACTGATGTGCTTTATTACAATACCAGTTGACCTTTATCTCGCTATTGCTTTATTTGTTTGTCTCTTGCCTGCTATGAATAATATATTAATATACGACTAAGTATATTGCCGAAATGTAACAATTTTTTACTTCCTTACTTATAATTTTATTTAGATCATAAGTTATAACACTTAGATAAAACGAACAATATGTTTATAGAGTTTAATGTTTGCTAAGCCCTAATTAAGATGTTGAAGATGTTGAAGCTGCCTCTGCTTGACAAAGGCGCGGCGTTAAGGCTCGCTACTCAACACGCAATATCTCGATTTTGGGCGGAAAGTGGTGCACTACGCTGCTATGCGGGAAAACCGTGAAGCTGAAGGTGCCACATTCTTCATTTGTTTGATATTTGGCGATAACCTTAAGTCATGACACTCATAATATACAAGGAGAGGGTACGGTCGGTTATTACCTTACGACTACAAACACCTAATAGGCGTAACGCTATTTTCTTAGTTAGCCGTATAAGATAGCAGCATCTCTGGCGAGTTAAAGATTTTCCAACACTAACTTCTCGGTGCACGTACCCATAGCGCTAACTTTAGAAACACAGTTAGGCGTGCGGCAAGGAACCGCTGCCCGTTGCTTAGTCGTATCCTGATGCGGTAATTAGATTGATCCACCTCCTCCTTTGTTGTGGATCTAGTGGTATTTACATTTTCATGAACTGTAGCTGATTTTTTTCATCTTCCGGCCGAGAGAGGGAAAACACGTACTGGGCAGCCAAATATAATTGAAACTATGACGTAACAAAATATTGATTATCAATATAAATATATAAGGAAGTTTTCATTTCAGGTGCCTAGAGCCAAGGCACTTCCTCCTCCACTTTCCGGTTGAATTCAAGACGTTAAGTGGCATTCCTTCGAGTGGGGATCAAAGCAACAACCAATCACGTTTGCAGTCAGACAATATGAATAAAAAAAATAGGATTAATTATTTCAGTAATCATATATTGTGTATGAAAGATTACACCAAATCCAAATTATATAAAATAAATACTGTTTCATTAAGAATTACATTAAACGCATGGTTAACGTTGCCGCTAATGTAAAAGAGTGTTACTAAAAAGATTCTGCAAGCAGACGCGTCATAAGCGTCGCTTAGCTACAAAAATTTAATGAAAACCCAGACATGTTAAATGTTAGTTTTAATTATTTTTCCGCTCATCGTACAACAGTGTCTCGTTACTCAACTACGCAACTCTCACTTAGTACTGTTGCGAGAATAAAACCCCTCGAGTCTAACCGTTCATCATTTTGATGGTAACAAGGCATAAGATTAAATTATAAAAAGGTCTGAGAAATGAATCCGCGGGAATACGTGAGTACACTATGAATGACATAAACAAACATCTCTTACAAATTCTTATTGGGTCACGCAATTTGCTTCCATATTTAAAATTGGTATAACGTTAATAATAATTGATATAAATTTAACTATATATAATATAATATGTATATACATAGTTATTCCGGGAGTTGGTTCTGGGCCAGGTGTCTGTTTATATAACTTTGTTTATTTTTAGTGTCATAGGAACCTTCTTACTAGAAAACCTTATCCACTACGAAGAACAAAATTTTGCACTTTTAGAATGATTCATAGCTCACTTTGTCATTTGGCGAGCTATGAGTGGCAAGTGGCAAGAAAAGTTCACAAAATCTGTTCGTTGTCTACACAGTCAGTCAGTGTAAATAAAACTACATAAAACGTCTCTACGGTACTCCAACGTCTGGTCACGATCCATACATTTATCTATATGCTATTAAAAAATGTTTATTTACCTATGGACTACACATAACATCATAGATAATTAGATTTTTCCTAAATTTAACAGTTATTTATTCAAGTGCCACATAAAAATACACAACGAAGAACAATTTGGACTTCCGTCTCCTGAATTAAAGTTGATGCATACCGTCATGTGAAATATAAAATGTATTTTTACAAACATACTCGATTACTGATAAAAGAATTTACAGTAAATATTTTTAAGGTAGAATGGCAGAAAAACGCATTAATATTAAATAAAAAATATACATTACTTTATTTTTTGATGATTTGTAGCTTCATCGGTGTGACGCTTTGACGTCAGTAGTATCACTTCCTAACGATATCCGCCCAAATTCTCTGAACGATAGCAATTTGGTGTAGGTCGTGTTATGTGGAAAGAATTAAAAATTATTATTTTTTATATTTTACGTTTTATTAATACATACATATATATATATATATATATATAAATATATAATAGTCTTCCGGTAGCAACTAAGCGATTGGCAGAAAAGAAGCGATTGCAATTTCCGAGACCTAGAGAAGTGGTGGAACACTTAGAGATTTCTCGAATTGTTTCTATGAGAAATTAAAGGAATTACGTTATTAATAATTAACCATTTCACTGTCCATGGCGCATCAGTGGTCATCGCTGCATTTTTATCCAAATCAAAGAATTGAACAAGTAACCATCCAGTAAAGTTAATTGCTAACCACATGCACCAGGATTACACTCAGCTCTAATCCATCTAACCTCTACATTTATTTTCTGTTGAACGAATAATTTTAACTTTGGATTAAAACTTTTCTTTTGAAATGAAAACCGTGAGCCATAGGGAAGTGTGAGATTTATGTGCCGCGAAGTGCGCTGTACTACCGTAGTGTTGCTCCCGTCAGGTTATTTGTGTAATTATTTACTAGCTGTAGTGTTTGACTTGTATTCAACTTGAATGTGTAATGCACATCGCAAATTTATGCAAATGCTCAATGTAAATATGAGTTAGTTAATGTCGATGCATTGTTAATCGTCATTATTTTTAATATAAATACAATTATTAGAAACTTAATTTATATACACACAATCTTTATTTTCATGCATCTTCGCGCGTTATTCCGCATATCAAGGTGGTCAAAGAGGACCTAGACCTAGTGTCATAACACTGCGTTTTCTACTTTCCGCCCGAAATCGAGACATTGCGTATTGAGTGGCGAAACTCAATGCTACGCTTTCTGTCTTGTCTTGAATGTTATTTAAATCTGATTTATTAATGGCAGACGCTATTATATAGACGCTATATATACGAATAGCGTCTGACTGTAAACGCGATGTTCGTGAGTTTGATCGCTACTCACATTTTATACTTAAGCAGAGAAAATCCTTTTTATATCTATGGTCTCCTCTTTCTACCTATTTCGAGAACATGTTACCACTATTTATATACTAACAAGTATAATTTAATTAGTTTTTTCATTTTCACGATTACAACACATTTTGAAATGAAAATATTTTAAGCAGCGGATTCATCGCGTATGTGGCGTTTAGAAAAATACATTTAAGACCCAACGTTTCCATACTTTACGATGGTCTCGTGAAAATTAACGAGGTTGTCTCTGCCTCATGACTCTTTACATATATATATATATATATATATATATATATATATATATATATATATATATATATATATATATATATTCCCTCAACAGAAAAAAGTAACCATATGAAATAACATGAAACTCAAACAGCAATCAACAAATGGAGAAATGCAGGGTACCCCTGTAACACGTTTGTGTGCGCATAATGTCGAAGGAAATAAACAAAGCTGTTTCAAATGGTAGCTGAGTTTAAGTAACAAAGAGGACATGAACTAGGTATATGTAACCCAACCTAACCTCATTGCATTTATTACATCTCAAATTTTATGTGAAAGGACTGGCTCGCGTAATAGTTTCACATCTCATATAACTTTGATCGGAAACAATCTAACAAAGGGCCGCATTCAAAGCGTTGCATTGATGTGGGAATAAAACTATAGAGGTGACAAGAAGAGCGGTTATTACGGCAGTAGTTAGTTCTGACTTGGCTGCATAACCGCTTGTTCCTCAGTGTATGGGCCTATCGCGCGGGTGAGCTGCAGAATTAAACGGTTATTAATTCCCATTTGCCACTACTTATTTAAACTTTGCTAAATACATATAAGTATATATTTTTAATATCGGAACGTTTACATTTTTGGACTTTTCACTTTTAATGTAATAAATATATATATTGGTTGTTTCTAAAATGATAACACACCTTGGGAGTGGAATGGTTGCCAGCCTGGCCCCAAAATTATCTTTCTCAGGATTTAAGCAGTTTTTGAATAAAATTATTTGGTTTTCATATATCCCTGTAATTTTTTGTTACACCTATAGTCGCACATTTTCTACAGACGTTTTAAAGGCGTGAATGGTTGTGAGTTCAATTCCCCACTCGCAGAAATGAGTATAATTAAATGATTTCCATTTGTTTATTTGGGGAGAGCAAGCACGGCGTTGAGTTGAGTCGAGCCGCAATGTCTCAATGTCGGGCTAGAAGTGGAGAACGGAGTGTCTTGATACTACTAGTTTTCCCTGCAAAAAAAGCGTGAAGCTGAAACTAACTATAAGTATATCAAATTTATAACCACCTAACGTTCCGGTTATTTGCAGATCGTAATACCTGAACAAAGCTGCACATAAAAATGGAACGGGTATTGCGATACGTGCGTTCGTTCGTACAGCCGTTATGGTACACTGTAGGGTGCAGACTACAGTACAGCCTGCAGTGCGTCGCTCTGCGGGCTTAGACAGTGCTCGCTAAATTACACCCGCTTCACACATATTGAGTTTGTATGAACGACAGGCTTCGTAATGATTTAAGCGGTGTACGTCGATGTAACTGTTATTGGCATTAGTATTTTGTAACTCTTGTTTAGGACGTTATTTTATTCGTAAAATACAAGTACTAATTCAGGTTTTCGATATATTGGGGATACAATTTACAAAGCTTTACAACTTTTACTTGCAAAACAAAAACTTTTTACAGTATACTCGACCGTCGATACCTGTAATTCCGTTTGAGTTCCTGTCTCTATTTCTGATATTGAAATTTGTGACGAGAATGTTAGTAACTCTCGTTAAGGTGGTAATCTTGTTGTCTCAAAAACTTCAGAATGTCTTGGTAGACAAAGAGGACTTAGAGACACTCCGGTTTCCTCTTTCTACTTGAATTCGAGACTTTACGTATTGAATGCAGAAACACAACGCTCATCTTATCTTATTGGAGAGAATAAATGAAAGCAATATAATCTATCTATTACCGTTCTTAATAAGACGCTATCCTATTGCGAAGCGCTGACCGCTAAGTATAATGATATTCGTACAGTGATTTTTCATCCTGTCAATTATTGTTTTGAAAATATATTCAACGTACAGACAATTTTTACTGTTTTATTATACATAGTTTAGATAGACGTTGTAGGCTTTAATTTTTTATATTCAGAGGAACATTTAAAAAGTTGTATATTATATGTAAAATTTATAAAAATAAAAAATATCAGTTGGTCACCAAAAAGACCTAATATAAAAGCATTAAGAATACTAAAGAAATCAAACGAATATTTTTGCCTTGTTTTCTGTTCATGTCTCATACTCACGTACTATTCGTGTAAAATATGTCGCGACAAATAGAAAACCGTTTAAGAGCCCACAGCACAAGTCCGTTCACAAGGAGCAAAATGATAAAAAGAACTCGTCCGTCCCAAAACCGTGGCAGTCACACTGACCGCGGTCACCTAACAATAGGAATACTTGCAGCCCGGAGATAAGCTGCAGACAAGTACGGGAATAGAGCTGAGTATGCATTTACTGTGCGAGTTATTTTGTACCTGTTGAAGTGGTTTAAGGCTCTGTGAGTAAATGAATACTTTAATTTCCCATTAGAATACATTTAATACATACCCAAAGATATACATTTTATGTTCCATGAAAGTTTCATTTGTAATTTTCAAATGGGAATTTTAGTTAGTTTCAGGGTTTTACGCTTTATCCTGCTAATGTAATGAAGGTTCTCTGCTTTCCAAAGGACTATGAGCAAAGGTGTGTAGAGTGGCGAAACTCAACGCTGTACTGGAGCAAGAAAATGAAAATATCAAACCAACCAACCAACCACCGTTTGACTATAAATCATCGTATTTACAGTCAAACGCTGTACTACTGGGCCAGGATGGCCCCTAATTAAAAATTAGACTATTATTCATAGCTTTGTAATGTCCTGAATGTCTTCTTGCTTTATAAGTAATTTATAACTTGCATTGTTTCAGGTAAACCAGGGCACAAGCTAGTTTAATATTTGTATTAGGTAAGCTTCTACATTAAGAGTCTTTTCAACTCTTATTTGTTGCAAGAACCAACCACAGGCTGCGTCACGTGCACCGCTAATTTGTTCTGCAAAGTAAATCCAAAGCGCTCCATCGCCTTACAAATTACCCACATATAGTGTAGTGTTCTTTATGGCCCCATGAAAGACTTACACTTATG
Source organism: Podotricha telesiphe (assembly GCA_038994665.1). Lineage (NCBI taxonomy): Eukaryota > Metazoa > Arthropoda > Insecta > Lepidoptera > Nymphalidae > Podotricha > Podotricha telesiphe. Next base: position 83,423 of record JAOYRR010000500.1, on the reverse strand, counting down.
GAACTATAATAAATCACTTCGCTGTAAATATGCTAACGGAAAGTGATCGAGCTGCGCGCAACGACGTCGCCTTAGAATGTGGTCGAACCAAGTTATTAGATTTAATTTTTAATACGAGACTCTACGTAAAGAATACTTTCAATAACGTGTGAGATAGAGAGAGGATAAGACCATAGGTTACATTGAATTAAAGCAAAATTAAAAAAAAAAACCCGAATACTTCAGCTAGTTACCGGTATTCTTTAAAATAAAACCTTAGCTTTCCGAATGAGTCGTGTACTGAAATCCGACTTGGCAATATTTTCATATAATAATGTTTACTATCGAAGACCCAGATTTTTATATACCATATAACTATTACGAACTAATTAATTATTTTACTAAGTAACTTTCTTATCAATATTAACACACTATGAAGACTGAACAACCCCAACTTACAATTCCAAAAGCTCACAGCACAAGGGGCGACCGTTGGAAGGGTGTAAGGGTGTCAATGTTAGTGTATTCCAAAACCACTAGACGCCGCGGAGGGGTTTTTACCTTACTTATTATTCTCCCTTAAGTACTATACGTTTTTTTCTCTTTAATTGCAAAGGGTGATGAGTCATTATTTATACACGAAATACGCTCTAGGATACTGAAATACATATGAACATATCTTGAACTGGAATGGACTTAAATTTCACTGTAGGCTGTTCAGGAAATCAGCTTCTACTAGCTAAATCTTCTTGATTTGAGCTGTGTGAACGTTCCACTGATGAAAATTGTTATTTATTTAAGCATACAAAATAAGGAGCACAGTCACGCCTATTTTTAAACTCAAAATATCTGAGCATTTTTGTACGCAAGTAAAGTGTAGTAATATATGAGTACATTTGTTTAACTTAGAAGCTATCGTGGCGCAGTTGGAATCAGAATTGGTTGTGAATTCGATCCTACTCAGGGTATATATTTAAAAATTATTTTCATTTCCACGCTCTGGTAAAAAACGCGGAACTCAACGGCGTAATGAATCGAATTCGGGCTTGAGACTGGGTTCGCTGTGTCTACACTCTCGGTCTCTGCTATGCACGAAAAAGTGTGAAGCTACTTTGCTCTCTTTTTATTTATTTAAAACTGTACACAATAAGTTCTTAAGTACTGTTGATAGCAAGCACAACAGAAAATATATTTATCTGTTTTTTATCAAATCACGCTCCAATTCCCAATTTGAAAAGCAATAAATTTGATTAACGCTGATGTAACATTATTTACAAGGTGCTTTACAAAAACATTGTGTAGAATGGCGTAGGTGAAGGTGTTATATTCGCAATAATCCAATCTCGACAGTCGTATCTGCAGATTAAACCAGCTCGATAGAGACCCGCCAGAGCCCGCAAGTATCAACCTTCCTTTAAATTGAATTTACACTTTGATTGAAAAATATTCGCTTCTAACTCTGCCCGCCTGCCTCTTACTGAATGATTGTACAACCTGTTTCCAATATATTGTATCATTAATATTGATATAAAGAATTTTCAATAGAAACAATTTGAATCTTTTATCATGGTCCATGTTCATAGAGTTCCTACGACTGAGATTTAGACGAAAGAAATACACTAAAATACTAACACGTTTTCTATTTTTGCTTACGTGAAACAGTTCTTATGTTTTTTATAACTTCATTTTTATCTGTAATGTTTTATTCATAGCCATGTGGATGTTTCTGAAAGTATATTTCTGAAAATATATAACTATTTTTCATAAATAAAGAGTATATATATTTTTTTTACATTTTTTAAAGTATTATTCCCACACTAAGGAAATTGAAAAAGACATATTTAGAAAACGTATACAAATTTGAATGCAGCGGGATTTGAACCCGCGCCTCTTAAAAATCGTTCAAGCGTTCAACCGGTCAGAGCGCTTTCATATAAAGAGTAATCCATAAGTACAGAACAGAACTAGTAATAGAATTTGTAACAATAGTAATGTAAACTCATCCCTTACTGAACAGTTCGTATTTCAATGCTTCTCAGGTCGTAAGAGTAGTCTCGTTTAGTTCAGGGTCGTGGCGACTGACGGCCGACGACGACAACGCCAACTTATTCAACTATATTAATTTACTAAAACTAATTTTATATAGAAAGTTAGATTCCTTTTTGTGTTGATATATTTCTAGTGAGAAACAAGGATGGCTAGTTTCCTTTTTGTACTAACTCGAATAAACTGTATTAACTTAAAAATACGTTAAATAGAGTGAAAAAAGATTTTAAGGTATCTATGGTTTTTATATAAGTGACATAAATAATATAAAAATATAATTCAGAGAATAGAAAAACATCAAACCTTATTTTTCTTCCTCTAGTCATGACTACTGTGAGTGATGACCAACACAAGTCAACTTGTTCATTTACAATGTTATTTTGAAAACATATATATTATTATTAAAATTACAGACTCATAAAAACTCAAATACTAAATTAAACTAAAATAGGTATGAATTACAAAATATAACAAATCAAAAACACATTATACCTCTTCAGAAATAATTAACATTAGATCTCTATTGAAATCGATGGGCTTGGGTTATGGGCCAAGCTGACAATTTTATAATTTCATCTTTTTTATGATAAACACCATTTATCATTATAATTTATTGTATGAGCAAAAAAAAAGTAATTTCCTTACGGAAGTACTATTTTTAAAAGTGTCATAATGGCCTACGAGGCATAAATTTAGACGTCCAAAGTTCAAACAGTAATTTTGAGATTTATGCGCCAGGAGTTCCTCCCGCGCAGTTGTTTATGGTTTGGGCCAATCAGTTAGTTAGACATTTATACTTCAAACGGTACAACGGTCGCACCAAGCTACAATTACGCTATAATTTCATAAATAAGTTAAAGATGACGTTGAATTACGTAGCTACGAAGTTTGGTAGAGCCGGATGTAGTCACTTTGGCAATAGGGAATGTGAATAGTTAATAGTATCCTGAGTAAAAGACACGTTCTTATAATATACTTTTCTTTTTCGTAGATTAATACACGTATAAAGACAATTTGACACAAAAATAAACTGAAAAATTCTAATGTAAGGGCCAATGTGCAATGCCGTAATAAAAATTAAAATATATAGGAATAAAATACCACGACATATATGCGGAGGATAGTTATTTCAGTAAACATACAAAGTTTCATAATTATAATATATTAAAACTTTAGAAACCTCCGCTGCAAAGTTGTAATTTTCTATTTTGGTCCTTATACATAGGACCCATCGACATATAGAACGTCGACGTCGCAACGACACGACATCGCTGACATTTCTATTTCTTTTTGCGCACATACCCCAGTAATTTGGTCCAGCCTCGTCCACATTAAATATAAAAAGCTCCGTCCTTGCACTTTGTGATGTTATTGAGCACTGAAAACATCTAGTGTTTGAAATTCTGAAAGTAGTAACCTTAGACTTCGCGTTTGCGCCTATACTATAATATTTTATTTGAAAACATTTCACATTTTTATCTTAGAAAATCAATAGTAATGTGTCTCTATGGAGCTGGTGGAGCTGGTTTAACAGTAACATATAGAATTAGTTATATAATAATTTAAGTTTTGGCTTAAAAATGCTCGGTAAAATAATTAATAACTTAAGTAACGCAAAAGGCCAATTGTATTTTACACGCATATATATGTTAGGGATTAATGACTAACGCCAGGGTTCATGGAAGGTTGTAGGTGGAGGAGCACCGTGAGGTTTTAGTGTGTAAACAGACGGCCCATATCTGCCGGTCCGGAGTCCTACATAACGGCGTCCGAGTCCCCGAACGGGCGGGTATCCGTAAAGGATTTCCTCACGTGACAAAAAAAAGGTATTAATGACTAAAAAGTACTTGTATTGACTGATTTGACATTTAACTTGTATGTTGCCAGAAGGACAACAAACTAATTGAGACAATACTTGACAATAAACTAATGTGAGACAGGTGTGCGAGTAGCTCACTTCTCTGCGATCTCTCGACTGTGCTGCTTGAGCACTGACCAAGGTGTTGGAAAGTAGTGACACGTCACCAACCCGCCGGTATACCTAGCATATACATATACTTAAATATATGAAATGTATTATGATTATAACATATTAAGAGAGAAGCAAAGGGAACTCGCAATCAGCCATTTTTATTTCACTTACATAAGTGTAAACTTCACATTTCGTAATATATTGTAACTCATGTATATTAAACAATGTAATGTCATAACAATTACAAAAACAAAAAAAAAAAAATGAAGCAGTATTAAAGGGATAACGCAACACGACAGTCATTCAATTATATAATAGCAACACTTTCGCTTCCATCGGATCTGCCTCGTCTCGCGCGTGAAGGAAAGCAATTTCCTGCCGCCTCTCGGTCTATTTTCTTCGTGCCTTTAATTGTCATTAGGCACGAGAGCCGTAACTAATGCGCTAAGCAAACAATCCGTCAGTACGTCGGTGCGGCTCCGACGTAATTGCGGATAGCCTGTATCTCCCTTCTCTTTACCTGTACTAAGAGACGCGAGACTAGTTGGTTATTAATTGGGTTTCAAGGCTTTTTTTTCAACCATATATATTTTCCCGCATAACGGGATAGAGAGAGCCTAGTTTCCCGACACTACGTTCTCCATTTTCTGCCCGAGTTGCAGACACTGCGTGTCAAGCGGCTGAACTCAATGCTGCGTTCTGTCTGTCACCAGAGCAGAGAAATGAAAATAATTCAAACATAATCTTTGTCCCGAGTGGAAATCAATACCACAAAGCAAATACAGTCAGACGCTGTCAAACTGCTCTATCGCCCCGTCTTTTTGTGGATATTACATACATTACATGCATTTTTAAGACATTATTTTGTTTAACTTGATAATGAGAGGAATAATGTCAGCAAGTTGGTTGTTGTTCTGGTTCTCTTTTCTATACAAATCCTTACAACACGAATATAAATAAGCGTATAAAAATTTTGACGTAACTTAGTAACAACGTTTGTTTTGTTGGCCTTTTATTTGTGTTTTTTTTTTGATAAAGCTATTTTCTTTAAACTAGTTTTCTTCTAGACATATTTAGAAAACGTATAAAAATGTTTAAATATAAAAAAAAAATTACACAGCGGGCTTGAACCCGCGCATCTTGAAAACCGTTTAAGCGCTCTGACCGCTAAGCCTAAGTGTGCGGTTAACACTTAAAAAATGTTAAAAATATAGTTTTTTTCTAATAAATTTTTGAATTATGTAACAATCAAAAATAATAATTTAAAAAAAAGAACGGATAAAATATTTAGCTGGATCGCTTGGACGCAGCAAAACGCGTGGCTTCAAATCCTGCCGCGATCAATCGTATCAGTTCATTCGATAAACACACTCGTTTCAATTTCATATTTCATGCAAATTACTTTTTTATGGTTTCGCAAGCGGATTTAAGTATTTATTCGCGTTAGATGTGTTGCGGATAACGCGAACATGTAAATAAATGTTTTATATACACTAGAGTATTTATAAAAAATATATGCTATATTACACCGTCTTGATAAAGTTTTCGCTTGTGGATTTCTTTTAATTGTAGCAACAACTAATATATATTTTTACGATACAACTATTTTCCTTAAAGTATACATACATTGAAATGGACCATAATTTCAGTATGAAAAATGTATGTGTCGAATGCTCATCAAACCTTCGACCAGCTTTCAGTGAGCAGTCCTCACAATCTTCAATGTATGCAAATATTATAATTGATTCGACAAGTTCGCACATAACCTTACACGACAGCACCGACGGCTTGTTAATATTAATCTGCACACATTACATTGCGCGTCGTCGCAGAGTTTCAAACAATGGAACATTATTTTATGAAAACTAAACATTCCACGTAAAACAAATATAATTTGAGTTCAAATGATGTTATAATATCAATATACAGACAATACCAGCGTTACAATATTCATGAGCTGTTTCGCTTCGAAATAATTGCCTCGATACGCCGTAACGGATCGTTATAACGAACTCATTGCCTCTGCCCATTCTTCTGTACTTAGACTTCGCTAGCTTTAATAAGTACCAAAATGCTTGATTGGTTATTGATAACCGACCACCCGGTATAACAATTTTACTCCTTGCCACGAGTATTGTAATGTACTTTGGTCCATCGCATTGTATTAACTACTTTATATCGTTGCATGTAAATGACAAATATTTTTCCTATATGATCTATGATGCTAAATGCTCTTTGTTATCGAACCGTATATTGAACTACATTATTTGTCCACTAAATGGATATAAAATTTCTTGATAAGTATCAATTTTACTATTACTATAATACGCTACAGTCGCTATAGAAATTGATTTACCTAATTTGAAGTATATTTAATATAAATGCTGTTAGGTCATATGCAAAAAGCAAAATCTAAGCAACAAGCTTACACTACGAGTTTTTTACTGAGCGTTCTCTACCGCATACCTCTGCCGCTGAATTTTCATCTGAAATATCATCCTCACCATCTGGATACGTGGCACTCTACTGTGCGGTTTTGTAGGTACTTCGTCCCACTTATCGCACAACTGCGGAATTGCCTACCAGCAGCAGCGTTTCCACCGATTTCATGATCATCGATCATCATCAACCGTTTGGTCGATACTTTCGAAAGGCGTGTCTATCCCCACCTTAAAATCTCAAATCTGCAGCGTTTTTGGTGCTACCCGGGTTCATAGGAGGAGAAGTTACCTTCAGGTGACCCGAACGGTTTGTCGACAAATTTACTAATTCCTTTATGACGCGAAAGCACTTCTTGTGATCTTGATTTTCTTGCGGAGCCTTAATGCGCACTTGACTTGCCAGACCAGGAAAATATTTCAAATATAAATATTCCTCCAAATGAAGATCAAATACTCCCATTCTGTGCAAAGTAAGCAAGCACTGACGCTTTGACTGCGCTACAAAGGCAACATTTTGAGTAACGTATGAAATATTAATTTCCTCGTCAGTTTGAATAGAATGAACAATCAAGAAAAACTCGCTGAAATGTGAGATGAAAGTCCGTTCACTATAATATATTTAAAGACGTTCAGTAAGACAGATAACGGTGCATTAAAGTATAAATTTACTGCCGACTGCATTATGGAATGCAAGTAGAAAACAATCAAACCATCACTTAACAAGCATAGGAGATAATGGAAATATCCATTATATGTATAATATGCTTACTAAATACTTTGCTGTAGGCGTTCGATCCCACAAGGTCCCACACCACTCGGAGGTTAAACGATTACATTTTGACACCTAAATTTACACCACAAAGGAAATTGAAAATTTGTGCATACAAAGTGGATATTCAATTTGAGTGATTTCGAATTTGCATAACGAACTTTGAAATTATAGCCAAATGACGACACTAACGTAAAGTACTGGTAAGATAGACACTACTTTCGTAGTCAAGCTTATTCTTAGATGTCCTGGATTCGAAAACTGCGCGGAATCAGCTTCACTTAAACCATTTTTGCATCAAAGCATTTAGCTAGTCATTTATTTTGGATCAGCCAATAAATGAATAAAAAGAAAGAACTATTTTGTACATCATATTCTTTTCCCGAGGAAACTGCTGTCGTTCGAGTCCTTTGGGCAACCGTACTATTTTGTAGTCCGCGTATGATCCTCAATATATTTTTGCTCTACATTGGGCCGTCCAACATTTCCGAAGTAATTTTGTGCCGCTTTATTGATACTGCTTTCAATCAAAAATACCTCGAAGGGTCTTTGCCACAAGCGCTACGAACGCGACATAAATAGAAATGGTTTCCTTTACTACATATAAATTTATTTAACGTTTGTTCTGTCATTTAATATCATTTTAACAAAAAATAGTTACCTAAAACTTTTATAGGAATTTTATTAAAATAATAAAGAATCATCTTTGACTATAGTGAGATGGGCGCTGACTAGGTAGCTATAAGAGATAAAGCGTAAAGCTAAAAAAAAATCATGTACAAATAGCTATAATAGAATCTCTTTGGAGATTTATTTATTTATTTGATTCACCAATATTTGTTTACACGGTACATACATAAAAAAAAGAAACATAGTAAACGGAACTTAATCTAAGTGTAACAAACACTTACAGGCAGATACAGCATGCAAGAAAGAAAAAAACATAATGAGCTCCTTAGGCGAGCTTCAGCAAAATAAACCAAACAATTAGTCCATAATGAAATAAACGATAATTCTTTAGGATAATACATACATTTTTAAGATGATTGAAGTTTATTTAACAAGAATTGAATTTTGTTTGTCGAATCAACGTTAATATCTAGTAGGTCACTGTACTCATTAACCAACCTGCAGAGCCTAAGAACAGGAGAGTTTGATCCAAACACTGTTTTTCGAGGTGGTGGGCAAAGGGGAGTGATTTTACTACGTGGGAGCCTCATTGGTACACGTATATTAAATTTCATAATAAATAACACGGCTAACTAGCTAATTATAAATTTATTCAAAATTATCTTACATTCCCCACTTAAAAACCTCTAAAATCGTGTAATGACCTTTGACGGTTAGGAAAAATTAGACAAGCCATCAAAAAGTTTAATTAGTAAGTAGCGAGAACAAAAATGGATAATATAATGTAATTTGAGTGTTATTTGGTATTCGCAAACCGCTACGGACGCGCTACGCGGACACGCTACGCGGACACGCTACGCGGACACGCTACGCGGACACGCTACGCGGACAAGCTACGCGGACGCGCTATATTGACCTTACGCCTGCGCAAGACAATTGCTTTAATTAAACGTAAACTTAATTGTTATTGGACCATTACGAGGAAGTACAGAAGTACAAATCTATTCCTGTCCTTAAACCAAGTGATTTCTCTCGAGCTCGAGCCTCGTTTATCTTAGCGAGTTATATTAAACATAAATAAAAATATTTATGATAATTACAAACCTAATTAAAATATATGTATAATACATATGACACAGAATCAGCTACTATAATACCATTTTATCAACCTCTATAACTTTTCTATTTATGACTTTGTACTGCCTCAAAATTAAATAATGTGTTAAATTAAAATTCAATAAAAAATAACAGAAAACTAAAAATTCATTCAGAGAACGTCATTTCATTTATATAGATTAGCATAGATTAAGGGAACTTAGCGACTTTTTACTCTATTTTCCGCTTTCCATTTATTTAAAGACAGTATGGTGGTGGTGCTGATCGCTGCAGCTTATCTTACTAGACTATAGAGATCCGAGTAAAAATTATATGTAAGTTAAAAAATGGGTGCAGTATTCAGTGAAACAGTAATAAATGACCTAAAATTCCGTTAATTTCTGATTTTGTCAAAAACTGAGCCTTAAATCTCAATATAATATTAATATCAAGTTAAATGCTCCCAAAAACTATTTAAAGTATATAGTAACAATATATCTTGTCTTATATTAGATTTGTTATAATAAAAAAACCATAACTCTTCTATAATATTCATACAAAGTTATATAAATTTTAACAGTTTATACCATTATAAATTTATGTATACATTTATAAATTTTATATAATTCATTATACGATAATTATTTTGATAGGTTGTTGTATAAAATTTTTTAACTTAGCTTTCGTTCTGATAACTGTGTCTTATAAAAGATGATAGGTTTTTTTAGGTATTTATTTTTCACCTTCTCTCCAATTTCTCTTTTTTTTTAGTCGGCTTTTCTATTACTATCATTTGTCGTTTCCCGCTCGTATTTGCTCACAGCGTCTTTTAACAACTTATTTTGTTCGACGTTTATTTTATGGTTCCAACATAATAAATAACATTTTGAATCTTAATTTTTCTAATAAATAAAAAAGAAATAACGAAAACAATAAAGAAAGAAATTAATAACCATAGTATGGACGCGGGTCAACTTGATCTCATTTTTTAATGTTTTTCACATGAGATAGATTTTTCATGGTTAAAATAATGGGATAACTCGATTTTTGGAGTATAATATAATTAATATAGACTTTTAATTGTACTTTCAATCAAATTACGATATACTTATGTATTATGTTAATACTGTCGAGATATGGTTAGTTATCACTCAGAGTAGGATGTTCAAATTGTTCTAGTAACAGTTACATGTTAGAGACAGTTAACTAATAAATTTCATAATAAACATATCTACCTCGAAATTTGTGAGCGTATATTAAAAATGTAAAAAACATAAATTTGAAGCTTTCCATGGCGCATTGAGACACGTTTTGATGTGGCTCCGAACCCCACTCGATAGAATAATAACATTTTAAAGTAATTTCAAAGGTTTTATTTTTAGAAACAAGCAACCTTGTTTAACTTTTGGTAACTTGATATCGTTTGAATACACTGTAACAATGTCTACTTCGTCACAATTATTACGAATATTACAAAATCTTGGAACGGGCAGACTCATCACACCCATCACAATTGTATGACGATATCATAATAAAAACAAAGCTATGTTCTCTGAATTGCTAAAAGACTAAAAATAAAGTAATTAAGAATGGCATTTGGTTGTGATATGTGAAATATTAGATATTATTAAACATACTCTTATAATGCAGTACGATATTGTAAGTACCTAAGTAGAAATGAAAGAAAATGTATTAACTAATCATTGTTTTTCGGATAAGGTTAAAAGTAACTTCAAGTTGATTTAAAATTTACAAATACGGTACACTGGACTAATTATATAAAAAAAGGTTATTTCGTAAGAAATATTTACTAAAACATAACAAGTACCTTAGAAGAGCCGACAACCAAACTACTGTCTTTTTTTATAGTTTAAAACCTACCTCAAAAAAAATAATAATCTCCTCATATAAGTTTTGTAATGTAATATTATCTAGTAGTACTCACATGTAATAGGTGTATTGCCTTGAACAATGTGAGATAGGCTCTATGTCGCGGCCACCGTCATCCGCCGCCCGCCCGGCGCCACTACGCCACTACGAGTAAGGCGTCATTTCGTAGCACGCTCTCGATATGTCACTGTACCTGGAAATAAATGAAGGCGGACGCGTGCTCAATCGCTCGGAGAACGCACGTATAATGTATATAAACGTTGTTTACTGTCAACCAATCAATGCTTTGATTTTCCACGCGACGTGAAATTGCCAAACGAAACGCCTGGCAACCATCTTTGTTTACGACATTTTACTACTTTTCCACATAGGGAGTTAAATAGAAATAAAATAGATGTTGTTATACTTCAATTATTATAATATAAGCTGTAAGAGCTTAACGATTTTTGACATATGTCAAAGCGTTCTTAGTATATACTATAACAGATAGGAAGAACGCTATTGTCCGGTTTCCGGCCGTATTCGCAACGTGAACTAAACCCAAGTGGCGGAACTCAACGTTGCTGAGGAAATTAAAATGATTTAAATATAATATAATCACTCATCACTGCGCTTACAATGAGATAATAGACGTCCTAGTATGCCACTATGAGTTCAACTACATTAACTGTAAGCAGAAGATAATTAATAATTGCGATTGAAATTAATTAGCGTTGTATGCTAACAATCATTATAATAACTGTTTTTTTTTAAATATATTCTCAATAGAATTTATATCTTTTGTATTCGTTACGGAAAATGAAATTTGAAATAGCAAATATTGAAGCACGATATTGTTCAAAATTTTTTCAAGTATTTTTTTACTATTGAAATAATCATGAATTTCGAGTATATTTAGCCGTCAGGTAAAACCTTTACAATAAACTGAGCTTCGTATTGAAAAGTTATATGGTTATTCAAATATTTATTGTATATGAAATTGTTCCTAGCAAAATACTTGCTTAGATTTTTGTTATTATTACAATATTTTGTAGCTTCACGCGTTTTCCCGCATAGCAGCGTAGTCAGAAGGAACCTAGTGTCAAGACACTCCGTTCTGCAATATCCACTCTAATTACAAATATTTCGCGTCGTGTGTCGGTACTCAACGGTGCAAAGTCAAAGGCGTTAAGTATCAGAACGAGGAAATGAAAATAATTTAAATATAATTCTTTCGAATGGGGATCGAACCCACAACAAATCGCGTTTGCAGTGAGACGGTATGTCACTGCACCACGATGACATATAAAATATATTAATATAATGTAACATACTCGTATTATATAATATTTAGGGTACTATGATTAAAATTTAGTTTTTTACATATTTTTTTTATATTTTAATATAGTATCATTCAATCTTCAGGTGACAATCAGCAGGCAGCGTGTGCTTGATAACCATTCAGTTCATAACCATTCACATCATTCATGAAGTATAGAAATAAGCTATTTCTATAAATCGTGTAATATTTAAGACAAGTTAGTCTTAGTTTATATTTAGTGACTACAAATTAATTCCTAAATAAAATGAATACTTTTTTTCTGTTAAAAATGTATGAAATGTAGAATAGAGTAAAAGGCATTTTTATTTTTACAGAATTTACCTTTTTTCTAAATATTAAAAGGTTACAACTTTAAGAATAAACTTCAAAAACATTTTTTGTTCAAAATCAGGCATTTTATATTTAAAAAATGCGGCAAGTTCTCCTGATTTTTTAATGTCAAACATGGTCGAGGGCGGAGCGAACTCGCGATCATTTGTCGAACGACAGAACTGACGCGCTTCATCTGATAACAATGTCGATACATATCGTTTTTGCGCTAACGTCTGTTTAATTGCTTACATTTAAATTGAAAAACGTTGTAAGTCTATTTGTATACATTGTGTACTAAATTAATTTTTTTATTTTACCCCTAATGCCTAGCGATTAGGAAATATACCTAATAGATATACGACATGAAAAAAAGTACAGAATTTGAGTCGTGTTGAGGTTTCCGAGACGTCGAAAAAGCTAGACAGGAAATACGTTCACAACATTTTACTGTAAGACAAAAGCCAGTTGTAGGTCGCCTAAAAAGGTCACCTAAATATCGTGTGGCGCTCCGGCTTCGAACGGGGCTGTATATTTTAACGTTGATTACCTCAACTTTGTGTAGAAGAGAGGAAATTAGTATGCACATACATACATACATATATACATATTCTGTTTTACAGTTTACAATAATCCTTTAAAGTCGAATAACAAAATTTGATTACCGATCAAATGTTCAAACTGCATTAGAACAGGATGTTAGCTGACGCCGTCAGAGTCATTCGTACAAAATCGATGAGAATGTAGATAATTCATTTCAAAATAATTAATTAGTTTTCTTCTAGAAGTTTACACACGACACGAGAGTCGAGTTAGAAAGAAAAATATTTATCTAATAAAAGAAAAGATTTTTGCAATATTTAATCAAATAACAATATCTAGTAAGTGACGCCTGACGCTTGAACTGTGCGCGTTGTGTACTCATCAATAATGCGAAAGACAAATCGTATAACCCTTGTTTGTCCTTCATACGATATACTCATATACCTCATATACCCGCGTGTATGTATGTATGAATGTGTGTGTGGTATGTGTGTACCGAATATCGTATGTCAAGTGCGTGTGAATGTTTGTTCGGACAATATTTGTGGCAGCAGCTACGATATTATCGAGGTGACGGCGAACGAGTGAGATGTTAGTTAGATGTTATTGTATTACCAGATTTCAGAAACACTTGTGTAAAGTGTAGTATAGCTCTAAATATATAGTTGTATAACTAAACTTAGTTTTGTCATACATATTTTCACAAAGTAAAATATATATTTTTTATTGTACCTAACATTTATTACTATTACAGTATGTTTGTTTAAAACGTTTATATAAAACTATTAAAAATATATAAAGCTTACAAGTGGTCTCCATTGGCTGCAATACAGTCCTTTGAACGTTGAGGCCAGTTATCAATAGCAGCACGCACTCTTTCTATGGAAAAATTATTCCCTGCCAATCGTATATATTGATTTAGGGCACTGACCATAAACAATAATCCAGTGGATTAAGATCAGGACTAGACGGCGGGTATTCTTCAGCTCTGATGAAGTCCGTACGCACTGTAACAGTAATAAATGATAAGTACAATAAAAAAAATTTTGTTTTTCTTCGTAACAATATTTATGGCAAGATAAGTATATATACTAGGTATAGCTATAACATGTAATTTTAAAGCAAATTCTTAGTATAATTATTAAACTTTAAAGATAATAACTTTTTATATAAATCATACGAGAGAGAAAATTTGTGTAACTAAAACTAGTGCCTAGTTTCATCTCATAAGATACGTTAAAGTGGCTAGAATATGCCTTTCATGTGTCTATTTGAAACTGCGCCACAACTTTCAGCCGCACTAATATTAAACAGTTAAGTGAATCGTTTGGTGTAATTTAACTATCCTATTAATATTGAGTGTTACGATCAAATATAAATTGTATATGACATATAGCTTTTATCATTTAATGGTCATCATAAAAAAATACTGGTTTTCTCTTTTTCCTGCATAGTAGGATAAGCAAAGAGAGCCTAGTGTCAAGACACTCCGTTCCTTGCTTTATGCCGAAATTCGAGATATGTTATAAACTGGTGACATTAAAAGTTGAGTTCTATGTTACAAGGGCGGGAAATGAGTATTATTTCAAATTACTATTTCCCCAAATAGAAATCGAACCCACAACTATCACGTTTATATTATGACGCTGTCTCGCGGCGGTACTTTTATTAATATGAATACAGCAAAAATCACGCATTAAATACCCATTTTATTCTTATTAATACACGCTACTCAATATTTTTTTCTTTCTTTCTTTTCTTTATACTTGGCACTAGTCCCAGCCTAGCCAGGGTCTGCCTTTCTACTCAATCTCCTCCAGTTTGCACGATCTTTGACATCCTCATATAATTTGGATCTATTTTGCAATAGATCCAAAGTACCTGAACTTTTCCGACTGAACGGCTGATTTAAGATTTATATGGATAGTGCCAGAGTCCGGGCTACCACAAGCCATGTACTCGGTCTTCAATACTTTAAGTTTAAGAACGCCCTTCTCAAGCATACCCTTCCATAGGTTAACTC
This sequence comes from Podotricha telesiphe, assembly GCA_038994665.1. NCBI lineage: Eukaryota > Metazoa > Arthropoda > Insecta > Lepidoptera > Nymphalidae > Podotricha > Podotricha telesiphe. The sequence goes on along the minus strand of JAOYRR010000500.1, from coordinate 68,405 downwards.
TCTGCTCCAGCGTCGACCAGCTCTCGTCACTGAGCGCTATGTTATCGGCATACATCATCAACCATGGAGGCTGGGTCTATAAGCCAAGATAGTATCTAGCACTACATTGAACAAGAACGGGCTAAGAGCTGAGCCTTGGTGAACCAACAGCAGTCTTAACCATTGAAGCGGAATCGTGGTAATCGTGGTACGTGGTGGTGGTTGATAATATCAATATAGGCCTCAGGGATTTCTTTGGATCGCAATGCCCACCAGATGCATTGACGAGGCACTCAGTCAAAGGCCTACTGCAGACCTAGGAATGCCACATGCAGAGCTCTCTCTTTTTCTCTGTATGCCTTAATCAGAGTTCTGAGGGCAAAAATGGCGTCCGATCCCGGCTGAAATCCATATTGACATTCAGAGACAGTACACTTTCGGTGCAGCCTGAGGATGATCATGCGCTGAAAGAGCTTCATGGTGTGACTCATGATCTTAATGCCCTTATAATTACCACAATCTTGAACACTGCCCCTGTCTTTATAAATAGGGGTAATAAAGCTGTACCGCAACTGTCATAGCATCGTTCCACTGTTCAAGATTCGATTAAAAAGGTTAGTAAGCATGAGTACCCCAAGAGAGCTCAATAATTTCCACGCTTTGATCGGAATGTCGTCAGGTCCCACTGCTTTCCGATTATTCATGCGTCGAAGACAATCCCGAGTTTCGTCAGGAGTGGATAGGATAGTCAGGATAGGCAATAAGTGCAAGATTAGAAGGTGCTTCGGTTGGAAGACTGCCTCTTTCCTTTTTTTTATTGACTAAAAATGTACACATATACAACTTACAAATGCGGAAGACTATGAGTATAACAATTGAGATAATATTTTAACCTTTAAGATATAATTTGACCGATTCAAAAGAGAAGATATTATACTTTAAACTGGTAAACAAACATTATTTCCACAAGTTAAGCGACTCTGAACAACAAAGGAGTTTTTTTGTAACGTAACTGAGGCAAATCACTGCAAAAAGCTCAAAGCTCCCTCAGAAATAAAGTATAATTGTACAGTTTACACTGCACTGTAATGTAGCGTAGTGTAGCAGTGTAGGGTCAATCAGGGTAATATTTCCACGTTAAACTAACCACTAGTTCTCAGCGAGTGGTCACCAATTACGGACGCGAGGCTATTATTGAAATCAGAAATGCAAACGACATCGTTCACAACTTGTCGACCCCTCCCCGCCCTGCCCCGCGGCCCCCGTTAGACCCCGCGGCCCCCGTTAGACCCCGCGGCCCCCGTTAGACCCCGCGAAGCGACGGTGCAGCATCATTGAAAGGATTTACTCACTTATCGACGGTTGTTTTAATAATTAACCGCTTGTTTATTTAGTAACTGTAATTTTATTAGTTTTACTATGCAATTGTGTGACGTAATTAGTGTGGTTTGAGGGACTGATAGTGAAAATTGTAACTATATTTATCTAAATAATTGACATGTTTTTCTGAGTTTTATAAGAATTTTAAATTTAATCGCGAAAATATTAAGTTTGAATGTATTTTCAATTTTAGCTATAATTATATATATTATTAATTTCAATTTCAAGCAATTTTCCGAAAGTCAGAGAAAGTTCAGTGTCAATAATTTCCGTTCGTTATTGTTCACCCGTATTTGAACAAAGAAATAAAAATAATTCAATTATGGTCAATCATATTCAACTTACACCCAATCACGATCTTAGTCCTACTGCACCACGGTGGTCACTGAGATATAATTTATTTAGAATCAATTTAAATTAAATACATAAATTCGAGATATCACGTGTTCAGCGGCGAAACTCAATACCCGCGCCATGTCAGTTTAGAGCGGAAAAATTTAATTAATTTAAATAGTCATTTCCCCGAGTGGTGATCAAACCCACAACGGTCGCGATCACTACTTGTTTTAGTTGTACAAGCTGGTTATAACAGATGCTCCCTAGTATTCGTAAATAGTCGCCGCTTTATACTGCCAATTACAACTAACATGTCATTTTATAACAATAAAACAATATTTAAACAAAATATCCTCTTTTATATGTGCTTTTTACGTAATTGTTAATTATCTGAACACACATTTAAAACAATTACTTAAATAACCTTTTAGTTTGTATGATAGCGTCGTACAATTATATCGTGACAATATTTTTTTTTGTAGAGTTATTCATGTCTTATTTGTATATTTACTCCTCCACTTAATATTTAGTTATTTTGTAGTAAAATGTACTCGTATATTTTCATAGTTTAGTTAGACAACAAGTAATGTCTTTAAATTAGTATTAAATAAGATAAATTAGTATGTATATGAACAACTTCCAAAATTTAAAATTTTGCATTCTATTACAAAATAAATATAATACGCAAAAATAAATTAACATTAAACGTTATACTTTGCTTAAACTTGGGTTAAACGTTAGCTTCACAAAATAAAAATAAAATAAAAACAAAAGCTGTTAGATAGTTTAATCCTGTAATCCGTAGCTCACCTGACGGCAGTGACCCGGTAAACCCTACTCCACTTTCACGAGCCTACAAAAATCATTAAACGACTTACAAAAGGTAGCGACACAAATCGCCACTCGTCGTAGTTGCCTCTTGTCAACTGCACGCAGGCTGTTTCTCTTTGCTCATTTTCAAATAATAAAATGTGTTGAGTTTCGCTGCCTAACTCGCAATGCCTCTATGACGTCCCGACAGATAAGAGCAGATTGTTTGGACACTGATTTCTATCTGATAACCCTGCTTAATACTGCAGAAGTGGGAAAGAAGATCTGAACTAAAATTAATTTGATAAATGAAATATGTTTCAAAATATTGTCTACGTGTTCTTATTGTTTTGAACATTATTATAATTATCGCCTAGAACTTATGTAGAGGTCCAATAAACTGGACTTCTGGGACACGACATAGAATCACTTTTTATTAAATTATTTAGAAACAAAAATTACATTAAAATTATCACATATCGTTTCGTAAGCCAAAGAAGCACGGGGCAGAAGCTTATAATTCAGTGTTCGTCTATATCTCCATACAAATGTGACCTAGATTGATACAATCTAAAAACATTATTACATTGAAAGCTGAACACATAACTAGGTATAATATTTTCAAATTTAATAATACTATATTTATGTAACATTTTTAAATCTATGTATGGCTAATGTTATTCAGAATTTACAGTAGGTTAAATAGTAATTAGAGATTTAGAAATTAAGAAAAGTTACATAACCTGTCTGCCTTGCCTAAAAAACGTGATAAATACATATCTATAGTTATTAAGAAGCTTTCAAATCCTATTCTAAAAGAGTATCAAATGATCTATTTATTAACTGTATAAATAGTTCTTCTCTCTTATGAGACAAGATTTATGTCATCATAAAGCAACACAGAGGTGAAAGAAACATTAAGCTTGTTCTTCATATGTAGTAAAATTAAACCTCTATAGAAAATCAAACAATTCACTTATATACTGCAGGATTAGCACATGGAACCTAGTGAAAATCGATCGCGTTCTACATAACAGTCCCATTGTATGGTAAGCTTGGTGTTGTTATATAAGATATTTAAATAAATGTATACTATAATTCTAAGCTACAACTTTTTTATTTATAACTGATGACTTCATTATAGATATAACAATTTTAAACATACAATTAAGTGATTTGTCCGCATATTAAATAAATAAACAAATGCCTACTGATGCCACTTTCGCCGAGGACGAGCTGCGAGCTTCATTATTATTGTGATTCACCTCCGCTTCGATTTATGCATACATCCTTGAAATATGATTTGCCATTAAAATTTTTCTTTTTAATTGTACAAAAGTTGCATAAAAATGAATAAATGTTGAACAATATTACAACTACGGAAAATTTAGAAGATAAATTGTAAGAAGAATGAAGGACGCGCACAAAGCTGGTGCGGGCACGAGTCAGTACAGAATAAAGTATATTTCTCCAACAAGTTTCACTGAAATTTGTTGTTACGATGTAAAGCGACGGACCCCGGCTCTTACTTTGAAGTATAGCTGAACTATAATTATAAAACTTCGCCAATTAGGGATGCCAACATTAAAATACATTTCACTTTGTATTCGGTAACGAATTTAAGGAATAAATGTTGTTATATTCTCGGGGAAATCTATAACATACATCGCAATTACTTGTATGTACGTAGTATAAAATCGTTTTAAGCCGAACTTCCGCTTAAACATGAAACATCAAGGAAATAACAGTTCGTCTTCAGAGAGCGTTAACTATCCACCAGCCACAGATGAATACGTCGCGGGATCCCGTCGCCGCATAATTATGATTCATTGTATTTGCTCTCCAGCTAAGCGTCGATTAATTACCGTTGCCATTCATTAGCGCGTTATAGTTAGACTCGCTTAAACCTCACAGAAACCACTAAACAAAGGCTATTTTTTTAAATAACGTGCCTAAAATATAAACGGCATCCATCGAGGCTAGTAAGAATAAGCCGACGATATATTTGGGAAAATGTATATAGTTAATGTATTATGAGAACAATGTGAGCATGGGGTTTTAGAGTGGAAATAATTAAACGGAACATCAAAGCAGGTAACCGCGGCGAGGGGACGCGCGGGAGGGAGCGCGGGCGGCGTGACGGGGAGCGTGACGCGGACTTGTCCTCGGGTGCCGGAGCGCAGACAAGTGGTCCAGTCACGACATTGCCCCTTTTGTATCCTAACGGAGTTGTTCGCGTATCAACTTATATGAACTTTGTACTTTAACTATTTATATGACTTATACTTTTATTTTTACTGACTGACTTATATTTTTTTATGCAAATTCGGCCGTGACCCTTCACTTGGTCGCGACTGTAACATAACTATTAAGTTAAGCCAAAGGTTAAGCCTATTAATAAATGTGAATGTAAATTTATATTTTTTCGTAGCATAATTTCATGCGAAATTTGGTTATGTACAGTCTTTCCTAGGAATAAGACGATCAAGAAATATATAACCGAAAAATAAATCATACGCTTAATACGAAACGAAAGAGACACAAAAGGTTGAAGAGCGAAGACGTAAAGAATACCCACTTTTATTTGAATACACAGTTTTTTTCAGCTCCATTAAAAAATCAAACGACAGATAGACGCGAACAAAAACTATACGCTAACAAGGTCGTAGCCCGCGGGGCTCTACGGCGTAGCCTGTAGCATTGCAGCGCCGCGTCGTATCTCGCTCGTAGCGCGTAGCACGACTAACAAAGCCGGTCAAGACTCTCCCCGTTGTGTCTCAAATAAATTTCCGCCCACTTTAACTTCGGTACGATTTATTTAATAAATAAAGTTAATACTTCCTCGCCGTCTCCAACTTGTAATCTGAACTTACAACTAAATGAAGGTTTGGTTTTGTTCCACAAATGTTATTCCAGAACTATATTCTGAAAGTGTTAATTTTCAAAATTAACGCTCTCTCAATAAATTGAGTTAAGTAAGTGGAAATAGCCTCTCATATTTGTGATAAACTACGAATAGAAATTATAACAGATTAATTAGCTTGATGATTTGGAGGTCAGTGTAATTATTGATCGTTACAACAGCTGTTATCTCAACATGACGAGCAAGATAAAGTGCTCTATACTATCATTCCAACAACTTTTGACACTGTCAAAATTAAATTGTTTATTTAAATATAAAATACGCCGTACAATGTTTATATGTTATGAGCCTGTTATAAATTTCAAAAACAACAAATAATATAATTCCTTAAACTTCAGCTTCGTGAGATTTTCTTATAAAGCATAGGGTGTTACATTAGGTGCATTCATAGCCGCTGGTAAGTGCAAACCATATTCTCAAACCGCCAATTTTAAATACTTACATATATTTAACATGCGTACGAGAGTTGTAGACTTTATTATATTACGACAATTATCTTGCACAAGTAGTGGTATTATTTACATCTTTTAATATTATCTAGTTGTAAATATAACTTAAAACATTGATTATAAGTATATGTAAAATAAGTAAAGAGTCGATATCAGTTTATTATAAACTATAATATAATGAAAGCACAAGCATTTTTGGCATATAAATTATTAAAATACTTATTTTTGTAGTTAACGTCTCTGTAGAGATTTTTACAAATTTCTGCTACCCAAAGATTATTCAACGAACAATTGCTTGGCAGGAGAGAATGTTATTTATTAAATATTATTATTGTTTTTGAAAGTGTTAATCACACACGGAGGAAATTTGAAAATAACTTATTTTTGTTTTTAGCATAAGTTGTAATAAGTGTATAAGAATTTCGACGGAGTTGGATGTAGAACGCATAGCTTTAGTGGTATGAGTGCTTGGACTGTTTCTAAGAGTCCGAGGTTCGAATCCCGCTGCGTTCATATTTTTATACGTTTTCAAAAAAAAAACATTTTCCTACGTGTGTGATTACCACTTTCAAAAATTATAAAAATATAAATTATTTTCATATACGTAAACATTGATAAAAATAGGCAACACTTTGTAACATTATAAACACGTGTAAGGTGTTTAAAGACACCATGACACTCAGACGTTATTTATTTGCCCCATTGAATGTTGTTACAGCTCCTCTCCCACGCGGTGAGTGTAAGATGTATCACTTATTCAAAGAATTGTTATTGCTTCGTATAACTGCCTTCAAATGGATAGAACGAGAGAGATTTACTATATTATGACCAACATATATAATAATTTATATATTTACTTGCGCTTTATTTGCTTTGTGACTACAGTTACATAAATAATTGACTATTCAGTTCTTTTTAGACTAGTCTTCTTGCACATTATTGGAAAACTTATACATGTATTTTCCAAAGCCCTCTATGTTTATGTATTTCTGTGGCCTGATGGGATTAAATAGATTTTGTCAGAATTGCCATTGATATATTATTATCATTTTTGAGTATCACAAATTCACTTACAATTAGACAAAAGCATCATAAAAGTCTTCTTAGTATAAGTCAGCGAAAAGCGCTGGGCTTATTACTAATGATGTTACGTAAAGAATGGTAACTTTTTATATATTATTAAATAGTTTTGGGTGGTGACTATTTGAATCATTAAACATACTCCTACTTATTGATCACTCGTTATATTTTAAAAAAATTAGCTACCTTCCGTAGTATGTTTTGTATTAAAGTTATAAGCTTATATCCAATAAAAGCAATCCAATACGTTCAAATATACTTTACTTTATTTCATTAGCAGAACTATTCAAGTATACATATAATTTGATACATGCATTATTTGCAAGCACTATAAATAAGGACGCAAGCGGTGTGCGGCGTTCCCTTTACACTGCGCTGTAATAAGCGAATGATTTACATTGTTCACCTTCGAATGGGTTTTATTAGAGTTATTTTCGCGATATATTTCACCAAGAAACGATTTATTATGTGATGACAAGCGCGTAATATAATACAACATGTTCTTTATAAAATTCAATAAATTAACCTCTCAAATAGACTTGAGTTTATAATTTATTATTTTATTATTTTAGTAAGTTTATTAAAAAGATATTATGTAATTATACATAAACCGATTTGCATGTAATTATTCAAGAGAGAAAGTTTGAGCTCTTTATTGTATTGTTGTTACTTTCTCATATCGAATCGAATCGAATCGAATATCGCAATTTTTGGAAACCATCGCCGTTAGAGTATCACAGATAAAAACAAATCACTTGTACCGTCAGCAGCAAGTTACATACGCAGTTGTTCACTACTGTATTACTGTGTAGTGTCTAGTGAACAGCGCTCGAACACTACTCAGACGTTATTTATTTACACAGAGCTGCTACAGCCCCACTACGTCGCCCCTACGACGCCCCTACGCCGCCGCATTGTAATAATCACGACATTTATATTATTCATCCTACTTCAGACAATATATATTTTATGAAAATCCTAATATTTTATGTTTCTCCTCTATTTTTCATTTGTATTACTGAAATAAATGCTGAAGATTTAAGTTATGGATATGGGAGATCTTCCACGATAATCTTTTTATTCACTGTACTGTACGAGTACGTCTATTGCTCAATGATTGTATAAATACTTCTAGTGATAGCATAATACTTTCATTAACCATCTGTGGATTTTTACATTTAGACCGAAATTTAGATGAACTTCTTTTAAGGTGACAATTCTGTAGTTCTGAGACTTCAACATCAGGTGTTTCAGATAATAGTATTTTTTTTCTGCTTAACGTTTTTCTTCTAACGCTTTATTCTCTAGCTTACACCTGAATTAGAGACGTTGTGTATTGAATGCCGAAATGGAACATTAGTTTTTATCTCACCTGAGAGAAAAAGAAAAACAATATAAACATAATCATTCTCTGTAGAGAAAATCGAATTTACAATCATCGCGTTTGCACTCAGATTAGACATTATTGAGGCAGCTCCCTTAAAATTTGGCTTTGGTGTGCGAAAATCAATTACACCTCAAGTCTTGCCCATGGTTAAAATCTGTACAACAATAAGCGGTACAATTTATTTATTTTCATTTCTCCACTCTGATGTTACAACTAAGCGCGGCGTTGAGTTCCACCATTCAACACGTAATTTCTTGGATTCGAGCCGAAACTAACTACCTTCTATAATGGAAGGTATAGGTAAAACCTGTTTCAAAACATATATTAAGATCGATGCAAGTATGGTGGTAAATGGTAAAATACCCTTCTTTGTGTGAAGAGATCCCATTGGTCTGTTCAAAAATATGTTCTAAAGTCTAAATTTCAGTTTGATAATACATGAAAAAATTCCCGTGAGTACAGCGTTAGCCGTGGCTACAAGCCACATGACATAATTTACTAATCTAAACACATTCGTCGCTTGCGAGCAAATAATTAATTTTATATGTGATGGCACTGAACTAGTTAAGGCTCACTGTTATTCCCAACGCTTTCAAGCTCCGCGTGTTTTTTACTTCAAGTAAATCATTACTGACACTTATGGAAGAACAGAAAATGTTAAACGTTTTAAACCTCATAAAGTCTATCATTAAATCATACTATATCACACTTGTATATATTTCGTGTGTTTTTGATCAGTGCTGGGTTCAAATTCCGACAAATATTAATATTTAATAGCTTTCCAATTCTTTCAAATGTAAATGTAAAATGTACTGGAGCAGTACATGACAGTATATATACAATGAATAGTAACTGAAATTGTTTCATTAATTATTTCTTGAGATGTAAATAAGGATAAGTCGGAAGCATAAAACATTTATGTAAAAAATGTACACACTACGAAAATAAATGTAATCGTTTAAAGACTACCGGAGACGAGATACTTATTCTGCGTAAATATTTGATGGCGAGACAGAACCCTGATGTCTCAGGGAATATTGTTACAGCAGAATCGTTGTTTTTAGTTTATTATTACCAAATAATATTTTAACAATAGTTATATCCAAACTACAAAGTTTCATCGGTCATCATTTATAATGTATAAAAATGGATACGAATCACTTCCTAAAGAGTTTTTCTTATTTAGAAAACGTACCCAAAGATTATTCTACGAACACTCCTTTGGCAAGAGAGAATAATATTTATTAAACATTTTTAACGTAGCTGAATTTAAATCTGCGTCTCTTGAAGACCGTTCAAGCGCTCTAACCGCTAAGCCATGCGTTCTACATCCAGCTACGACAAAATTCTTAAACGCTTATTACCACTTATTACAACTTATATTTGTTGTTATCATCTCTGTAGAGATATTTGTTATAAATTTATCTACAGAGATGCTAACATTTGTCACAAATTATTCTACAGAGATACTAACAACAAGTATAAGTTGTAATATGTATAAAATCAAAAAAAAAAATCTTTCGTTTCTTTTCTGCATATTTATAATGTAATCTTTATATTCGTTCCCATTTTGTAAACTGAAAATCGACTGTAAAGTTTTTATCTATGCACTTATGAAACATAAATTTCGAAGTTAATATTCGCTTACTTCCTGCTTTTCGATGCACTTCCGCCGCGTGAAATAGAGCCTGATCGATGTCGTAACTCACCCTGTGCTGTTTTAAGTATACTATATGTGTATAAATGTATACTATTAATATTATTTTGTACGAAATAACATAAATATTAATTTTTTTGAAAACAATAACCAAATAATGCGTATGTGTTTGAACTACGTTCGATTTGAATACATGTATATTATATTGAAATTTGTAGAAAAATAATATAACACAAATAGCGTGACGTAACAGCAACGCGTGTTAGTTGGTACAAGTGTATGAATGTATTATTACACTTACGCTTTTGAAAGAACCATTGAAAACGATGAAAGCCTTTTAATGACCTGAAGACCTGTTACTATAACTTGTATAGAGTTTACGTGAAAGTTGCAACAGCTATTAAATAGAGATCACGTCGGATATTCCACGCGATTACTGGAGCAGGACGCACAGTGGCAGGGCGTAACACATGAGGCGCCTCCACCTCCTCAACCCCTCGCCGCATCCTCGCTCACTAACTTACTCCTGACACATTATTTAATACTTAGATGTTCGCAGTTTATAAATACACTGTAGCTCGTCTTTGGCTCCTGCCTCAAATAGATAGGCTATTTAGTTCGGTGTTCTTTAGAGATATTACATCATTCATGCAACACTTTATATATGGAATTTTTACTTCGAGAGTCTACTTTGCTAAACTATTATATTTACATGTGTACAACTTTACAAGTTTAATAATAAATATAATTATCGTTTGTTTGTAACTCATAAACTAAGTAAATTATTTTTGTTATCCAATAATTCATTATAAATTTCACTTAAATAACGACATCATTTTTTTTAATAAAAAAACCCCCAATTTTGAATGATATGATGAACACACGTACTGCGAATTCTTTTACTTCACTTCACTCGTAGTTTTACATGAATTAGCAGTTATCAACGTAATCGTATGAAAGGCCGCGCGGGACTGCCCCGGAATGCCCCGGACTGCGCCGGACCGCCCCGGACCGCCCCGACTGCGATAAGCCCACTGCTCAATTACTCCAAATGAGCTACAACAATACTGTGACACATGCGACGCTAAGTGTTCTATGTAAATTGAAATAAACTATACGAATTATTTTCGAATGTCGTTCTCTTCACTTTTTTTCAAAGGAAAATTACAACATAATGTAAATAATATAAAAGAAAACTTATTAATTTTTCACGTTTCTATTATAATATAGTAAGTTCTTATTCTATAATAAGTAATGTTAAGTAAATTTTAAACACGAATACATATTATAATTTATATTGAATCCAAAAAATTAATTAAATATAGAACCCCTTGGACCTTTCACCTGACTTATACATGAAGTACAGTTAAAAAAAAAGAAATAAAATTTAGCCCAAGGCATTTTTATGACGAATAAAAGTTGTATAACATACGCTTTACATTCAGAAATCTGTTCTTGGAGAAGTAGCAACATGTGACGACATGTCGTTAGTGCGAGGGCTCGGCGCCAGGTGGCATGCGACTGCTAACAAATATTTTTACTAAAATAATAGAAATCACTGCGTTTTCACTCCGCGCCGCTATCGACGCCATTCAAATACGCGCTACGTTATAAGTACTGTGCCGTAATGTTATGTTGGTGCCACTTGAAATGAGTAAATATACCCCTTCGTTTAAAACATTTCTAAAACGTGTATTGAGTCCCGGTGGTCGTGATTGCGATCCTAACTCGATACTCACTCTTCCTTACATGCTTTTTAGTTGCTTCGTAATGTTAAAAACTCCTATTCAAATCGAGAAACTAACCAATAAAGTTTATAAGCAGCACTCGTGGTTAAAAAAGTAGGTAGCGCTCTACAAAACGGGCAGCACAAGTGAAAGCAGAATACATTTACAAATGGGAGATAATTAGTGACAGTTGTAGTACAGCATTACAGGCCAATTACATCCACAAAGTGCTTTTAAAAGAAAATTAACACAAATTAAAATTGAATATCCATTAAGTGAATGAGACTTTACGAGAGTCGTCATTTAAGAATAATGGACAAAGAATTTTGTCTGCAAAGTATATATATATAGGAGCAACGGACGTTTCTTTCTGCGAGCTGCAAAAGAACAAAAGCGAATAAAAGATCTCGTAATAATCTAAGTAATTTGGGCGGCGTCAATCCGAGGTACTCGTCGTCAAAAGGAATTCGGGGGCGGTGGATAAGCAGCGCTGTTGACCGAAGGGGGCGCCCGAATAGAGAGTTGCTTTGAACCTCTCCAGCCTTTCATTCAAAATGTTTGCGAATATTCATATTTCGATATCAAATTACGCGGCGTTTTTACGGAAAGTCTACGAGTGTATGAGGGTAGGTAGGTAGGTAGTGTAGGAGTGTGCGCTGAACGGGTGTATAAGTGCAAAGTGTCAACTGTGTATCCAATTAAAGCGCAACGGAAAAAGTGGCAACTTCCGTTTCACCACTCGTCGCTGTTAATTGTTCCACGACGCGCGGCGCGGGACTTGCGCGTGCTCGTTATAGCGATACGCCGACATTGTACTAGAATATCAAATATATTGGAAACAACAACACCTGCAATTATTTATTTCATGATAAATAAAATAATGTAGCGAATTATGATAAATTAAATTGAAGTTCTTGTACAACAGCGATGAATGAAGTTTACCAATCATATTCGGTGCCTAATACAGCACACTTTTTATATATCAGGTGTAATTTTTTACATTAGCTAGCACATTAGCCTTTCAAATCGTTTATGTAATAGCTGTATCTATATCACCGTACATATTGTGATTGTAAAATATTATAAGAAACTTTCCGTAATACAAAATACTAAAATATTTTATTCATACTACGCGCGGGGGTGCTGAGTGCGGGTGCGGGGGTGTGGGTGGGCAAGTTATTGCGGACTTTACTATCCGGCAAGCTGGTCCGGGAAGGGTTTCATCCCGCGCCGCCCAACGTTCGTGTTGGGATTTTGTTTTTCCTTGCTTTGCTTCATTATCGTTCGTGTGAGTCGCTATTTCAGAAATACGTGAAACAGAGGCTGAGATGAAGGAAACGTAAATTACGCTTTCTTTTTTGTTATATTAAACTGCGATGCTCGAGGAGCGGCCAAGGAAATAAAATAAATACTGGCTTTAATCATTTTCTCGTGTATTCAATTATGTCGTAGATGTATCTAATTTTCTTTTACTTTTTTCATTTTTCCACTCTGTGTTAATTTAATTACTTATTTTTTTTTATTTCAAAGCAGCTTTGTTATTTTTTTATCATGATATTAATCAAAGTAAAAACTTCCAAAACGTAATTGAAAATATCTCATAAAACAAAAAAAAAATGATTATTTATACAAAATACCGTACTGAAATTTGTTGCAGAACAATCAAATTGGTAACGACATTAGTCTAATTAATCTTAGTAATCTACGGCGTATTGTGGGTTGACTTCCAATCATCTCACTTTATTGTCAAAGACCTAAACTAACTAATAGCTAGCTAGATGGGCTGGTAACCATCGAATATCAATAATACAGCGTACAGTGTCGACGCGGACGTCGGACGTGCATGTTGCACAATAACTCTGAACTCGTAATGGTCATGTATGCGGCGTAATAGAGCGATGGATGTAACCTAATTGTTATTCCGCCTCGGGATATTGACTATCGAGTGGATAAGAACCGACAAATCGAACATTAATTTATATGCAAAGTTTCTACTGATATTAGTGATAAATAAATTTATTATATTTTTTCTATTGTCTTGCTTTTATCAAAATAAAATGTAATCGGAGTTACAAATTGGAGGGTTTCATTTACGTGGCCACGTTTAATTTGAAAAAATCAGCGTCTTCAGCGCATAGCAGGGTAGTCAGTCACAGGGAACCTAGTATCAAGACACTCCGCTCTCCACTTTCAAATAAAATGTCTATAAGAATAAAAATACACATATGCACAGTTCATGCAAGATAAAAGTGCGGGTTCGAGAGGATGAGATGAGGTAAATGAAGAGTACATTTTTTTATATTTTTATAGTGTTATTCATACACTTAGGTAACTGAAAGACATTTGTAGAAATCGTATAAACTGCAGAGATACTAACAACAAAAATAAGTTGTAATAAGCGTATAGGAATTTCAACGTAGCCAGACGGTGTCCAAGAAGCGCGGGTTTGAATCGTGTTCTCATTTTTATACGTTTTCTTAAAATGAAGAAGAATAGAATTGATAGAGATTTATTTATAAAACAATAAATGTTTTTTTTTATTATTTTATATTGTAGTCTATGTTATGTTTTAGTCGTTGTCAGTAACTCGCTTTATTATTTCCATTTACTAGTTGTCATAAAAAATGGGTTCCAAATTTACTTACACAATCACTCGAAAATACTTCTTGATTATATTAATATGTACGTATATTGTGAAATAAAGAAATATTTATTGTCATGAATATCTTTTGTTATTTCGTATAGTTTAGCTGATCACTTGTAACATTGTATCTAGTTCCCAGTCTTTCATATCAAGTATACCCCATTCTACGTCCTGGCTTAATTAGTAGCTTTACAAGAAAAAGTATTATTCACATTTGTTCAGAAGTTTCAGTGATTAGGTGACAAGTGCAATACATGATTGGTTCTTTTTAGTGTCATTAATTCCCGTATTGTTGACGTTAGGTTTAAATCATTCTTGAGTAGATTTACTTTCAAAAGTACTTGTGTAATCATTTGTACTGTTTTTCATCACAATGGAATTATAATTAAAATGAATTCTTAACAACATTAGTCGTAACCTACAGCCGTAATAACTAGTCGCTTGAGTAACTAGCATATAAGAACTAGATAGTAACCGGATGTGATAAAACAATAATATAAATAAATACTTTACATATCATTGGTAATAGATAAGAAGGTGCAAGAAAAAGAAAAAAACATATAACGACACGTTGTTCTGAAATCAGAGTCTATATAACGTGGCTAATACAAGTAAGTTCCTCTGAGTTCAGATCTCGGTCGCCGTCGCACAACTCGTAACTTATAAACTAAACTTGTACGTAAGTTACTTCGTCGACGACTCGTGACGCAAAACCAATCATAGTATTTTACAAATCGGGTCACCGACTCTTAGAATCGATATTTCATTTTACAATGTTTCCAGCCGTAATACTGTGTAGAGCTTGTTATTCCGCCGTTTCTCTTCGAATCTAGTTTGACGTCGCAGCGGGAGTTTTAGCTAACTTTATAAATATTAATAGCGCAAAGAAAGGAACTGTTCACATCGTTGATTTGTAGTTATTGCTTTAATAAAATATCCAAAGACATCATCATTCTTGAGTAATAGATTGTCTATCTACGCTAAATATAACATAACATCCTTAAGTATCTTAATACTTTTAAACTGTATTAGATAATTAAAGTATGACAAAAAGAAAACCATATATGTAAGTATCTATGAACGCGCCACGCGACGCCACGAACACTGATTATAAACAGTAAGGACTCACTACAAAGGACTCAAAATATTTAGGTTTACTCGAGAATTTGAAATTAAATTGTACTGTGACATTACATGGAGCGTAATTTTATAATAAACAAGAGTAAATCTGTGTAATAAAATTAAGAGCCACCAAAAACAATGACTGATTTTTAAAGTGAACTCTCAAATTATTTGAATAATATGTTTCATAATATTTTGACTTTATTTGAACTAAACAATATTCATGGGCTAATTAATCCTGCAGTTAAATTAAGTTCATTGGGAACTGTCCAATTCAGTTAATATGTAGCAAGAGAAAAAGTGCATCGCTTATTATATTTCCACAACTGTGGGCTATTTTTTTTTGTTTTTTTTTCATTTGCTACGACGAAGCTAAACGAGCGACATTTAACTTATTATGAAAACGAACATACAAACTGCATCGTTGTACAATACAGTTTAAATTGAGTTTGAGGCCATCCGTTTATAAAGTTTACTGTAAATGTATTTAATATTGTATTATAACGGCGCAGTAGTGTAGCGTTCGCGGCTACGGACAGCTAAATATATACTTAACGAGGCGGTAACAATGCAGGCCCGTGAGCCGAGAGCCGCCAGCCGCGTAATGCCAATTGCACGGCGCGGCGGCGACCACTTTACACAAAAACTACATGGAATTCATTTACTTCGCTCAGATAATGAATTCGTATTATTTTCGTGGCACTTCCTTATACTATAGCAAGGTGTTTTCATTTCGTAGTAACATTTTAATACTGATCACGTCCTTCGCTAAATGCAGGAGACGGAACAGAATAATGAACTACACTCGTAATCAACTGACAATTTGGAATAACTCATTTTCATTTTTGCCTGACCCTGTTTTGTATTATAAATGTGCCGTTTCTCTAATTTATTTTTTTTTACCTATTGCAAAGCCGTAGACATGACGTGTATTCAACATATATGTACATTTGACTTATTTATTGATACACTCGCTAAAATGACTAGGGATTTTTTTAGAAGTCCCTTATTCTCGTCTTTGTTCGTCGAACAAGATAAATAAACATTGACGTCTCCTTGAACACCGGCCGACCTCACCGCACTGCAGCCTCCGCTTACATAACGATTAGGAATAATCCTCGCATTGACACTATCTGTATGCAGTACAAAGTATTTCCTGTAAATATTCAGTTAACTTCTCGCGGCTTTGCGTCGTTTAGGTTCGTGTTTACTCTCAAGCTCGCTGCAAGTAGCGCCGTACGGCGTATCAACTTTCGTTTAATATAATTACATTTAAAACTAGCTAACGCGCGCGATTTGCTTATTTTAGACACGTTTACATACAACTACTACTTTTACATTGGAATTTGAATGAGGATCTGAAAATATATACTTGCAGGGATATAATATAGATAGGTCACTGGCTCTTCTTTTACCTTAATAAGGAACAAAACTTCTTTTGGAATCAGTCCGGTTTACAGCCGCGATTCCACCACCAACATTCATGCAGGTCTTACGCAGTACTGACAATTTATTATTTTACCAAAAGTTAAAAGGAATTGAATTCCAGTTTCGTTACGTTTATTTTTAACAATAGATTCTTCTAAATAGATCGTGACATTGAACGAAGTGTATAATGCTCATTTTGCACGTTCCAAATCTAAAGATATATAAAACCATTTACAACATTGTTAACATTTTTTAAAGAGTTATTCACTGGCTAAGGAAATTAAAAGATACGTTAAAAATTTTAACACAACGGGATTCGAATCTGCGCCTCTCCGATACCATCCAAGCGCTTTAATCGTTAAGCCATGAGTTTTACATCTGGCTACGTCAAAATTCTTATACCTTATTGCAGTAGTACATTCCTTTATCACATCCTGTCGCTTGCACACCTCAACTGTTCCCACTGTAGATAAAATGTAAGTTAAACGTTATATAATTGCCAGTTCAACAAGCGTTTGCTGTCCGACAGCTTAAAGGTCCAGTCGCTGAGATCTGACAGTGTTGTCTCCAAGAACCAGCTCGTTATAAGTTTCGCAACGAACTCATCTCGAGTGGTTACTGAAGTTTAATTAAAATAAAAATGATTAGACCTCTTATTTTCTCTTCTTAACTAAATGTAACAAGTATGTATGTTCAGAGCTGAAAAAGCTAAATTATCAATTATTCTACACAGCATCTAGGTATAATATAGTTAATTCAAACAATGTTTACGATGTTTCTACTTAGTACCTAGTTACGAAAATTTCCAGGTTTTTGGATCGACTTTCCTGCACTCTCTTATAAATTTATGACAAGTAAACTGAACAAACAAGTATTTACTGCTTTTTAACATTATGTCTTTCTTTCCAAAATGTAAAATAAAAGCCAAGTATAATATTATGATATATGCCTTGATTGTCGACTTCAACGTTAGTGAAACAAAACGTTAAGCAATAGGGTTTGCAGATCCAACAAAAAAAAAAGTTTGTAGAGTCAACAAAAAAAAAAAAAAAGTTTGTAGAGTCAACAAAAAAAAAAAAAAGTTTGTAGAGGCAACAACGCCATATCTATAAATCATTAATAGACGAAGATGATCCTTGATTCATCCGAAAAATCTAGATTTTAATTCACAATGCAAATATATATTGAGAACATTAAGCTACCTTTCCACTTTACCTACTCCTGATCTTTTTAATTGTACGTTTAAACAATAAGTCGCTGTTGAGTCGGATGCAGTGGGTGCATTACTCGTAATATACTTATTCTTTTATAAGACCTGTTGGCTCTTGTAATCACATCCATTTTAAACCACTCAAAACTCCACAGTGATTTTCTCACGATTTGGAAAGAAGCCTAAAATTTTCCACTTCTCAAAATCTAATCCGTCATTCTATTCCGATTATCGCCGTATTTCCATCCTTCCATTGTTATCTAAACTACAAGAACGCCTTGCCTTGTGCATCTAAGCATATTCTTTTAAAAGCACAATCTTTTAAATCCTTTACAATCTGGCTTTCGTTATGTACATAGCACGACTACTGCTTTAGTCAAAGTCACCGAAGACATCAGAGAGGGCATAACCTGTCTGAAGTCATTCAAAAACGATCAGAAGGTTACCGACGAAGGTGTGCCGACATTGTGAATTTAGTAACGAATTCAACATTGTTGATTTTGATATATTACTTGCTATATTGATTTCTCTTAATATACCTCCCGAGATTCTTATTCAGAAAGATCCTTAACAAATGCTGGCGCCCCACAAGGTAGTGTGTTGTGTTCTATACTTTTTTCAATTTTTATTTGTTCCATTTGTTTTGAAATCTCTTTTTTGTACCACGTGTATGCTGTCAATTTACTATATACGGACTAAACTACCCAACACTATCTTAAGATTAAACAATGATCTTAAAGAAATTTCAGTTTGGAGCAATTGTTTTGGACTGACTATAAATCCTTCAAAAGGTCAAGCATTTTTAATCTATAGAACTAGACTATTGACAAAAACTGATGATATAGCAATTGTTTTCTATAACAATTACCGGGACTATTATTTTATTTACCGAGTCGGTAAAAAACATTGGCTTAATTATGGACAAACATTTATTTTGGGAACTACAGGTAGGTTAAAGTAAGTAGAAAGGTTTATGGTGATTCTGCGTGTCTGCGAAGACTGCACAATTTCCTACCGATACCGCGCAATTTCCTAACTTTGGTAAAGATACGCTTTGGTAAACTCACTACTATTACCAATTCTTGATTATGCAGATATTTGCTATCTTCAAATTAAAGAGAAGCATCTAAATTAGTTTGACCACCTTGAAAACTTTGCATTAGGTCCTATTCTTGGTAAACGTTAATATCCGAGTATATATGGAAAAGTCCGTGGGGTAGCTAGGGGGCCATAAGGGCGAGTTGAATTCATAAAATCGTTCAAAAAAGATCGGTGTAGTTACAATGTAGTAACTTCGCATGTTGTGTAGGGGCTAAAGTATAACCAAAATTTAACTAGAATTTTTTTAAAGTAAGTAAAACTCACTTTTATTGTTCACTGCAGTATTTAAATTTCTTAGATAGTTTATATCTTATAATTTATTTTGGCCTGGCCTCCTCTTGAAATAACGAAGAGATTTTTGTATTTATTTGCGATGCGATATTGTGCTTAAAATTGTTTTAAAAAAATAAAAATAAATCAAGCTTGTTACATATTATTTTTTCAAATATTTTTATCATTGATGGTAAAATAGAAATAGGTCTGTAATGTTCAGGATCAGATCTGTTTCCACTTTTGTAAAGCGGTGCTATTTACTACACTTCATTAAATCTGAGATAGTACCAGATTCCATACATTTTTTGAAAATAAAAACGTGATAAGGGGCAATGTTGTATATAATAGAGCTAAGTACATGACGGGCATGTGCCAGAGATCACCAGTTTTTTCAAATTAGGACTTTAATTAGGATTAGGAATTCCTACAAATATTTTGAAACATAACTTACTCAAATCAACCCAGCCATTATTCAGCTTTAGCGAGAGTAATATTTCATTTATATATATATATATTTATATATATATATATATATATCTTCTTCTGCAATCTTTTACACTGCCCACTAAATATTGAAATAATAATGAATACTAAATCCTAGTTATATTAACGTAATAAATACGAAAGTCGAATATTATGCTCTTAGTTGTAAGTAGTTAAAAGTACTAAAACTTCTATACTCAGATCAGAAAAAAACATATATTTACATGAAGATGTTAAAATCCACATCATCAATTTTGATTGCTGTTTCTTATATTACAGGCACTATAAGTATTTTTAACTTCCTAGAAGAGGGCATAAAGTTTGATCTGACGTATACATCTAAATCGATTAATAGATTGATTTAGGTAATATTCAAATCGGTGATAAAATTGATAATTTTTGGACGTTAATATCTAAATAATCTTTGTTATTATTTGAAATATGTTTATGAAATTTTGAGTACGTATGTATCTTGCAAGATTCAATATGTAAACCAAATTTGACATATCTACGTGAGATAGAAACCCGTTGAATTTCTCGCGCCGGTTCTTCCCAGGTCTGAGGCATTAACTTTAGTGAACCGGTGGTAAATTGTTTGACGTTAAAAAAATGAAACATGTAACTATTTGACTTTAGATAGTTTTTGAGTAATGAAGGGGTGAAAAGTGATTCCAAATGGTTCATTTAAAATCACACGGTGTTGCTCGCCTGTCCTGTTACCTTTTTTTTTCCTTGGCTTGGCTTGTCTAGGTTTGTTGAGTATGTAAAACTTGACATGTACACGCTGAGATCTAGACGCGCCAGCCAGCGGACGCCGGCGGCTGCTTGTGCTTAATTTATATTTAATTACGATGAATCGACGTTTATACCCTCGTAAAGCACTTCCTTGGCCCACTTATGTAACAAGCGGCGGCCGCCCTGGAACCCACATCAGCATATACGCTGATGTGTGCCTAATGTAAACCGAAACGTTTTCTTAATTACAAATATGAGTTTACGCCGAAATAAACATATATACGAAATGTAATCTTTACATATAAAATGAATTTCCCTATAGAGTATATTGATAAAGAGTATTAAAATAATGTTAAGAGCGAGTGGCTCTAGAGCAAACGCCCGCAGCGACGTACATGTCAGGTCTGGGGCGCGACTACGAGTATACATTAATTTGCTTCAAACATTTTAATTACGTGCCATTCTATTAAATATTCTGCATGACTCGAGTTTATAATCCGCATAAAGCTATAAAAAGAGCGGAAGTATTAAATGAAGGCGGGCGGATGCCTCTGAGTTGCAGGAAATGAGACTCACGCATATAAAATACTCTTTACCCCATAACTCTGGGCACGGCGGGGGATTTCAGGTTATGGCCACTTTGATGGCGAAGCATTTGCTTAGATTTTGTCTCATTTCAATTTAGCTCAACATTTTGCTAAACGAAATGTGTATGTATTACTACACTCTTTTCATGCAATTCTTTGACGAGTCACACGGGCTGTTTTAAAAAAAACCATGCTCATCTCCTTAGGAATAATTAATGTAATTAAATAATATTTCAAAGTCGTAGATACCGTTACTTAAATATGCGTCTGTTTTATTTATAATTGCAGAGTAACTTTCCCTGACATCTAATACTGCCGATAACTCTGTCGCTTTTGACACGTTATCCTTTTATAATTCTATCCCTTTTGTGAAAAAGTTGTTGAGTTGTCATCCGCAGGCCTCCGGTCGCAGGCGAAAGTGTTTGATGGCGTGTGCTTTGTTTAATTAAATATAATAGGTTTTTAAACAAATTTATTGTTATGAAGTATAGATATTGTAATAGTCAGTTTGTTTTTCAACTCAGTACAAAATCTCTAGTCTAAATAGTGTAGATGTACTACTCTTTCATTAAATTACATTAATTTTTTCAAATGTTTTTTTCTATGCCGTTAATCTCTCAAAGTTGTGGGTTCGAACCTCAACTAGCTGATAGCTCCACTCAATATGTAATAGCTCGAATTCGGGAAATCTGAAGAAGGAAGTTACCTTAAGTAAGCCTATCCTGCAATGGGGGAAACTGCTTCAAGCTGCTTTGTATGGTATAATTTAATTTCACCTCCGCGCATGTTTTGCTTATATTGCCCTTATAACAAATGACTTCTCCCGACATTTTACAAGCAAAAAAATATTTAATATTGTTTTTATATTAATAATTTTCTAAACTGATTTATTCAATCAGGCACATAATCATAACCTTTAAAGGTCGTATTGCGAACATACTCGTAGAGGAACTTTATTTATAGAACTACACGAGCATAATTAACATCTGGATACTTAATAAACTCTACTAGTAAGTTATTATAACTAACGTTAATTGATACCTACTTATTTTATTATATTTTAAGTAATTTATGGTATTGTGATATAAATATGTGATACAAAATAAGTGATACAAAATATGTGATACAAAATAAGTGATACAAAATATGTGATACAAAATAAGTTTGGTGACGTCACTTATGGCAGGTATGTTCATCACAGTTTAAGGTTTTAGATGAGTCAAAGGTATTATTAGTTAGCAAAGAGAAAATATATAAGTATTCAATGCAGCTTGTATTCTTACTAGTGTTATACCACAAAAATTTATCTTGAGTATGGATTAAAACTTATAAGAAACAAATGTCATAGTTTAGTAAACATATCGACTAGTATTGCAGACGTGAGAATATTTTCTCCCCATAAATGATCTCTAATTTGAAAACAGAATTATTCAAGAAATAAATCAAACAAGCCGTACATTACTGTATGCCTTATATAATATGTATGAAAAAGCCCGCTCCCACGGGCGCGGCTGCGTGAAGGTATCCGCAGATTGCTGACCGCTCCGCTCCCGCTGCCTTGTTTTCTTACCAAATTGCTGTTTTCCTATTATTTACTACGCTTATCACAATATTTGTGTAATCCTTGCCGAGGATACTAAAATAGCAAAGTATCGAAATATTAATTCCGCAGTGGGCAAGTCTTCGCGTTAAGTTAACGCATGACAAAGAGCAAAAAACCCCGTTTGAACTATATTTTATTCAGAGACCATCAATATAATAAATACATTGAATAAAAGAACAAATATTTCGGTAATTCAAATACATATTTCTATGATGAGGAAATGTAAAACTTTTAATAGAATTCATTTAGAAATACGAGATCCTCGTACACTGTACACTGGCGAAGCCTTCCAAAATCTAATTTAGTATACAAACACACGAGAGGTAATTGAACTTAGAATTTTCTCATAGAAACTAGACCAGAACCCAAATTTGTATATTCATAACTTACATTATATGTACAACGGTAATAAGATGCTAAATGCAATAAAAAATTTAACAAATGATTTTGATCTCCATAGACATTCATATAATTGATACCACCATCATAGTCAACATACGACTACAGTGTCAGCTCAACGCAGTGTCTGATCGCCAATATACTTGTTAGGATAATTATAATTATGTTTAAGTTATTTTTTTTACTGCGATCTGATGTTCAGCTACAGCACAAAATGTTCCGAATTTGAGCAGAAAGTCTCTGTGCCGATCTATATGTCTATCCGCTAAGGGGAAAACGTGAAGCTAATTTTTATTATATATACTTCCAATTAAAGCCTACTTTTTCAAATAAAAACTAATATGCTCCACTATTGACACAATCTAACTAGAACGATATTTTCTGTTGAGATCTTCCCGCTTAGAGGTTAGCAGAAACGAGAGAAAGAGATTTCAAGAGATGTGCTAAATACACTAGATGGAAATTAGGAAGTTTGTAAAGGTTACCGATTTCTTTTCCTTATTTAACAAATTGAAAATGACAGTACATAGTACAGATAAAACAGCCACAAGAAATATAATCAATGAGATACGCAGCAGATGCTCTTTCCATTTGCGTTATTTGACAATAATTGTGGGATGACAATTAACTTTAACTGTTCCGATTTAAAGGTAGGTACCTTGCATTTATCGATTTTTGCGCTCTGTAATTTCATTTGAATGTCGAATTGACCGGAGTGGGGGCATCCATAACCTAACTCAACCTGCGCATCCACGCCACCCGCGCGGAAACGGTAACACGTTGCCGTGTAACAAACTTACGTGATCGTAAATAAGCAATATTGATAACTTCGTACTCAAATTACAAAGTGTTTCAAGGTATTTATCATTCCATAATAAGTTCTTTGATTTTCACGATTATTACACATTTTGAAATGAAACTATTTTAACCGGATTAATCGCGTATAATTTAGTTATTCGAAAATACATTTTTAGAACCCGACGTTTCGAACAATTTACAGTAGTCCGTGGTCACAGGTAGAGTCTACCATATTTTCGAATACCAAAATTATACGCGATTAATCCAGTTAAAATAGTTTCATTTCAAAAATTTATCATTCCACTCATCTGATAGAGAATAATTAAATGCAAAAGTTTTAACTATATTCCTCAGTCAGTATATGGAGAGATGATTTCAGTAACATTGGGATCCACGTAGAAGCCAACAGCGAGCGCGTCAATAACCCACCTCATTTGCAAAGAAAAAGCGTAAAAAACACTTACAGTGCAGCAATTTTAAAACAACTCACTGCAACATATTAAATTCACTCGGAAACGAATTTAAAATTCTTTTCCGTATCCACATTGCTCACATTTAAATATTTAACTTTAGTGTAATGGTAATGCGGGAGGTAAAAACAGCTCTATTCATGGACTTGTGTAAAAACATTAATGACACGAGTTTGCTTAAGTGATATTCATATAGGAATGCTTTTTGGTACGTCTCCATGTATTTGCACTGAACTCGAACGTGCTTACGTACTAATCTTCGTGGAATATAAACTCCTCATCTATTCGGACTGTTCAACCAGCTCTAAGAGTCCAAAAATCAATAACATAATATTGTAAACTAATTAGATATTTATAAAATTTTACAGTGGGACAGCCATTAATATATCGAGAACTAGTTTAGGCTTTAAGTTCTTTCTCGCACTCTGCCTCTGTAAATCGCGATTCGCGACGCATCCGCCGCCTGCACGGTGCACATGAACCACCTGCGACCTGCCTGTTTGTTACAATCGGATTTCAATTCGGCAATGTGTCCTAAATTATGAGTTTCGTGTTAATTACTTTGCATAATTAATGGATATTTCAATATTTATATACGTACCTACTACCTAATAAATATAAACTAAATAAAAAAGTTTAGTATAATATTTTACATATTCTCTTCATGATGTTCAAAAGAATTTTACCTGAAATCATTTCTGGGACGCGCTGATTTAAATGTTATAGGTAGCGTCGTGATTGGTGCAGATAAGGTTTAATTATTTTTTAAGAGCAACTTGTAAAACTAATTTCCAGGACAAAGATCTGAGCACAAAGGGAGTTATGGAATGTAATTCGCCGCGCGCTCTCAGTACACACAATTAGATTAGGCGGCTTTGCTTCAGATAAGATTCAGTTCATTCATTCGTCATCCGGCGACTTTCTGGTGCTGAAAAAGCTTAAAACAAATTGTAAGGAGTGTACGGATCTACATTGTATGCATTTACACGTTAGTTCTAAACAGTAATAAAAAATATAGAATCAAGTTCCAGTAAGTGCTTCAATTCATTTGCGCTGACTACAGAAGCGGGCTCAAGTCCCCCTGTAATCTTCCTCAATTTTGGCACAATTGAGTAGAGGAGTCTTAAACTAGGTAAAAGAAACAAATCTGAATTGGCGAAGAGTGGAGAGCAAAGTAAGCACTAAACTCTCTCTGTCTCTCCTTTTCTACACAACAGCATGCAGGAGATGTACAGTTCACAGATTATTTTTCTTTGCACACCAAATATTTTATATTTGCTTACTGAATTCCGGAATATAAATTGCAACACATTTTTTCTCGAAAAGTTTAAATCACGTGCTAAATTATAAAATTCTTTGGCTAAAGCATGTTTCAACTGCAACTTCCATTTTGAATTCAATTCCTTCATAGTCGCGAATTTCTTCCATTTATGTGCCTTCAGCATTACAATTCGCGAGAGCGACGCGTCTGGCATTTGAACAGTTCGTCTATGAGCCGCGACGACGTCACGCGTCGGTGTTGACTGCAATCTGAATGTTTCTCAAAAAAATAACTTATAAGTTAGGCAATAACCAAATTTTGAAGGAAAACTGGGTTAGAGAAATCACTATTATCGAAGGCTATTTATTATGTTGTCATGTTTCATATCAAATTATTGCCATTTGCTTGTAGTTTAAGGATCGAAGCGCGAATCTGGAGCTAAGATATTGAGCATATCGCTGTTCCGGAGACACCTCAAGACGGGAGCAAACTCAATAACTAAAGCGCTGTCGCACTCTAATTATTCCCGCGAGAGCTCGAGATAAATAACCGGCATCGCCTCCGCCGTATATTTGTATTAAAAATAACACAAAATACGATATTTCTCTGCCACGCTAATATACACTGAGAAAAATTATGCAAAAATGAACAGTAAATAAGACCCGCGCTTGAGTTAGCATCAGTACCAAAATAAATCGGGGAGTTTCTTTAAAGATTATATAGTATCATTTATAAAAGATGTTACTCAATATATTAATCATGAAAATATATTTGTGTACAAAGTAGTAGATTTATTTATTGTTATTAATAATACAATAGATATACTATATATTATTTAAATTTAAAGAACTACATACATATGAGTATATTATAATTGTAATTTGTAACAATAAATAGCAATAACTCGCCTAAACATCGCAGAGCCTCAGTTCTAAGTAACCATTTATATTGATAAAAAATTAAAAATATAAACAAAAGAATAATTAAAGTACATATATTTAAATATATAGAAAAAGATATCGTTTTTTTAACATTTTTATGTATTATTCAAACACTTAGTTACATGAAAAACATTTTTGTACACGTGTAGCTCAATTAAACGTATGATTGTGATTGAACGAGCGTTAGTATGGTTTCTAAGAAACGCAGGTTCAAATCCTGTAAAGCTCAATTTTTTTTAATGTAACACATCGCGTGGCTACGTTAGTTCGGACGCTCGTACATTTGCCAGCAACACGGCCACTTGCCTGAGCGCGGCGGCGGCTCTGGGAAAACATCGCCTCTCATCCATAACCAAGCACTCGCTTCTCAGCATTCAAATACACATTTATATAAATATTCAGAGTTTGACCTACTTACTTTATATCTGACAGATATATTAATTTGAAATGTCATCAGCACTCAATTTATATCAGACAAGCGCAGCGTTGGGTTCCGCCGTTCAAGACTTATTCATTTTATTAATGTATTTATTAGGGACAACTAATAAGATATATACTAATATAACGTATATTAAAATGTTTTACAATAACGTTCGTGCTGAGTGTTGTTCTAATAACAAGTTGTCACGCCATGCTTAAGCACCGATTCAACGTATAAATATTTGCTTTCATTAAACTTATGAATTACACACTAATTTATATAAAAATATAAACTACATTCTAATTACACATTTTTGTATCTACATATCGATAGGAAACACAAAACAATTGTAAATTATTCAAGGTGAAAACGAAATATAGTTAAAATATACAGTCTCAGAGAAACGCATAAAGGTCATGATCATAAAGGACATAAAGGTAAGGTTTGTTACAAGATAAGTGTATAAAACGAGGAAAAAATAAAATAATACCTAAAACTAAAAGAAATATGCGCTTGTAATTAATAAAAATATATTTAATTAATGCGTTGAGTTATAGATAACACTGACTGGCTGACGCCGAGAACTTCGTACCGCCTCTGGATTAAATAATGTGTCAAAATTCTATATAATTTTCTCTTCGAATTGATTGATGATCCATGTTGCTGATGAATGACATATTTGTTGTCAAATATATATTTATATTGCTATCATAAATTCTCTTAGAAAGGTAATAAATATTGATTTAGAGTTCAAATGACCGGACAAACTATTGAATAAATTATTATATATCGTCAAATTATGCGGCCTAATTTTACTTAGGCTAGGTCTTTTAATATTCCATACTCTAAGCTTTTTTCCTTGCTTAGTATTTAATTTCGTTGTTTAACAGGCACGCACAACTTATATGGAAAGATAAAATATTTTTTTTATTAGTTGTCACTTTTTTATTTAAGAACCAATGGAAATGAAATAAACACGAAATGTTGCTTACGACAATACAATAGTCAAAATTGCATTTAAATCGGTTACGGTATTTCTAAGGTTTTTTGGGTTCTATTGAGTTAATGAATACCTGATAATATATTTTTTTCATTTATCTAAATCATTTACCATGTACAGACAGCGTACCCTTAAAATATTATATCTCAACTGAACTAAACATATAGAAACCTCAAGTCAGTTCGCACTTTTGTATGTTGTTATAATCTATTCAGACCATTCACTTAAGACACGTCTTTCAAACTCGAACTCGTATTTTGTATGGAGCTCAAATTCCCTCATATAAATTAAAAGGTTGTCGCACATAACGTGACATGAAGCTGAATTAGAAACATCGCGCGTCAAGTCGCGAGGCGTCGCGAGGCGACACGCCGCCGAGGCTTTACATGACCAAAAAAATATTGCTCTATTTTATATAATATAAATAGGATAAAAAACCGCTATTTTGTTGTTTTTATTATAACTCCTAGGACTGTCGTCGCTCGACCGCACATGAGATGCTGAAAGTATGGCTTAACATTTATATTTCAAGGTAAAAATACGTTTATGGGTGATACAATTTATAAGGTGATTGCCTCATTGTGTTTTAAGATATTTATTCAATTATGTAATTTAAATATAAGCTATCTTAGAATAAATTACAATTTCACATTTTACGCTTTCCGCGCTTAGCTGCGGTGGCAGAGAGGTTTATTTTTACATAAATTCTACTTCGCAGAGCACATCTATGTAGGCAAATAATTATAAAATAATTTCTGGAACATTTATGTATTTATAAGAAAAATATGTATTTACTCTACCTAGGAATCAAATACGTTTTGTTATCACAGTAGTGTGTATATGCATTCTGATCCATCAAGTTATATATTTGTAGCTACAAGAAATAACATTTTCATCTGTTTGCTTCATCTATCAACATCTTCACTTGAACAGTGAAGTGAAGTTTCGCTAAAACATATTACCAGGAATATAGATTAAGCTAAAGTCAAGTAACAAAAAGTTTGGTTTGGTTAATAACCTTAGTAAGGAGGCTCTTATGTCAGACACAATAACTAAACTTATATTTTCAACACAAATTCAAACCATATTACACAATATCTGATTATTGATAAATTAAAAAAAAATCATTTCTATGGTAGCGCAAAAGGCTGAGCAACAAAATATTATAAATATGAATGAAATCAGACAGCTATTTCGCTAAAACAACGCTCCACAAGTTTTATTATATTTGAATACAAATTTTGATAGTCTGTAAGGCGGGACGGCGACGGCGCAGAGAGTGCTACACGGTAAGCGAAGTCCTGTTTGCGAGCGCGACGCAAAATCTCAAAGTGTGCAATTTAATAACGTTTTGTGAAATACTAATTTGTGCTTAAGCTTGAGAAACTTTATTTTATAGACAATATTTAATTTAAGCAGATATTGTTCACCGATCAGCTCTAACGAGAATAATATTGCAAGCCAACAAATAGTCAGTCAGTCAATCAGTGTACCTTGATGTAATGGGCATGAGTTGTGCATAGAAATATCTCTAATATGAGTAGAGTGACCGTCGAAACACAAATATTTTAAATAACTTGGAACGTACAACCTCCATGTGAGCGCCGACCGACCGCTCCACTATATCATTAATGCGGGAGATGCGTAGAAATAAAAAGGCAACATTTAATAATAGCATAATGAAAGTAATAATTTGTTTCAAATGTTCTACTTACGTAACCACGAACTGTAACCGCTATATTAAGAGGTCTGAAGTATTGAGATATAACCTATTTGGCAGAGCTTTCAGGTCACGATACTGATATTCAAATTTCAGTTTGACCTAAATTATAAATTTCTTTTTAATATATTTTATAAGAAACATACTGCTAGGTTTTATTATAAGCTATGCATATATGATATGGATTTCACCGATAAAATAATAATATTGGTATACCATTTTAATTAAAAAAAAAGATTATTAATAACAAAAAGTGTTCAGATAACTTAACTTGAGGAAAATATTTATACGATAAATTGAATAGATTGTAAGAACCACTGAGTCATATTCCACGCGAGACACTCCTGTGTCGTCAGTATGTACCACAGCGCTCGCGGGCACACGTCCCCGGTGCACCGAATTGCTGGAAAATATTTTTTACACACGCAACATGCAACCTTACGCCTTTGAATTAAAGAATATTTTCTAGAGTTCGCACACGAAAGGGTATGAGTGATTGGCTCGGAGGCAATAGATACGTCACGCTCTCAGATATCTCACGTAATTCATTTAAGTTGGCTGCTCTCCTATCTGTGCCATGCGAGCCAACATGCACCAAATAGCTGAGCGGTGCCGCATTTTGTACAAATGGACAATTTAGATTCGTTACCGACCATTCAATGAATATTAGTCCGTCGCGGCCCACTTGTTATTATTTAGTTTCCTATTTCGCTCAATTTAGTTTGAAAGCTGTGTTATATCATTTAGCTTTTCAATTACCATATTATATTGATGGCAGAGATTTTCTTTTGTTACAGTATACGTATTCTGAAATCTAAGGCCAATGGGCCAATAAATTATGAGCTGATAAGAGGACCACCAACCTCAACAAGAAATGCCGAAGTTGTTTCCTTGATAACTTTTCTGTCGCCAATAGACATATCTTTTCTCTTAAACAGTTCTATATTCCAAGTACTTCGATTTACTGCAAGACTTCATATACTGCGTTAGATGAAATTTAGTATTATACTACTTGATCACAAGTATTGCTCATTATACATTCTTCGAAGAAGTAGAAATTAGCTCTTATCGTACCTGCAGTATCTCCCCGAGGACCGCGTTGTGCTGAGGCATGTGTCCGAAGCCGCTCGGAAGCCCGAGGCTTACGTCGTAGCTGAATCTCTTCACTATGCAAATTTCTTTGTGCCGTGTTTTGTTCGCTGTTTAGCATTTCAATGCCACCGTTCCTCTCCAATTATGTTAATTAATTACTTTTGATTACTGCTAATTGGATAAATTGAAGCGGTTATATTTACGATAAATATTTACGGTACTGTGCCTGGCCTTTGAATCTCTCGCTTTAATTATAATTTATGAATCGTAACCGTCTATATTCGAAACAAATATTTTATGGTTCCAGAGCAATTAGGCCCATTTGTTAGAATTCTAATTAAAGCGCAGTAAACGTACGGATTACGGTAAGGTTTTGACCTTACTTGCGAGCCTTTGGCTTTGTCTCTGTCTAAACCCGCGCGGGACACGCGGGACTCGAACACCACTTACGTCCTCACGTACTCGCGTGAGCTGATAAATGGGTTCGCAGGTAATAAGCATCTGCAGTAATTACCGGAGGCTGGATGTAGATGGAGATGGGTGTCGTCGTTGAGTGTACTTACAGCTTGACATGTTAATCCTAAGTCGCAGCTGTTCTAAAGACGCCTCGATTACTCGCACCGGTTTCGTCGTGATCACTGCCACATGCGACCTCTCTCGCGGCGCTACTATACCGTCTCTAGACACAGATGTCAAAATAAAGCGCAGTTTAAGCTGCAACGAGCCGTAAGCGTCATATATTGTATATTGTTTGCATATTGCTAGCACATTGTTCATGTCAGTTAGTCGCAGAGAGCTCGACAGCTGGGACGTTAGAAGACACACATTGTGGCGATTAAGCGTTATTGTTAGCAGCTGCATGGTCCTTGACCTCTATCTTATTGTTTTCTGTTAACAAAGCGCTCTACAAGGCCAACTAACGAGATCACTTGGGCTGTACTGCCGAGAATAACTGTAGCGGCTACTCGTCGCTAGTATTTGAATAAATTTAGTAAAACTGTTTACGACGAATATACACATATTCCGTAAATAACATATATTTTGTAAAACGTATTTAATTAAGTGTTGTTGGAACGCACGCAAATTGGAAGGTATTAGCAGTCAGACGTGATAACTAAAGAACTAACTGCGTACGAGCAGCAACTATAGAAACAATTAAGCAGTAAATGTGATCGAGCGTGTCCGTGACTCACAGTGACACGCGTTACCGCGTGATACGTATATTACAAGAGAGGACGTCCGCGTGGACTGTCATGTAACGTCAGGGCTTAGCTGTCGCTTGTCAGTCTCTTGTCATTAGCGTGTCTTGTATATCCATCACGTATCGACATTCCTAAAAATAATAAGATTTCATAACGCGAATTTGTTTCATTTCATAATGTAAATGTGTGTATGTAAAGTAATTGGAAATTTTGTGCATATTATGTGTGTCTTTTCTTCAAAAGCACTTGCAAATAAAGCTTCGTGAAAATCATATTCACTTCATTTAAAAATATCATGGGCGTTCATTATGATGGTCTCAAAAAATACAACCCTTACGAATAAATAAATCCGAATTTAACATTTCCACGCTCTCATCCAAAATGTATAACAAAAAATATTGCGCTGTAAAAGTAACGCGTCATAATAATGTCAAGAATGAACAGCAATCTATGCGATCTGACAAGTTAACAAGTGAAATCACCACCGGGGCCAAAGCGAACAAAGTGCGGAACGGCAGCGGGACGCGGTACGTGTTGAGGCCGGGGGGTAGGGGGACGAGGGGGAGAGGTCGTCACTCGTAAATTTAACACTCAGTTTGATTCGATTGCGTCGAATGTTACGACTTATCGCTATAAAATCAGCAAACGAAGCTTATTCCGGCCCCATTGCTTGTTCTCACGTATATCTCTGAACAATTTTCCGGATCGAATCGGTAACATGGACGCCGCGAGCTTACATGAACTGTATGTTATTTATAGAAGCAATAAAAAAGTTGTAGAACTAAACAAAGAATAAAACAGTTCAATATTAAAAGTTTTTTAAAGACTATAATAAATAAGAGGAAAAGGTTACAAATATTTTTTTAAGTATATTTATTTTGTTTCTTTTTTTTGTAGTCAACGCCACGGCCGGAGAGTTAGCGACAGTTTAAAATATAGATATCTTATGTGAACATCACATATAAGATAGGTACCATTTACTTTACGGATACGGTACTAATTAAAATGTTATATTCCACAAATTTATTTCAATAATTAATCAAAATAGAAATATTACAACGAAAACTAAAGTTACAGACGCATTTAAAAAAAAAGGTAAACTCCAATCGTCCAATCAACAAATAGAGTGCCAGTAACAAGTGACGTGATTAACCTAGCGCCATATTAATTTCGTACAAATACTAGTTTCGCAAGTGTAGCAACTCCAATCATTCCTCTCCACTTTAAAACTTTGTAAAATATTCTGTTTATTTTTTCAATCAATTAAACCTCTATATGAATGATGATATAAGTAACAAACTGATGACTTAATTAATTATATATATGACGATATAATATATAATGATATATTATATAAATATAACCTTTAAACTAGGTCTTCTTTAGCTATTCAAGCAAACCGTATTTCTTCATATTCTTTAAAGTATTGACGCGACGCGCTGCGCGGTTTTCTCATTATATGACCATGTATACTAGAAGTCATCAGCTTTGTAAGAACATATCAAAAAGTGTTGTCGAAGTGCGGATGTCACTTGCTAATAAATCACTGCTTATCCTCGAGTAAGTGTACCCAATATAATGCGGGATATTTCAATTCCAGCTATTAAAGCTCAATATATCAGTATAGAAGTCCCGCGCTGGCGGAGTGAAGGCGTGATAACTTTCTCAGCGGCGACGCACCGATAATCCCCACAACAATTACTGAGGGACGCGCTAAGCTCGGGATTTGGTTTCGGAAACTTTTTCATAACAAATTGTCTCACAGCGCAATTAGTACTGACTGTCGTGTTATAATTCGTCTACAGATGAGCTACTAAGCGACACTTCTTCACTTCTATTATTCATAAGAAAAAGATGATATGATCTGGGAATAGCAAATTTTTAAGACATTAATGACTCTTCATTATTACTTTGGATTATTTTCATTTACAATGCAAAGTACAAAATTATTTATATGCAATTAAAGTATTCCCGTTGGGTCTGTCAGTCACATTTAACAATAAATATTGCCTTTTTTATTTCATCGACGTATTATTCAAAATAAACATATATATTACATTGCAATTCTCGTAACGCTCGACGTCGGACGGGCTGGCGGGCGGCGTGGGGCGGCTTGGGGCGGCGCGCTGACTGATCGCGGGCGCGGACACGCTCCGATTGTTTTAGAAAACTACTCTAATGAATAACTTTCAATGGCAATGCAATTCAATGCTCTTTTATTTGTTACAGGTGAGTTTGCAGTCAGGGGTGGAGCCACGCTGCGCTTTTAAATCTATTCGCGTGTAATGTGAGTCGAATTTAAATAAAAGTAACCGGGGCTTTATTGATTAGGAGAAAAAACCTTCATTGTATGTGTAATACATGCATGTAAATACATTGCAATGATACGACACCCGTATGTAACGTCAAAATAAATAGTGTAATGGTATATATTTATATATATATAATAATATATATAAGTAATTCTATAAGGTTCAAGATGAAGGCATAAAACTGGTTTTATATTATATAACAATTCGTAAACGCTTTTAAACAATTTTGTATCGATACAGACGCAATAAAGGAATATTTGCACCTATTGCTTACAGTCGGATGTAAGTTGCTCCTTATTCTGTAAGTAACGTCGTATTTTAAAGTCTTAATGTAAAAGGATCACAAGGCTCGGCAAAAAAGGAGTTACTATTGTATTAAAAATAGTATCAAAGTCTTGATGTAACTACAAACACTGATTTGATTCATTCAAAAATATAAGAACCATAATTCTTCTTTTTAAATATAAACATATTACGTTAGTTAAGTGTGACAGTGCAATAAATTTAATATACCGAGTTAATATTACTCTGTATCAGTGGAGATAAAGTTTTAGACGTATATTATGCACTCGTATACAATCAGCCGTAGCAGTACCTACACTGTGCTCTGCGTTCAGTAATTCAACTGCAAGAGGCAAGCGCTGAGGACATCCCGTTTAAATCAGCGCAAGAGAGGAGTTAATCGAGACGGAGCTAATTACATTACAGAAAATTTTACATCGAAAGTAGCTCCAGCAGTTTAAAGGATCCAAACTGGTGCTTCCTCGTAATATATACATACATACGAGTATGTAAAGTTGTCATGGTTAATATCTTTGCTTGTGTAAACATACGTCACTGTATACTTTATTTTTTAGAATTTCACAAATTCATAGTAGAATAAGACTAAATTGTAGGATTTTATGATAAATTACCTAGTTTACCTAGTGTGGGGTGGCGTACTTTCAGGACACTCTGATCTCCATTTTTCCAAGATATATTATTTGTTGAGTGACGGAACATAGTGCCGCGGTTTAGTCTTATAAGATCGGAAAAATTCAAATATTTTTAATATTCTGTTTTGTGTGAGAGATATAACCCAAAACCACGGCGTTAAATTACTTTTATAAGACTAATAATTCAACATGTAACTCGATTTTAAGCGGTAAATCGATCTTGAATCGGTCAAGGTTCTCCTTGAGTACACAGCTTCGTCGAAAAAAGTGAGAATACAATATACCAATATACTGACAAGGACAGTGATATTATAAATCCACAGCGGATTTATACAATCTGTATTTACATTATTTTGTTGCTTTCTTTTCTTATTCTTGCGGAATTGATAATGCGTAGGCTGCGGAGTAAAAAGACGCGCGCGTCGCTGCTGACGATGGGCAACTGACGCGGTCACTCGTCTCTTGTAACGAGCTCTCCACAGTAGAGCCTCCTTTGTGCTTTATTATTTCAAGTTGAGCTTTTTTAAATAAAATTTAGCGTTTAAATATTTTCCTCGGAACATTTTACGCGGTAGTGCTTTTAGCGGGTGGATAGTGGCGAGTGCTCATTACATCGCCGCGAAATGGAGTTTCCATTATATCAAATGATTAATTACGAGTATTGCTTTTCGCTTACAAGGACCGATCCTTCATTCAGTTCCGATGTTATCATTCTTCACGCATACATCATTACCAGTTACACCGGTCTGTATATTTTTATTCAATGTAAAAATTATTACAATTATCTAAGTGATTTATTTCGTTTAAATTTAAAAAGATTAAAAATAAATAAAGGCAGTAGCTGCTATATATAGAGATGCACATTCAAAACCACAAAGCGTAGTACTTGCAGTGTGGACGCCAGCAGACCCGACGCGACGCCACAAGTTATCGAGAAGAGGCGAGCGGGCTTGCGGGGCAGTCAATGTCTTCTTTACCGCGCCACAAATAAAGATGTTTTCAATTGTAATCTCTTTTTGCGATATTATTTCTGTTTTCCTAATACCTGTCCTATAATTGCCTAATTATAAGACTTACTCAAATAATTATAATATTGATATTTACTGAAATAAAAATAAACAAACAAACGAAAGTAAAAACTAAATTTACCAAATATATTTCTGGGAGAAAACAATACAGATAAGGAAATACAATATAAAGCAATACAAGCGCTACACCAATAACTGCACTGGAAGTGCTCCACAGTCTAACGGGGCACCGGTCGCCGGTCACCGGTCGGGGACTGCTGGAGTTGACTATGTACTGTCGAGTGTGAGGATGTACATATAAAGAGTGTGAAGTGCATTCGCCGATGTTCCGATGTTCTGCACCTGAGCTTGTTCCCGCGCTCTCCACTTAAATAACAAGTTACATATTTACTGTGCAATTTATGATTTCAACACGATACAATCTACTTCTACGTACGTGATTTTTCAATACATTTTCTAAAGAATACAGAATTAGAAATGAAAAAGAGTAATAATCTGAAGAGTCTAGATTTTGGTGCAATATTTTTGGAACATGAGTAAGATATACATTATTTGATAACACAAACAATAACTTAAAACATTATTAGATTCTAACTACTTAGTGTAATATAATGATTAAAATAAAGGTATTTAAAAAATATATCTGCATTTATATGTAACGTGTTATGATGAAAATTCTAACACCTATGTCTAGCTGGAGAGCGGACTGTAAACTGACTATCAGACTAAAAGTTTATAAAAACTGTAAGCTCACTAGCGGCAAGAGAAAGAAATATAATAAAAGATGATAAATAGTGCCGTTAAGCAACACCAGAAGGCAATCAGCGCTGTTACCGCCTCATGAAAATGTATACCAAATTGTTCAGAACTCTCGACGTAATCAAATACACGGCGACGAAGCGGCGCTCCAAGAGGCGAGTGGCGAGCTTTGTTACACTAATTTAGTTAGTGACTTTAAACCTGCCGCGCCGTTGTTTAAACATTGACATTTTACACAACTCGTGTTCTTTACAGCTAAAGTATTGCTCGTTTGTTAGTTCTCTGGTGCTTCTGTTGCGAGAGGATTTTAAAAGTGACCAGACTGAACCCTAAGTACCCAGTTTGTTTGGTCCTGTTGGTTTCATTATATAATCCTTCATCAAATCCACATTATAATCTACATATATATAGACTATACCTTCTGAAGCGTTGATAGAGTACTTTAAGATTGTACTAACAAATTAAGCCACACTCTGCTTCCTCAGTGGTCATAATTACTGGCATTCATTACATTTCTATTTGGCTTTGCATCTCAAAGCCATGTCTCCGGATGTTAGATTAACAGCTGCCACTATGTAGATTACAGCTATTACACTTTGTATTGTAAACCCAGCTTTTCCCTTTTGAAGATGGAGAATGCGTAAAAGCAGGTCAGTTTTGATTCAATTTTATTTTCATAGCTTTCAATAGAACAGAACTAATAGTCACTCCTATTAGGTAGCTACGTGACCCTCGCAACGAGGTCTGATTATGATTTCGAAAATATTGGGTACGTGTCTTATTATTGATTGATATTATAATATGAGTAGCATAAATTCATCTAAACAAAAAGTCCGGTGATAAAAATAAAACGCAATTTTTCCACAATATTATTCTTAACTTAACATACATGCGGTTTATTACAGAAACATATTAAGAGGGGGACGTCCCCCCTCTCCCTTCCCATTGCTCCCTCGTGAAACCCGCCACACCTTGGCGCTTTGTTTAGGATAATTATAACTGACACTTTAAAATTGTCCTCAGTTGGAAGTTTTCACTAATGAGACTAGATCTCGGTAATTATTTGTTTTTATATGTGAGAGCTTTACAGAAGTGCGGCTATTTTCTTTTTTATCTTACTATGGGTGACTTTATTAACGTGTTCATCATAATATAAATAGTATTATATAGACAGTACAAGAATGGCAGTATGGCAATATGGCAATGACAGTACAAGCTGCCTTGATGCGATTCACTCTCTAGTCATATTCTTAGTTTTAAATTTGAGTGACTTCTATTTATACAGTAAACTGTAGTTTTAACAAATCACAGGTATTAATTGAAACTAACATATCATTTTGAAAAATATTGCAAATGAAAAATCTCGCAGAATATAATCATATTGAACTTAAACAATTATATGTATTACTTCAGTTTTAGAACAATATCTCAAGTTGCAGTCAGTAGCCACGCAGTTTTCAGTTGAAATTACAGGAAATTTCGTATTTGCAGTTGAAGGTTCATATACTAATCAAATTAATATTTCTATCTATACAATTTATATTGGCTCAGCTGATAGAACAAAACGCAGTTTTCAAAAATAGTACCTACTAAAATTTAAGGAAAGCAGATAACTAGCAAATTGCTCTATTGGGAGATCGTTCAACTGTAGTGATATAAGTTACTGTAGCACCTTATGTGCTATATATATAACTGAAAAATATATTATAGAATAATACCCACTTCCTTAATTTCCCATTGTGTATTTCATATAAGTATACTCGTTGTATTACATGATGGAACGCCAATCCTATTATCACGTACAATTCGATGTCCCAAGATTACATAACACAAAATCTGTTCATAAAAATAAAAACCAACATGACGTTAGTATAATATGTGCGATGACGGCTTACTTTTATGACGAATCATCGCGCTCTCCAGCGCCATAAACGGTTTCCTCGAGCGGTCCGACCGAGGCGGGTCGCGCTAACACGTACAAATAAATATACGGTCCAATTTTTCTATTTTATCACAAAAGATGGTTTATGAAAGACATTCAGTTCCGACGGAGACAGTTATCGAAGATTCTCGTATTGCGGACTTTAAAAATAGCTAATATCAATTGAACGAATGGGTGGGAGTGACAGCGCCTGATCGATCAGCGGCACACCGCGGCGCGGCGTCGCTGGACTTACTACCTACCCCGGCACCTACTATTTATATCTGCCGCGTAGTAGAATAAATATATTTTGAGAAATTATAAACAAGAAATCAAGGTATAAGAACCGATGAAATTAAATCTCTCGTCTCTCTCTCTCGTCTAATAAAACTGTAAGGCTCCGACGACAAGTATACATAGTATGTAAAGGATAATATAAGCGAATCGACCTTGTCACATCAACATAGTTTCTTCGCAGTACAATATTTGGCCCAATTCTTCTGCGGGCCCCACTAACTTACTTCCTTCCGGCGCTTTGTTCCTTTTCAGTCGCATTCGATATTTATACGCCAACATTAAGTTTGCTTAGTGCAGTATTTTTCGCATCAAGTCGGTATCAAGGGCAGGGCGGTCGGTCAAATAAGAATAAATTAGGTTTTTATCGCGTCCGGTAACACGACCCTCCTCCCACTCCCAACCCGCCGGATGTCGGTGATAGATTGAAAATTAGGGCTCCCTCAGGCTCCTCAATGTTTATATTCCCCGTGTCGATCACATGCTAATATTCGTAGCGCTTTTCCGCAATCAAATTATCCAAATCTTTGCATACTATAAGGAAGATAACATCAAACACATTCATATTTCGCGTCCTTAGACTCAGTTATCGACGAAATTAAGGACGGCGAATACTGGATCCTCGTTTTTATTTCTTGACATTTGTAATAATTTCGAGGGTACTGTAGGGGGTACCCAATTTACTACCGAATATTTTGAATTATTTACTTTGTATACGTTTTACTTTTATATTTGTGGCCACGAACATAATGTACTACGAAAATAAGCAGTCATTTCATTTAATTGATATTCGGTAGTATATCTTTTTCAACGTTAACATCTGAAATGAGTCTATAACACTTATACTATATTTGGTTGACATAATATTATAAAAGTCTAATAATAGTATTTAGTGTCTCTATAATTATATAGCTTGTATTAGGCCATCGTGGCGCAATGGGACAGCGTCTGACTATAAAAGAGATTGGTTTTGTATTCGGTTCCCACTCGGAGCAATGATTATATTATGTACTTTCATTTCTCTGCTCTGGTACCTAAGACAAAACTCGGCGTTAAGTTCCGCCACTCATTACGCAATGTCCCTATGGAAAGTGGAGAACGGAATGATTTGACACTAGGTTCGCTTGGACTACCCTGCTATATAGGAAAAAGCGTGACGCTGAAAAAGAAAACATATGTAACAGTAACAAGCTGTAAATGAACGTTATCGTCTACGAGTGTCAACGCAGTCCGCTACTAGTATTCACTGAAACTGTTCACAGAACATTATGCCGGATGTATGATACTTGACACTTTGTTAAACATTGAATAAATTATGATGTGCAGAGATTGTTTAATACATAGGCGTTGGTACTGATTCATATAAAACTGCTCCAACGTAACACGGCTGCTTATATTTTTAACATCCCTACTTACCTCCCACTATTAGAGAATAGGGAAATAGGTAGGGTGAACCCAGTGTTAATGCACTAGTCTCGCCACTCATATTACAGTCGATATATAATAGGTAGAGTCGTGCTTTGTCTAAGCACTGTAAGCTAAACCCACGACCATAAAGTGTAAAACCAGCGACTCACCAACTGCAATAAAATTGTATTTCCTGTGTTTATACGAATTTGCATGTAAAAAAAATGTGGTATATTTTGCAGAAGATTGAAGCCAGGAGAAAACAAAATAGCCATTGAGGTCATTAAGGCAACAAATGAAATGGCGTGGATACATTACACACCATCTGTTTGCAAATCTGGGGCACTGGCGGACGTCCAAAGGACCAGCTCCGTCCTACTTTGCCGTAATATCGACGCGAAACAGGGTCAAATAAATACAGTATACTATAATAAATAACTATAAACCGTATTTATGGAAATATAAATTAATTATACAGTTTTCTATTTAAGAAAATAAAACTCTGATCATATATCCTCCAAAAGAACAATTTAGTGAAATAAATTATATATTTAACAATGAAATATGCAAATATGCCCTAGTAAGACTGACAGGCAATGGTATATTTATTCGACATTTAAAGTTGTCATGATTGAGTTGGTAATACGGGATAGCGCAGCATGATAGCTGAGCTGCATGTAATAAATTTCAGGTAAGAAAGAGAGTGGACTGGATTTAAATAGAACGTATCTAAATCAAGTTCGTAAATAGCAGAACGTATGAAAGTGGCGTCACGTGACCGTATATGTACAGTGTTGTTCTTATTAACAATATCCATGTAAACGAGCACGACGCTTACCGACCTGATGTGCAGCAGAGTGAATATATATATTTTCCATTAATCTTACCCGATATTCTGAATAATATATATTTCAAACATCTCAGATGTTTTGCATCAAAAATATTATGAAACTGTACAGTACTTAAAATAGATCCAAACCTTATGCAAGCTTAAGAATGGCATAATTAATGTATTTTCTGTTTGAT
Source organism: Podotricha telesiphe (assembly GCA_038994665.1). Taxonomy (NCBI): domain Eukaryota; kingdom Metazoa; phylum Arthropoda; class Insecta; order Lepidoptera; family Nymphalidae; genus Podotricha; species Podotricha telesiphe. The sequence continues at coordinate 26,505 of JAOYRR010000500.1, read as the reverse complement.
AAACTTAATACTTTAAAGGATTTTGTATTACAATGTTAATAATAGTTCACATAACAACAAAAGGTTACGCAGATACAACCAAATAGAATATATGTTGGTGCTCCTTGTAAAAACCTACGGAACAAGACATTTCCATAATCAAGATATATCCAAAACAAAACGATTTCACTCTGAATATTGCGTCACAGCGCTCGGGACATAATTAAGAAGTGTCTGGTCCCGAGCGAGCGACTGCAACTGCGACACTGTAGTGTAGTGTACATACATGCACGTCAATTAATTTAGAGTCCACGCCAATTAGTCCAGTTATTTGAGGTTTGGCGCCGCCCCACAAACGCAGGCTCTCATCCGCAAGACCGTGCAGCGCATGACATGCAGCGTGAAGCGTGCAAGGTGCATGTATTGTAGCAGGAAGCATGCAGCGTGCGCGCAGTACACCACCAGTACCAATAAATGAGCGCTGGCTTAACAATTAATTGGATTACATTTTAATTAGCTGCCGCATCGATCTTAAAATATGACCATGCACTCCACTGAGCACTCCACGGCACTATTGATTTGTTTAACATCAGCCGTATTTCTTCCGTAGCCAAATAGTACGATCTATTTATCCTTTCCAGTAAAATAACCTTTCATTTGAGCTTCGTTGTTCTTAACCTAATTCTGCTTACTTGCTTTGAACTCGTCGGACGGCCGCACCGGGTTCCGAACCCAATGTCTATTTTTATTTATAATAGTATAACGTAGTTCTGTCGACGTGAGATTGAATTAGCGGTCAAGCAGTGAGCTTTCGTAAAGTTAACCTCGCTTTGAAAGTCAGTCCGACGTAGCCGCGCCTCCTCGCGCCCTCTCCGCTGCTACGAAACCTATAAATTACGTAGATTCAGCGCTCTTTAATACGGACAGCTCCTCTTAAATCTTTTTCACAGTTTCATTCTACTCGCGAACAATAGCTTGAGGTTAGCCAGCCGTCTTCGAAAGGTTAATATTCCCATATAATTTATTATTTGGTTTGTGTTTAGTTGTTATATAGATTTGAAATATAGTTTTCCATTCAACAATTGATATGAATATGTAAATTTTAGCGCATGGGCAAGATTAGTAAAAAATAAACATTTTGTATAGTACATCAGTAATAATAAGTTACTTACTAATTCTACCAGTGACACGTCTTGTCACGTCAAACGTCGGAACGTGAATGCCATTTTCCATAGAATCTAGAATATATAGATCCTTCCAAATATGAATAGCTTATAACTGATATTTGAAGGTGCAATATTTCGGAAAATTTACTTATTGACGGCTACGTGATCGCCAGGAAATGGATTTGTTTTTATTTTATTAATCACTAGCGACCCGCTTGCAGCTTCGCGTCTATCTATTGCTGTATTAAATTTTCGGCGGCATTTTAATAAAACAATGGAATACCTAAAAAAAACAGAAACGTCATATGACCATAGGCTACTGCAGACTTAGAGACAACAAAATTGCCACTATAAAGAAGTTCATTATAATTTTGGGTCAGTTTTAATGCCAACATGTAGTAAATGGAAGTAATCCATGCTAATGTTATAAATGCGAAAGTAACTCTGTCCGTCTGTCTGTCGGTGACGTCATCACGGCCAAACCACTGAACTGATTCGGTTACAGATGTTAATGTGATTATTTAGTATTTGTTATTAAGAATTTAATAAAAATTCAGTAGTTGTAGTATGTACTAGGGTAGTAGATATAATTAATATTGAGATATGCTTTTAATAGTTTGAATTTATATTAAGTTTTATAAAATGCCCGGTTATCGTAAGCATAATTTAATAAAAGAGTTCGAGATGTGCAAGTAGCTCGGCTCCAAGAATGTCGAACTCAAGATGCACAGCGTTACACATCTCATATAAATTCAGTTTCAAAATAGTTACGTAATTGCATTAGCCAACATTTCAAAACTCCGCGGACGAGGCTCGCTCGGCAAAAGGAACCTAGTGACACTCCGTTCTCAGCGTTCCACACGAAAGACAAATATAATCATTCTCTGAAGTGGTAATTGAACCCATAACCATCGCGTTCACTGTACCACGATGACCAAAGTTCAATAATATACTTTTACTAATGAAGCGTTTACTTATTTCTTATAATTAAGCTAGACTCAGATTCTTCTTCAGTTACACCGGATCTTTAATTACTATATTGTTGACATAGAGAGTACACTTCACACTGAACAAATTGTATTAAGGCGGCTTTTACTTATTCCTTATAGTTTAGCTAGTCCATTATGGTTCTATATCAAATGATCCACTCTTCAAAAAAAATTATTCCCTAAAAATACTAACTAAAAAGTTAGTAATACTAAAAAGTACTAAACAGACAGACAAAATTACAAAAAATTAAATACACTGTTTTTGTTTCCCAAATTTGCAATTGTTTTTTCGTAAATATATTCAATGTATACAACTAACCTAACTGCCTTATTAAAGTATAGATATAGTAGATATTCGAAAAAAATATCTGTTCGTTCAATTCAATTGGCTGCAACACTTAAAAGTAAAAGCTTAGAAAGGCGTTTCTAACCACAGCGAGCGGTACAAGTCGTTAGTTCAGAGCAAGCAGACGGCATCCTCGTAAAGTGTGGCAGTAAAGAAGCCGCACTACGTCGTCTGGCCGCGGCTCTACTTGTAATTAATTAAAACGACCTTGCCGCCACGACTGTACTTAAACCGTTCCGTTATTGGTCAACTCCCGAACTGCAGCAAATCTTACACGGAAATTAACAATCATCGGCACGCCACAGTCGGTAGAGTAGCTCTGTAGCGCCACGCCGTGTGATTCTCTATGCACCCGAGAGATATTAAAACTTGGAAAAGGAATATGTCGGTTGGGATAATCCGTCGCTTTCTATGCGAGAACATTTTCATAAGCTTCGTCTGCCTTGTTAGGTATATATATGTAGGTGTATCAATGTATGTACTTTTGTATGTGTGTGAGTGTGTGTTTGTGTTTTATGTACTGCTATTTAAATACAAGTTCATCGGAAATCAGCCTGACGGTTCATTGTTTTTGTCGGTGTTGTATTCAATTTCCATCATATTGGTTTATTTCATACAATAAACATGTAGGTTTCCACCCGAATGCTCCTGTAATGGATTTTAAATGAAAGGAAAATTTACAAAGTGATAAAAACATTGCTACGATTCCGTGTATAATATTATCAAACAGCGCAGCTGTAACGTGTTTGCTTAATTGACACAGTGAGTTATGAGTATGACATTAGCGTATAGTCCCTATAAAATACATTTAATCACTTCTACTAGATATTCTTGAAGGCTCGCGTACCGCGTCGTCCTTTCGTCCTTAGTGTATAAGTAAGTACACTGTCGCCGCGACGCCGTGCCGCGCTGCTACAGCTTCACGATTTAATTATTATTGACTAACTTTTATTTATATATATCTCAATATGTACAAAATGATTATATATATAACTTTTATTTATATATATAATCATTTTGTACATATTGAGAACTGGCCGACAATAACACAAATGTAGACAGCTATAATGCATGGCATGTCACAGTGTTCTTGTAAATATTGCGAGTCAGTGTCATACGGACGGAAGGTATATGTATTTATATAAAAATTTCACAATTAAAGAAAATATTAAAATCATATTATTCTATCCGACCATACTATACTAATTATAATATGTGGAATTAAATCCTGTTAATGTTCACTCGCACTCACAGTTTTAAGGTCCTATCCTAATGTCCTGTCCATTCTAAGCTTCCGGTAGGACTGACAATACTGACATTCTTATGTTAATTATCCTATTCAATGATTCGAATGTGCTTCTAGTAAGTAACCTATTTAAATTAAGTTAAATAGAATTTAGATTTTTTATATTTCCTCTTGACGTTTCAGTGCTGTCGTGCGGCGAGACGGGCGCAGGCGGCGGCGGGTCGCGCGCGCGCCGCTATGTGGGACTCTACACGGGGCCGTACTTCGACTCCTCAGCACCCAATAACATCACCGCTCAGCTTGGGACACACGCCTACCTACCCTGCAAGGTACCAATGACATATTTAATATGTTTTAAATAGTTTATACCGATTATTCTAAAATATCAGATAGAGTTATGTGCACGAACAAAAATTTGTACTTAGATATAAAACGTATTGGATTTCAGGTGCGACAGTTGAGTAACAAGTCCGTGTCGTGGATCAGGCGACGAGATGCGCACATCCTTACAGTTGACCGGTTCACGTTCATCGCGGACGAGCGCTTTCAGGCGTTCCTGGTGGAAGCTACCGACACGTGGACCCTGCAGGTTACCACTACGGACTCGAACATATTTATGGTACAGTTATTACTGTGTGTCATGATATGTCATATCACCAATTTATAACTTTCAGGTGAAATACGTGCAGGCGCGAGACGCCGGCGTGTACGAGTGTCAAGTCGGCACTGAGCCTAAGATGAGCCACTTTGTCCAACTTAATGTTGTCGGTAAGCATATGATATACCTACTAATTGCATCTTATCATTCTGTCATTGATATTATACATATATACAAATACAGAACAAATATTGAAGTTAACTTCTATAATACATTTTAAAGAAAATTATTAAAAGTGCCATTTGTATACTTACACCATAAACACGATTGATGTTTGGATTGGGACTTGCAATTTTAACGATTGTAATAGTTTAGCAAAGCTATTATTATGCTTTGATAATATACTCGTATAAGATTTCCTGAATCACATGAATTTTTAGGGTAGCGATTTTGTAGGCACCCTCAAAAGCGCATCTTAATCGTGAATACTTATTAAAAGGGAAATGAATCCGTTTAAAATAGTTTAATTTCAAAATGTGTAATAATCGTGAAATTCAAAGAACTTATTTTGTATTATGTGTTACCGTTGAGTGCAAAAATCGTTGCGTGCTGCAACTGCAGCGAAGGCCCGTACTATAGAAATACAATTGTTAGAAAATGATAATATCATAGTAAAAATGTAAATATTATAAATTTTATTGTAATACCTTGTTTTAAGTTAAGTACTATTTATAACTTGAAATTTTGGGTTACTTATGTTATAATTTATTTGGAATTGACCAAAATATTTTTATTGAAATATATTAATTCTTTTATTTAACAAAACCATAGTTGCTCTTCTATTTCAACATCACCTAGGGCCGCTTTTTGTGATTTAATCACATGTTTAATTGATGTGATTGGGTTTTTGTTTTAATACATTTGACTTTACTTACTTTTTGTAATAGAATACATAATTATTTTACATACGATGTCAACTTGCCGCAAATGACAACAGAATTTGTAGGTAGCTGATCTAGTCATTAACCGCTGCCGGTACAGCATAGATGGCGTATTAAACGGGATGAATCGTAGTAAGCATGAACAAATTCTATAAAAATAAAGTAAATTATGTAAAGCAGAACATTGAGTAATGCACCTCAAATTTTAATATCCCGAATTGGAACGGGAAGTGGAGAACGAAAAGTCTTCATACTATATTCTAAGAGAAAAATCGTGAAACTCCTTTTATTTTAGTTGTCAAAAATACATTTTTATAGTTATAAAACTGAGTGATTTACAGAAAGGTGATTTGGAACAAAATGTTTAATATTTCAGTGCCAAAGATTGAAATCGTGGGAGAGTCGGACCTGTACGTGAAGGCTGGCAGCACGGTGAGCCTCAAATGCGTGATCACGCAAGCACTGGAGGAACCCGCCTACATCTTCTGGTACCATAACGATGAGCGCGTGCTCAACTACGACCGCACCCTCGTCGAGATCCGTATGGAGCGCCTCGCGCCCGACACCACAGTACTACCACATTTCATTATACGTATAACATACATATGTAATACAGTTCAATAATGTATTTATGTGTAATTTGTCTACAGATCGGAAATTTAATAATTTACAATCCCCGACGAGAAGACTCCGGCAACTATTCGTGCTCGCCCTCCAACCTCGACTCCGCCTCGGTAGTGTTGCACGTCCTCAGCGGTGAGTAGGGTCGTATACGTGGAGAATAATGTAATATGACATGACATGGCCTGGTTGGTGGCCTTCAAATTAAAGGTGTGCAATGACTTTACCAAAAAGAAGCGCGTCAATTAGCGTTCTAGATGTTTTGCAGTTATGCGATGGTTTCTGACAAAGAACCACGACTCTTGTTAATTTTGTTAAAAATATAGAAGAAAAGATTTGAAAAATATTTAGATATATTGAATACTAGCGATCCGTCCACGGCTTCACGCGCTTGAATCATAAATTTAATCTATATAAAATTTCATCAATCGGTTAAGCGGTTTGGCCGTTTGAATACATTAGAATATTGCATAGACCAGTTAATGTCGATATTATATTCGCGGAAAACATCGTTCATATCAAAATACAATAGTATAATTAATTAATTTACCTGCTTACTGCATAGTGGCGCTGCCACTGCGCTTCTAGAAGTTGTATGAAATCTAGTAATAGCGCGTTAGTTAGCGAGTACTGTAGTCTTTATTGCTGGTAATTACCAAATGTCGCATGGGGAAATTGCAATAATCCTAGTTGTGTTAGCTGTTTCTATACTGACATAATATAGACAGGTCTCAAAAGAGTTCTCATTTAGTGAATGTATCTGTAATGCTCAGGTGAGCAGCCAGCGGCAATGCAGCACGGCAACGGTGCGGCGCGGAGACCTGCGCCCGCGCTGCTTACGCTGCTGCCCGTAGCACCCGCGCTCGTGCGGGCCGCGCGACGCGTGCCTCGTCTACTAGCGCTCGCACTGCTTATAGTGTTAGTATGGTTTGGTCCAAGTAATGTTATGTTTTAGTACCTTTTTAAGAAGCATCGCTACAGACCAGTAATGCTGTCGTTGCAGATTGCAGTGTCACGACGAGGACTCGTCCAAATAGCGCTCCCCGCGCGCTGCCTCGACGCCGCCTGCCCCGCCCCGAGTGGTAATGCGTGCGGATTACGCTCTACAGTACAGTGTAGTACGATAAAAATATCCCCCGGCATCTCTACCGTGGGCTTTTTGTAAAGTTTGTAAATATTATATTATAAATTATATGAAATCTTTTGATCGAAGTGAAAGCGACCGACGGGGATCCGTTCCGGGCGCGTGACTTGAATTCGGTGCCGTCGTTCGTTATATCGAAGCGTTATGCTAGTGATAGTGTTTTTTTATTAACAAGTCCTTGTGATAAGTATAATTTCCGCGCCTCATCCCGGAACGTTTGCCGACGTTTGACGAGCCGATATTATCGCCAAGCGATGACCGCGAGCCACGAGCAGTGACACGTGATACCATAAATAAGTTTGATTCATTGACACTGTTACTGCCTCACTTGTAAATATATAAACGTAAGTAATATAAATAAAAAGGAGATCGTTGAAACATTTACTGGTGTATTATTTAAGCTCGCTACTCTACATCTACACATAGCAAGGAAATATACTAATAATTATGTTATGCCAATGTTCACTGAAGACTAAATAATAAGTATATTAATTATTTTTTCTATTTTAAGTAAATTAAATAATTAAAACTCTTCAAGCATAAATAAGATCAAAGTACGTACTTTTATTGTATTAATTAATCTGACTGACCAATCAATCAATCTAATTTAACTGAATTTGAAAATATAATTCATGACAAATGACATTGAAATCTAACACAAAGTATTGAAAGTGCATATCGTAGTCTATTACATCATTATTACACGAAACAATTCACACTTTTATAACACGCAATAATAAAGACAGCAATCTAACACAGTAGTAAGAGTAAGTATAGTAACTGGCGACTGGTTATGGGGGGGGGATCCTCTGGGGGCGCCTACTGCCGCCAAGCACAGTACTGGCGCAGCTGCTCGCGCACGCCGTAGTTTGGCTCAACGACGGCGCTGTTCAGTCGACGACCGGACATCGGTGACCGGAGCTCGTCTGAAACATATATTGGACGGATTTTGATGTAACTTTTATTATTTAGACATCTGCAACATATAAGTTACAAATTTATTTTGATAGTCGGAATATCTGATGAGAAACCCTAGCGGTGTGTCTAATCTATATTATATATCACCTTAGGCAAAGTTTTTCAATATAATGAACAATTTCTGTTACCATAAAAAAAAAGAAGATCTGCAGCACAATATATAAAATAGCAGCGCAGCAAAATCTTAATAACGTTTTAGAAACCGTTGTTCAACGTAATGAGAATTTTCTAATATCGAAGAAAACAAGAATGGCTGATATGCGAATGTACCGCTACCTAATTAATTAATGAAATGATTGCATACAATATTTAAAAATATATCAATTGAGTAGTTTAATATAAAGATAACTGAAGCTAAATAATCAAGTAATACTAAGTAACCAATACAATACAAAGTAGAAGTTTTGCCTGTAACTCTGGTATCTATCTGGTATCATAGAAATTAATGAATTTTGACTTTGACTACATAATAATAATTTGCAGTGGCAATGGGCTGAAAAAAATACTTCGATCCTGGTACTTCGTATAATAAAGTTTAATTCTGATGTTCAATGGACTTACCGTAAGAAAAAAATATACTCGTAAATGTATCGTTTACTAATTTTCCTACTGAAACTAAATTAATTTACAATTTCACTTTTTAAGTTAGTAGAAAAACTACAAACTTAAACAATGTACAGTTTATAAACATAAACACGATATTCAAAGGTTTTAAAAATTCCTCTTTTTACTTTACTGTAAAAAATGTTGTATGAAATTTCTTGTTTTATTTCCTTCTACGTCTAAAGCTTAAGCAAAGCAAAGCTAGTGTAATATATATTAGCACAACTTAATAAAAACAGATTTTGCTAATTAGGATTTCTGAAAAATATATACACCTTACTATAAAAACCTAAATGTCAAAATCATTTCATTCGCATTCCTTATTTTGAAAAATAAAAAATCTTTGTCATACAATTGATTATTTATCGAAGAAACTAGATATCCGTACGGTTATTGCATAATAAATAGCGTGAAAAAAAAAAGATAAAAATTATGGACCGAGTAATTTAGAATAACAGTACGAAGAAAAATACTAGTCTTTACGTATGCTTCTGTCTAATTCTGTCTTCTGTCTTAGAAATGATAAAGAAAATTAAATTTATTATTATTCGAATTACGGATGGAAATCATTGATGGTCCTCTATGGCAAATGTAATATAAATTGTATATAGTTTTTTCAATAATTTTATAAAAGTGATCACTATGAAGTGAGAAGCTACTGAAAATATTGCATAATTGACTTTCTGAGTCAGTGGCAGTCAAGATCCTGCATGGCCGACAACAGTGACTGGCTTTAGTACTAGTTGAAACCAAATTATTGACAAAATTTTAGTTGTTTAGATAAATTGAGTAAAAGACTTCAATATTTTTCATATACTCATGCTTCTTATAATATTCGTCAAAAATAAGATATTTTTAAATGTATGACGTCCATTTGTAATATGTTGAAATTATAATTCAATACAAACTTGTCCCTGTCGCTAGCATCCAATGTTGAATATTCTGTCGCTCGTATGTGAATCCGTCAGAGGCGCGCGCGGGCTCGCGGAGCACCGCGTGTGTGAGCGGACAACGCAAGGCGTGCGGCGCGGCCTGCTCCTACAAAAAGTTAAATGTCTTATTATTACCTATTAACTGTTATTGTTCTAATCTAAGCTATTGTAGTAATTGTAAAACTGGAAAGCAAACTGCAAAAACTGGTAACATCATGTCCCTGCACAATGTTTGTAACTCCTGACCGTTTTGTCACAAAAATTATTATAAAATTCCCTATATTAATTAACTAGAATCCGTGGATTTCTGTTTCTTAACAAGACTTTATCTTAAAATTTATTTGTAAACAAGTACCCAATACTCTACTCAATTCTTTCTCTTTAGTATAATCAATGCATATAAAATCAATAATTTAATTACATTAAGAAAATTGGATTTAACCTTTTTTATTTAATCTTGGAAAAGAAGTTATCATTTAAATCATAGTAAAAAATAATAGTAATACGAACCAATTCACTGGGGAGTTGATCTCGACGTAGCCACAGTAATTCATCAAACAATCGCGCTCGTACTTCTCCACATTCATCTTCCGCATTGGATTCACTTTGATCTTCTCCTAAAATGTCATCGTATACGTAACTAAAGATGCTAATATCTTATTGACAATAAAATTTATATTATAACAAATTACGATGCTATTGAATATGTGAAATATTTCAAACAAAAAAGCGAACCTACCATTATATAGGTAAAATAGTTAACGTACCATACCCAAAAATAATCATCAAATCTTCAATAGATTTATCGAGGAGTTGTGCGCCAGTGAGTGCGGCCTCTTGTGTTGCTTCCATTAAACGAGACTCTTCTAATTTTGATACAGACGCACCTGGTTCTGCAATTAACTCCATATATATATATATATACAAAATCTATATATTATGTATATTCAGTATTGAATTTAATTCAGGAGGTTTGTTGTTACAGTATGGCGGTCTAAATATTGTTTAACGCTTAGTATGTATGTAACACGTACTCGTATATCGTTAGCAGGGTCTGACTTAGTAGTAACTACAGCGCACTATCTATATCTGTATTTTAGTAATATTGTAAAGAAAAGTGTATCTGTAAACACCATAGTTTAAGGAGGTACTGGAATACGAATTAGTATGAAACTCTTTTAATGCAATCATTCAGATCGTAACCATAGATTATAATGATTTAAGAAACTGGCACACCTGACGTGGGACATTATCCGCTGATATATAAAAATTAAAGATCTGGAACATCTGGTAAAGAACTATATAAGCCTAACTAAAATTAATCACCGTGATGCGCATTTCCCGTTGACAAACAAAATGTCTAGATACGGAACAGCTGATGATAACGAACCATAATAGTCTAACAAAAACTATTACAGGTGATATCCACCATATAACAATTAAAGATCTGGAAAAACTTACAAAGAACCATGAGAGACGAGCTAAACTGTAAGAAACAAGTCAATGCCGCTTTAGTAGAACTTGTTTTCGTTAACAAATAAAAATGATTAAACTTTGTGGTTATTTTGCCGCAGTGGGGTAGCGTGTGACAGTAAACGCATTATTTCGATAGTTGTGAGTTCGATACCACTCGAAGGAATGGTTATATTTATATTATTTTAGTTTTTTCTCTCCTATAAGATCCAGCATACCGCATTATTTACCGCATAACTCTAAAGAGTTCGAGATGTGAAAGTACGTCGCTCCACGATTCTTTAGGAGTCTCAAGAACGACGAATTCAAGATGCACAGCGTCTTGCATCTCATAGAAAATCAGAGACTTTAGAGCAGCCACAAATACGTGAAGGCTTATATGTTCCTCGTGCATCAATGAGAGCCGGTGAAACATTGGTACAAACACAAACACGTCGAAGTTTAGATTCTGAGTGTCATATGTCAGTAAGACCTACTGAAACATTAGAGCAGTCACAAACACGACCAAATTTAGATTTTGTTTAAACATCATTTCGATTAAATAATCTGTTCGTGCAATGTTAAGCTAAACTATTTTGGCTACTATTTTGAATGTGAAAAAAACAATTACAGTAGTAGTAAATATAATAAAATTTAATAAAAATCTTCTTATAAAATGCATATCCAGTGAAGTTATATTAAAAAAGTGTACAAAAAATGGTGTAATTGAATCAGGCAACATTTGGAAACTCCCTGAACGAAGTTTCATTAAAAGCTATACTAATATCTATTCATTATCATAGTAGTATAGTAAGAAAAAAGGGCGTATGATATATATCCCTAGACCCTCAAGTATATAAAATTTTATCACAATCGGTCCAGTGGTTCGGACGTGATGGCGTCACTAGCAAAGTTACTTTCACATTTATAATATTAGTATGGATTACTTTCATTTACTACATGTTGGCATTGAAGCTGATCGAAAATTATAATCTTAATAGTTTTTTTGTATTCACATCAGACGATTGTAATTTCATCACCTTACCAAAATAAATACATGCACAAAAATAACAATAAATCCTTAACCTGCCAGCTATTCAAGAAAGAAATATGATATAATAATTAACGACAGTTATTAACGACAGTTAAGTACTAGTTACTGCTAGTTCTTAATTATAATAATAAAAGGAAAAATACTAGAAAAATAATAAATACTAAAAAAGAAAACATCTTTACGCAAATCACATTTCCTACAATCACAAATTTTATATAGAGATACTTGAGGGTCTAGAGATGAACAAAGATTACTTTTTTCTTCCATGTTTTAAGTTTTTTAAGGAATTTCATTGTTTTACGAAAAGACTGCCGATGATACGAAACAGCTATAGTTCATGCGGGTGAAATGAGTCGCTAGTTAATAAATAAAATAAATAAAGAATTAAAACAAAAAAAATAAAGTTAAATTTAAGTTTACGGTTTACTTGATAAGAAATCTTAAAACGTACTAACATCTTAGTAACACTTTTACTAGGTTTCCTTACCTGGTAGTCTTGTCACATATTCTCGTAACCATCTCATAACTCCTGCTGAACCCCAAGCACGAACTTCAGCACCTTCAATCTCAAAGAGTGAATCAGAATGAGGTATTTTCCATAATGCCAGCGTGCCAGAGAGAGAACCTACAACTAGCATGGAATCCTGATCATCTGCAAGCAACCGTACAGCGGGCGCACCCCCCGCCGCTCCAGCGGGGACTGCGACGACGGCTTGAGCGTCTAACTCTGCTCCCCGCACTACGACTTGCCACACACGTGCCCATCGGTCCACACCACCAGTCGCCAGAGTTAGCTTAGAGTCGTAGTGCCCAAACAACCCCCATCGGACACATTGCACTGCCCCACCGTGGGCGGATAATGACTTCGCTAATTTCAAGGTGCCTTTTTCGATGTTAATTTCATTAACTCCTTCTAGCTCAACCCACCACAATTTCACTAAAGCATCTCTACCACCAGTTGCAAGTAAATATATTTTAGTATTTTCTTCTGAATTTTCGACTTCAAACTTTGGAGCAAAATCACAACTTAGAACTCCTGAATATATATAAAATAATGTTAGTAATTATCACTTATTAAGAATAATAATAATAATCTGATAATGATTATTATGATAACATGAATGAAATCACCAAGGTCATGAGCAGCTGTTTCTTGATAAAGCATACCGGGGCAAGGTGGTGGAATTAACAACTGCAGCTCTCCCGCTTCACCCCCAGTCACGAGGACTCGACCATCCATCGACCACGCACAGCACACAGCAGCTTCTGCCAGACCCGAAAAAACACTACAACAATTTGAGCAGAAGCAGAATTAAAAAGAATATTTACATTCTCTTGTGATATTTGTGCTCCTGTACTCTTCATATATAATCAAAACTATAATATTTAATTTATTTTATTTTAAAGTTTAATCTTTATAATATGTTACTAAACTGTAATGGGTCTGGGCTTGGAGGATCAATTCCCCAAATAGCTGCATGTCCGTCGTCACTAGCGATTAGTAGTAAAGGTGGCCGATGAGTGGACACACGTGTATCGCGAACTCCACCGCCTCCTTCTCCTCCGCAGGCATTAACGCTTTCCGCTGAAAATACTACCAGCTCACAACCTGACTAGTGGAAGAAGATTATTATCTATCTAATGCCTCACTAAACATACGCATACTAAACACACTTGACTAACTTGCATGTCCCAAAGCCGCGCACAACCATCAAGACCACCACTTAATAGTAAAGCACCTTCAGCACCAAAATCAACAGACATCACGGGATATGAATGTGCTGCCAACTCCAGGTCCAGCTCAAGTGTGATATCATCTTCTCGTGGTAATTTAAACACTCGTACAAAACCGTCACTAAAAAAATATCCTATATACATATTTGAGCCTTATTTTTTATTTGATATATATATATACATAATTTCAGAGTTAAAGCTAAACTATTCGCCCTCAATGTGGCTCAATGTGTGATCTCAAAGTCGCCAGAAAAAGCCTGGCCCTCGGTAGATCATTGCTCACCATGAAGCTACTTAACTTACCACTATGAATTCCACAGATTTATATGATTAATAGCCAAAACTTACGGTACTATTAGTAACAGTACGCCAGTCATCCGACACACCACTTTACTATATTATATGTGTATCAATCAGATCATAGAAGGTGTTTAAATAATTTTAAAGGTATAGTTTTAAAATAGCACTAGGACTGTGTTACACAAATGATCTATGCATACACAAATCAAGTAATCTTGGTCTAAGATTTCTGGTCTTCTTCCGGCATCTTCTTAACGTCTTATAATCTACCTATACTACATTATTTTCTATTCTTTAACATAGAACAAAAAGTGCCTGAAATATTATAATTATATAATCTTGTTCACATACATTTGATTTTAACAATTTAATTACCTGCATGCAGTAGCTACGTGTTCTTTAGAAATTGCGATGGAATTAATGGCGGCGACATGAGACACGCGGGCTATGCAACGAATTTCGGCACTTGTACACAGTAAGCTTTCTTCCAAATTTTCTATGTCTGATTCAGTCTCGCTAACTTGGCCAATTCCCTGGTTCACCAGGGAAATTATATTTCAAAATAATTTATTTATTTGAAAATTTAAACTTTAGAAAAATAACTGTTATTTATTTAAGTGCACACTTATCATTATTACCTCAAGGTCACCGAGACCAAAATGAACGAGAGGATTACAAGTTGGTTCTATGTCATCACTAAAAGAAAATTTTCCGAGCGACCACGTTCGGATGGATTTATCGTTGGAAGCTGCAATACAAAAATATATATATACAAATAAAATAATGTTTTAATATTAGTGATGTCATTGTCGCCATTTATAAAATACGAGTATCTTATTATATTTAGAAATATTTTCGTTTATCCCATTTGATTAGACCATAGAGCTACACGGAGGGGAGTAACGACAACTATCTTTTCCGACACAAAATTGTCTGCCATTTTTTGCGTTGGGAATTCTTAATTACGCACACTTTGTCAGACTCGCACACAAAACCAATGACCCGTCACTACGAAATTACACATGCAAATAAAAAGGATACACTAAAACTGTACACACAGACATAGGAACATTCTGCGTCGTAACAGTGTCGATATGTATTAGTTAAGGAAGTTAGGTTTAACAAATGACATACAAAAATGGTCGTTGTGATAAAAAAAGATTTTATTTATTATGTATTATAATGCACCGTTTACAAAAAAAAAAGACCATATTTTTGTGTCATTGGATTGTTTTTGAATAATATGACAAATACGTTTTTGTGGGTCTGTTTTTTTTTATTATATATCCATTAGACCCAGGCTTATATTTAGAACACCTGTAATAATTATGAAAATAAGTGAAACGTCCGAATTACAAACTTTGTATTTATAATTAAACGTTTATGTACTCGTAAGTATTGTAATATGATTATATTGCATTTTTTTGCAATAAAATGCGATTTTAATATAGCACTTATATAGCAATTTATCAACAACGAAGCGGTACTATCAGTCGATCATAGTAAAAACCTCTGATCAGTTGCCCGACTGATCCACATTGAGTATGAGAGCGAACGGAATTATATAGAAATTTATCAACAACGAAGCGGTACTATCAGTCTATCATAGTAAAAAACCTCGGATCAGTTGCTCGACTAATCCGCATTGAGTATGAGAACGAACAGTCTGTGTTAGAAAACAAATCCATAATAGCACAAACGTTAAGTATTGTAATTTTTTATTTTCTGATAGAGTAAAAAGTAATATTGTTATTAATATGACTTACTTATGTAAGGTAACGCCTCTTTGTAAATTGGACGTGGCAGATGTCTTTATGAATCAAAAAACGGAACAATTAGGCATTTTCAAAACACGTTGAACTATGAGTTCAACTAGATTTAGCCTAGTGAGCAGTCGGGTTGCAACTAATTTTATTACTCGCGTATGGCTACTCCCTTCCGTGTTGTTCTAAGGTTGGGACATATCGTGGCGTCGAGTTTTATATACTACTTAAAGTATTGTGTTGCCTACCAAAGAAATAGCAAGAATTGGAGTGCCTTCGGTATTTTATAGAAAAAAGTAAAATAAAAAGTAAAAAGTACCTGTAATCATGTATCTTAAGTCATGCGCAAGTTCAACGCAGGTGAGATAACGCGAGTGGGGGTGCAAAACGCGTAGGCACGCAGCAGAGGACGTACTCCACAGACGCGCAGTGCGGTCTAGCGACGCAGATGCAAGGACGTCTCGCTGCCAGCTAAGCGCCGTCACGCTGGCCGTGTGCCCCAATAGCGTTACGCCGGCGATCACGCGGCGCTCGCTCTCCTTGCCCTCCACTCTCCATAACCGCACCCGACCGTCGTGCCCTCCCGTGGCCGCCCCCCCTGTGCACCCTACAGCGCACAGTACCCCTAGATCGTGAGCGCCATCTTCCCATAATATCGGTGTTGGGCCCACGTCACCTTCTCTTCCATGAGAAATGATTTCTGTAGAATATCAATTTATAAGTGTAGTTTAACAATATGTCTCCCAATTTGCCTATTGCACATACCTGTACAAATTCAAGAACACTGAAGGCTATAAATAGTCGTCACTTCGCAAGCACACATGGTCCTACAATACATATAAAACTACGCCAATACTAAATAAGACTACGAAGAAGACAAATTGCTCCAAATAACTGCAAATTGAAGACCTCGAGACAATCCCAAAGGCTCTTTAGAGAGCTTAACAAAAGGGCCTATTGCTATGGACATCTATACTTTGATGCTAAGTACAACTTTCATATCATGCAGTTGTTTTATAAGTCATGGCATAAACCAAACTATCTAATAACTTCCCACGCATTTTTCATTTAACTTTCAAGTGTTGTATTACAATATTGTAGTAAAGGCCTCCTAAATATTTCTAAACAAATTTAGTGGTTCTAAGCCGCAAAAGCTAGTGTGCTGAGAAAATTGTGGCTGATTTACATCTTACCATCGAACTGAAAAACTTTAAGTACTCCGTCCGTGCAGGCGGTCAGTAAAAGTGCTGTGGGTGCCAACATCGCGATGGCGTAGACTGCTCCCTCGTGCGGGCGCACGTAGGCGAGCAGCTTACCTGACCTCAGCGCCCACACGCGCACGCCACCATCGTCGTGCCCTACCACAGCGCGTTCACTCGCCGCCCAATGAAATGCGCGCGCGGCAGCCGCGTGTGGCGCGGCTAGTGTGCGCCGCACGACAAGCTCGCCCCGGGTCACCCACACGCGCGCCGCTCCGTCCACACCCGCCGTCGCCAGCAGCAGCCCGGACGATGCGAACTCCACGACGGTTATCCCGTAGCGGTGCGCCTTCGGGTGCTCGGCCTGCTGCACCCAAGTGAGGTCGCGGCTCCAGGCCCACAGGCGCAGCACGCCGTCACCACTGCCGGTCGCAAGACGAGCACCCGCAGCACTCGCACTCTTCACGTCTCCGCCCTGCAGCCGTATCGACGACACCAGCGTCGGCTCACCTATCTCATCCATCTTCACTACTTCCTGCTGATTTGGTGCTATAAGGCGGCTTCTTAAGCCTTTTATATGTGTGAAACTTTGAAAACACCCAATAATTTCTTCTATACGGCTAGCATGCTTATACACACATTAAATAAATAATAATTCTTATTTCATAGAACATATGAAGGAGTGACAAATAAGTGGATATTGTTCACGTGTTCAGTGGTACCGGCTCCCGTAAATAATGGTGGTGCGACGCCACTGACGTGGACGAGTATCGATTGCAGGAGTGGCCTCGAGTGACACGTACAACTTATTAGTGATGGCTGTTATTGTATTCATATTTATGAGTAGATGTTATAATAACATTATTCACATTATTATATTATAAATGAACCAAAACAACCAAAAAAGGACCAATTTCCTATCTACCTACAACCTATAATTTAAATAAAACCGAAGAAATTCGTAATAATTTACAGGTAAATAACCTAATTACATTATTAAAATTATAATGAAGTAGGTATATTTTTGTATATACGTGTAACTCCTGACCAAAAAAAACCTGCCACTAACTGACCCTGGACCTATATTACTTTTAGTACAATGCATTTTTAACAAATCGCATTCGTTATAATTAACAGGTAAGTAAACTATCTACATAATTAAAATGAAGTCACTTTTTGTACGTGTAAATCCTAACCAAATAAAAACCTGCCAATAACTAAACCTGGACGAATAACTAAAGCAATATAGCTTTAAGTACAATGCCTTTTTAGAAAATTGCTAATGCCTTGAAAAGTCGCAAAACAGACACAACCATCAGTGACGTCTGCCCTCACGCGTCTGTCCGCGTTCGGGTCGCGGTCGCGCACTCAGCTATGAGCGACTTCTTCCCCCACCTCACCCGCCGTGCGTCGGCTACGCCGTAGTATAGCGCACTCGGTTAAAATAATGTTTGTCTGAATGAAACCCGTGAAAGATATTAAATCTATTTTAAATACCAGAAGCGATTAAAGAATCTAACTACCATATTAATTTATTGACTACAATGGTTCACTATTTTGGCTTTAATGGCTTGAACATAAGATACTTACTTGATATTTTGGTCAATTCACACAATGTCTTTATAACTTGTGTTGCCCATGTGTTATTCTGATGTATAAGCTATATTATTGTAAAGTTTCATTAAAATCCATTCAGTAGTTTTTACGTGAAAGAGTAACAAACATCCTCACAAACTTTCGCGTTTATAATATAAGTAGGATTATATTCTACTATCACTAAAACATTCTCACTTTCTTTTATGAATAATAAAATAAATTTTACTAATCGATTCTTCAGCGCAGGCTAGCCTTATTATACTGTTGCTGTTACAAGCTTTTATTTTACTTGATAATATATAAGCTTCTCTTTTAGCAACAACAAAAATTTTAAGACAGTTGCTACAAAAATAGTACAATAATAATGACCGTCTCGTCTACTATAAACTGAGTAGCACCTGGATAGCACCGGGACTGCAAATATTACAACCGAGATTGCCTCAATATTTATATAACAAGACAAAAATACACAAACAATATAGAAATAATAAATGTAATTCCTTACGAAAAAAGAATCACTTCAGAAGTATGTATGTATCTTTGGAACTACAACTTGACGGTGATTACAAAACTCCCCGTATGTCAGTATGTCGCACACGTTGGTACTGGTGGCTGGAAATATCAATGTATATTGTATATGTGTCTACAAGAAATGTACCTAAATATTTACATTTTCTTACATTCTGCAGTGCACTTAATATATCCAATGATAGGATCAGGGTTAAATAGTACAGTGATTAACATCGATTACAGTAAACGATTATGGCTTCCTTCCTTGAAGAGTAACGTTGGGTCGTGAGGGGCAAAAAGATTGTAGCTCTCGTTAATTTTTGTTTACTTAAAAAAGACATATTTAGAAAACGTATAAAAATTTGAACGCAGTGGGATTTGAACCCGCGCCTCTTGAAAACCGTTTAAGCGCTCTGACCGCTAAGCCATGTGTTCCACATCTAGCTAAGTCGAAATTTTTATACGCTTTATTACAACTTATATTTGTTGTAAGCATCTCTGTAGAGAGATTTTTTTTGTTTACTTGTTAGTTACTCATATACTTTTTCATTTAATTCGGTAGAGGGCGAAGTGAGCATTCGATATCGACATGAGAATTTCACAAAAAACATAAGCTTTGCTGCCACTTTTTTCTTATATGTAAATAATTCAATTTGGCGATGAGAAAATTATAGCGATTGATGTTAATGAGAAAACCATAATCAATCCCCAACTTAACCTGTTTTTGTGCCATAAAGCGACTTTACAAAAATATTATCAATATATGTTTTTTATTGCTGACCGAATTCACGTAGTCATCGTGATATCGAGTTTTATAAAGCTGTTATTATAGAGAAATACCGAGAATGCACCCAATAACACATTCATACACACACATACTTTGCTGTCATCGCACAGGCGCCAGGCAAGGAGGCAGGTAAGGATGCATGGCAAGAAAAGCGGGAGGGCATGACTAGCTGTTTTATATACTAGCATAATGTTAGATTTACTTATTTCTGCTTTAAATGATTTTTCTGACATATAATACTTATTACATGTAAAGAATTTTATATCACTTTGGATGTTTCTGCAACATTCCTGGTTACAACGCAATAATAATATAATGACTAAATTTATATATAATCATCAATATACTCATAATACACAAAATTTTTATAAGTAAACATAATTTACAAACAACACAACAAACACTTTAAATAAAATAACCAAACTAATACGTTATTTGTTTTATTTAGTTAAAATAGTACTCGAGGGAAAGCTATAATTGTGCACTCGGGTATTATGTATGTCTTTTGTAGGCGTCACCAACAAAGTACAGTCCTGGCAAAGGCGACCTCGACATTGCTAACTCGCGATTCGTCTTTGTACGAACAGATTATAATTATTAATTTGTTTTTTTTTTATATAAATATTGTAAGTAATATTACTTCAATGTTAATGTTCTATTGCAATACTATAATTACAATTTGTTTACATGAAAAAGTTTATTTTTCTTATAAGAAATGGCTCCTTTTTTATTCCAAATTAACCGATTAACACTAATAATATATTGAGTTTACAATCATCCTAAGGACTTTTGAAAAAAAATAACTACTTAATACGTGCGTCTCACTTCTGACATAGCTAAAACGTAAAATATAGATAACTAGCTGTGCCCGCGACTTTGTCCGCGTGGAAATCTTACATCAGCTATTTACCAGTGAAAGCCCCGTCAAAATTGGTGTAGCCGTTCTAGAGATTAGCCAGAACAAACAGACTGACAGACACAAAAATAGCAAAAAATAATATTCTGGTATATGTAGCGTGTATACATATGCATTTAGCATATATATACCATAATATTAATTTATTGACTACAACTTCACTTCACTATTTTGGCTTTAATGGCTTGAACATAAGATACTTACTTGATATTTTGGTCAATTCACACTATGTCTTTATAACTTGTAGCCTTATAGTAATAAGCGTATATAATTTTTTTATTTCATATATTTTATATTAATTTAATTTTTTATAAATTGAATTTCGCCGTAGCTGGATGTAGAACGCATAGCTTAGCGGTCAGAGAGTTTGAACGGTTTTCAAGAGGAGCGGGTTCAAATTAATATTATAAACGCAATTGTTGTATTGTACATATTAGTGATATATGTATATTTAAAAATGAAAAGTAATGAAGCGTAAAAAGAAAAACAATATATATTTTTTAATACTTACATAAAATAAATAATACGTGAGATATCTCACGTCTATAAAACTTTATTATCACTTTTTTTACAGCAATTCTTTGTACAACGTCTAGTCCTTGAATGACATATTTTATCGAATTCACCACAATCCATAGTAAATAATTATATCGAAGCGAAAAGAGAATCAATTGATGTACCAAATTTCAACTGGCTAATATATGCTGAATAGAAGTTTATATACCATCATATTTCCGGTCTTGAAATTAAAAGTCGGTAACAAAAATAATAGTGCAAACTGCATCAAAATCCGTTGCGTGGTTTAAAAAACTTAGAAACACATAAATACAAGCGGAAGGCGAGTTTGTTTTAAGTATAAAACTATGTTCAGCTTCACGTTGTACATAGTACGAGACAAACTCCTTTATTGAACTTGGACGTAAGATTTTTGGACAGTTTAGGCCAGACAGTATTTTTGTCTATTTTATGGAGTAGAGACTCGCTAAGAAAGGGTTTTTGAAATTCAACACCTAAGTGGGTTGGTTAATTGGAAGCTTGCATTTAAAACGTAGAAATATAACGTTTTATTGATTATAAATGAGAAAATACATGTTCCAGCACTTGAGAAGATTTTACCCATGAAGGAAGAAATAAGGTTTTCAAGTTAAACTTCCTTTAGCATTTGTGGCTGAAATATATCTTGAACGTTTATCGGTCTGGAAATTCGAAGGTAAAATAACTCTGTACTGAGTAAAGTTCATGGGTCTAATTTCAATACTTTACGCTTTGTGATATGAATCAAGACCTGTTAGTGACTTTTAGGCAAATTAAATAATTTTCAATTATATTGTGTCCCCGTGGTAGACCTCTATTCTGACATTCTACGGAGTACCTAAAACAATGAACTTAAGATGAAATTTAGAGTTTCAGATTTCAGATTTGATTAGGTAGAGGGAGAGAGAGAGCCTCTTAGCCTATAGCCTTAAGCCTCTCCGTGCTACACAATTTTCCCATTCGAAAGTTTGTGCTGATAATAATCTAAAAAAAAGTTAAGCATTTAAAATGAAATCACTCGTTCAAATAATATTTGTAATAAAACGATCGACAATGCTATTACAGTCATCAAAATAAGTGCCTTACGGCAGTTACTATTACAATAAAGATAACACATATTATATGTTGTTATTTAATTATTATTTAACCTATATATTTTATATAATACTTACAACTTATTAGGAAAAAGGTGTATAAGTTATTTTACAATTAATTAAAGAATTATTGTTTGACGCTTTCTATCTCTATATTTTCACATAAAGAGACAGTACAGTAGAAGAGAGAGTATTTCTCTCCTGTAAGTTGTAACATATTTGTAATGTGTCCCATTATTGACTACGTAAACCCTAGCTATGTTTTGTATCAAATTACTACAATAACAACATATGATGAGATGATACGAGTATCTCATCATTTTGCTTATGCAGAAAGATTACGCGATTCGTTTGATAATATAATGCGTAATCGCGGTCCTTATAGCCCAGTGTAACTGAGCGCGCGGCCGCAAGTGCAAGTGGCTGCAAATAAGTGAGTTTTAGTAAAACAATTACAGTGGTAGTAAGTGTAAAAGTGACTCACATCTGTTTATGTTAAATAAAATCTTTGCGTTAAATAAAAAAAGCGCCGGCTCTTTTTGCAAAATGATGACATTATCCTTGGTGATTGTAGTGATTATCACCCTCTATATATATGGGACGAGAAATCACAAATATTGGCAACGAAAAGCAGTGAAACATGACAAGCCGGTGCCGTTCTTTGGTAATAGCTTCAGAATTTTTTTTTATGCACACAAGTGTAACTCAGTTACATGTAGAAATGTACTCAAAGTACCCGACAGAGAAGGTCGTAGGGTTTTATCGCGCGTCTTATCCTCAGCTCATCATAAGGGACCTAGATATAATGAAGCGCGTACTTTCTACGGATTTTACAAATTTTTATCCACGCGGCCTCATCCAATATAAAGATAGAATAGAACCTCTGTTAAAAAACTTATTCTTCGTGGATGGAGATACCTGGCGGCTTCTCCGACAGCGCATGACACCGGCGTTTACCAACGGCAAGCTCAAGGCAATGTTCCCCTCATCGTGGAGCGCGCAGAGAAGCTGCAGATGCGGGCGCGTTCGGCGGTCGCGGTTGGTCTTGAGATTGACGCTCGTGACCTACTCGCACGCTACAGTACTGATTTTATAGGGGCCTGTGGTTTTGGTCTGGACGCAGATTCATTGCAGGATGAGAATTCCGTTTTTCGCAAACTAGGGCAAAGTATATTTAAGATTGGCTTTAAAGAAATGGTAATCACTATGCTGAAGGAAATATTTCCATATTTGTTTAAAAACGTAAAAATCTTGGGCCGGGTAGAAAAAAGCATATTTATATTAGTGAATTCAGTCGTAAAGCAAAGAAACTACCAACCTTCTGGTAGAAATGACTTTATTGATCTTTTACTAGAGTGTAAAAAAAAGGGAAAGATGGTAGGAGATTCAATCGAAAGAATGAAGCCGGACGGTACGCCGGAAGTTGCTACACTCGAGATGGATGACGAACTACTTGCGGCGCAAGTATTTGTATTCTTTGCTGCAGGGTTTGAAACGTCATCGTCAGTCACCAGCTTCACGTTGCACGAGCTCGCATACAACACCAAAGTGCAGAAAAAGGTGCAAAATGAAATTGACCGGATTATGGTCAAGCATAATAATAAACTCAGTTACGATACTATTAAAGAAATGACTTATCTAGAATGGACCTTGAAGGAAGGAATGAGGATATTTCCATCTCTCGGATTCTTAATGAGGGAATGCTCTCG
The DNA here is from genome assembly GCA_038994665.1 of Podotricha telesiphe. Lineage (NCBI taxonomy): Eukaryota > Metazoa > Arthropoda > Insecta > Lepidoptera > Nymphalidae > Podotricha > Podotricha telesiphe. The sequence goes on along the minus strand of JAOYRR010000500.1, from coordinate 2,314 downwards.
AAAGTATAGCTTTGAGGATCTCAATTTAACGATTGACGAAGGCGTAGGAATAATAATTCCTGTACAAGCAATACAAAACGATCCAAAATATTTTGACAATCCCTCTGAGTTTCGACCGGAACGATTTAGTCCTGAAAATTTTGATGGAAATAATAAATACGTATATATGCCGTTTGGTGAAGGACCACGCGCTTGTATAGGTAAGTATATTAATTCAGGATCAATACTTTTTTACATTAATATTTAACTTTTTATACTACCGATAGTAAGGTATAGAAAGTTGTGCAAACCAGTGTTGCCATTATCTTCAAAACTAGCCTGATTTTGATGCGTTTTTAAGTGATAGATTCTGTTTGATTGGTGTATGTTACAAATTATAAACTAATTATATTTATTTGGTTTTACTTATATTTATTTAGTTTATATAAATATTGATTAATTAATTAATGAGAAAGTATTTGTTTTAGTTACGAATTTAATTTTGTATTTGTCATTTATTTTCATCATTTTATGATAGCTTTGCTTCAATTTTTGTTATAATGTATAAGTGAAAACTTTATTGGTTTATGTATTATCTAATTTATCTTCATTATATGTGTACAATACACTGTATGTTTCCCAAATACAAATAAAATAAGAAAGTAAAGTAAAAAATGTTCACCAGGGGACGCTGCAGTAAACGTCTGTTTGTGCATGGCTTTCAATAACGGGATTGTGGTGATTAATGAGGATTCTCGAAGACATGTTACGGTAGTGACGCCTTAGGTGGCGTTGCAGTAGTATTTAGTCTAATTTAGAGGTAGTGTTATTGCGGTATTAACTAAAATATTTATATACATATACTTCACATAGCCGCCGATTTATTCAATTTACCATTTTGCCGCTATATTTACGGTATTGCCGCGTAGTTAAATTATAATTCTATGGTCTTCTCTGACTCTACGCTTATTATTGTTATAGTGTCTATTATTGTCAAATTTGTTTCTTCTGAAATGCTTATTAAAAATTTAAAATCTTATTGAGAAGTGTTGACTGTACTAACTGTAAGTTTAAAATAAATATGTTGACTTGAGGTTTCAAAATAAATGTAGATTTGAAATCTTACCTCATTTTAAAATAGTAAAAATAGTAACAGAAAATATGTAGTGTAATAGATAAGTATTCATGACACTGTATATTCAGAAATACTGAGTGTGATATAGAATGATGATATCGATGTTGCAATTTGCAGGCGAGCGTCTGGGCATGATGCAGTCGGTGGCGGGGCTGGCGGCCTTGCTGTCGCGCTTCAGCGTGCGGCCCGCGCCCTCCACACGCCGCCACCCTGTCGTCGACCCCAACTCCGGCATCGTGCAAGTGGTGAAGGGAGGTCTGCCGCTCTTGTTCATCGAGAGAACACCCAACCAGACAACGGATTAGTGTTAATATAAATAAATAACTAATAATGAAAATCGCCTATATTCTCTGTCCAAATACTGAACACACCTATCACTTTAACTAGTTGACCCCGCAAACTTCGTAACGCCTCAGAATTAAATAATGACATGTCATTTCTTGTGTAGTATTTGATAAGATTTATCTAATATATGATAATACCGAACCGCAATTGAAACTGAAAAAACCATAACTGTTGTATAATATTGATACATGAATGATATATATATTAACTGTTTATCAAATCCTAAATTTATGTATAACCAGCGACGCGTCTTCGCTTGCGTAAACTACACGATATAAATATTTAGGGTTTCGCCCGCCCGCGTTCTCACTCAAATACTTAAATTACAAACTTTACTGAAATTTATAATGTAAATGATTGTAACTTTTTTATTTATAAAGTGATTGAAATTAAATAAATGCTTAAAGTTAAATATGAAGGTTACCACTATATAATAGTCAAAACTGCATTAAATTCGGTTAAGCCGTTTGTAAAAATAGCTTGCGCAAACAGAAAATAAATTATAATTTTTTTTTAATTTTTTTTTTTTTTTTTTTTTTTTTTTTTATATATATATCTTCCAAGTACAGACAGCGATCGGTTACATTTTTATCATATGTTTCTAGTAGTAATTTCTTAACATATATCCCTACGCTTGTATTATTATGTCTTTGAGACATTTATATCAATATATTCATGGTAGGTGCGTGTGGTGATTAAATATAAATGGTCAGGGTTAAAATAAATTATTATGTGTTAAATCTATAAAACATACCTACAATCTATAATACACAAGCACAATAGTTTAGAAAGAGAAGAATTATGAGGTCACGAATACGAATACAAGACGATTACAATAATATGACAAAAAAAAAA